>WWET01000496.1:545774-573532 GCA_011038615.1 Limnodynastes dumerilii
TTCCTGCTCCATATTCACCTCCTTTTCCCTATAGAATTTTTTAATGCCAGCAACCCTACCAATGAGCGACCCTCTGAGAACTGCCTTAAATGCGTCCCACAAAATATTAGGAGTACATGTTACGGTAGTATTATTTACAAAGTATTCCTCCCAGGCCGCCACCAAGTCCAAGCCCGAACCCAGCAAATCCAACCAAAAGGGGTTGAACCTCCAGGGCCTCAGACCAACATCATCCTTAAGGGCTATAGTGATTTGGACTGGGGAGTGATCAGACACCCCCCTAGGATGGTAAACAACAGAATGTACATGGGACACAAGGGAGGGGGATGTGAGAATGAGATCTATCCGGGAGAGAGTACTATGTGTAGAAGAGTAACAAGAGAATTGCCTGACTTGCGGATTCCTAAGTCTCCATACGTCCACCAACCCAAGAGTATTTAAAAGTTTGGAAAAAGGAGTATACAGAGAGGGGCCCGGGACAGAGGACACCCTCCAGCGATCCAATTCGGCATCTATGACATTATTGAAGTCCCCCATACAGATGACAGGGGTGTATGGAGAGTCAGCCATAAAGGCTGTTGCCTTTTTAAGAACATCGTTGCTATAGGGCGGGGGAATGTAAACTCCTAACAAAAGGATTGGTGATAAATCAATGGTCCCCTTAATAAAAACAAAACGGCCATAAGGGTCAGTTTGAAGAGTATCTAAGGAAAACCTAACCTGCTTGCTAATAAGGATAGATACTCCCCTGGAGTTACTCGTGTGCACTGAATGATAAGCCCAACCCACCCACTGCCTTTTAAGAGCCAGTAACCGGCCACCTACTAAATGCGTTTCCACTAAGCACACCACATCTGGCCTATATTTCCTGACCTGATTTAAAACCAAGGACCGCTTAATCTTATCGTTCAGACCCCGAGCGTTCCAAGAAACTACCTTAAGATTTTGTGACATGAAATTGTAAGTAACATATAAATGTACAGAAGGAGGAAATGAGGAATAGTCTGACATGAGCCGAGCCCAGCGCCAAGTACATACGTTCAATGAGACAGACACAATATAACCATGACACACAGAGGGAGTACCAGCCTGTAATGAAAAATATGAGTAAACATACACCTTCCAGAAAAGGAATGCTCGAGACACCTCTAAGAACCCCAACAAACTGGCTAACCCACATCCCATACCACCCTGTATTACCACCCCCAACTAAGTAATACTTTATCCCAAACATGAAACCCAAACTAATACCTACAATAAGCAGCCAGGGAAACCCAACCACTTAGGTAACTTAAGCAAAACAAAATCCTCCCAGCCAGGAGGGGACTAGTAAATAAAGCTAGGCCTAGGAGGGCAGCTCCCTTGCTGATTACCGCTCCCCTAAGAAGGAACATGCAAACAATATATAACACGGGTAACAAATTTATATAAAGTTCCTGTAGCAGATCAACAAAAGTGCAAAACCCTGATACTTAGCAAGAGGCCAGGTGTTGGAGAAAGTAGGAACGTTCCCAGTCCACATCAAGGAGGCAAGTCACGCCTCCGCGCCCCTCTCCTATCCAGCCACTCCATCGCCTCCTGTGGTGTGTTGAAGAAATGCGATGTGCCATCTGCAGTAACACGAAGACGAGAGGGGAAGATCATAGCGTACTGCAGCTCAAGGTCTCTCAAACGCCGCTTCACAGGTAGAAAGTGTGCCCTGGATTTTTGCACCTCCGCTGCGAAATCGGGATAGGCGGAGACAGAGGAGTTGTCGAATTTTAAAGGGCCTTGCTGACGAAATACTCGGAATATGGTATCCCTGTCCCTGTAGTGCAGAATCCGTGCAATAAGTGTGCGAGGAGGAGCTCCAGGACGAGGTGGTTGTTGAGGCACACGATGCACCCTCTCAATGGCAAATTGGGATGTAAATGTGTCCCTACTAAATTCACGACTAAGAAGATTTTCCAGAAAGGCCACAGGATCCGCACCCTCTGCTTTCTCAGGGAGGCCCACAAAGCGAATATTATTACGCCGCAAACGACCCTCCAAGTTGGCAATCTTATCCTTTCACATGTTCGCTTGAGCCTCAGGTGATCAATCTGTCCCCTCATCGGTCCCGTCAGATCCTCAAGGGCAGAAAGACGATGCTCGGCCTCCCCCACTCTCTCCCGGACCTTCTGGAGCTCATGCCGGATAATTGAGAGGTCAACCTGCACCTCCCCTATCTTTCCTGTAACACGGAGTTCAGAGTCTGTTATCGCCTGGAGCACCTCAGCAAGCGTAGGTCCAGCCGGCTCTCTTGCCACAGAAGGGGCGGACCCCACCTCAGGAGGCGGAAGCTGTGGGGCACCAGCCGGGGATGTTGAGCTACCCGCTCCAGCGTTCCGTGCATATCTTTCTAACTTGGCAGCCGCTGCGGCATGGCCAGTCTTCCCCATTGTGAAGGAGCTGCACCAAGGAGACAAATTAGAGCTATGCTGGGCCGTAAAGCTGGAAATTGTAGTATAATCAAAGTATGTAGAACCTCAGCAAATAGTACACTGGAGAGCAAGAGTAGCTTGTACTGTAACTCAGTTGCGAGGTAAGACTAGAGAACAAGTAGCGCTGTTATATATAGTAGTACCAGTCCAGAATGACTTAAAGGAAGGCTTTAGAATATGCAGCAACTTTGTTAGGGGTAGGAGTCCAGCCCGCTGTTATAGCTCAGTCCACTGAGAATGATCCCGCACAGGGCACTAACACGGTTCAACAAAAATCCAATATTAATATTCGCCCAGCAAGAATGATATTGCAATGTTCAATAGGCTACGGCCTGCAGACAGCTACAGTAGCACAATAATCAATTATCCAGCTCTAATCAGGATGCAACACACTGGGAGGAAAAAGAAAATGGAATTTTATATTGGAAGTATCTTGAATCAGTGCAGTAGAGAAGCCTGTAATAGCATCCAGCCCAAAGATATTCAGCACTGCTGTGCTATGATTTAGAGTTGTAGCAAGCTCTGTGTACTTATAGAAGCTCCTAAGGAGCATACAGCCACTGTATATATCCTTATGAGTAGTAGTAAGAAGTGAGGCAAAAAAGGGAACCTGTATTGAGGTATATATATATATATATATATATATATATATATATGGTGGGCAAAAACCAGATGCCTCCAGGCAGGGCTGCACTCACGTGTAGTAGCCAATGAAATATGGCGTCTGCAGGGCAGGGGAGAGGAGATCTTGCGCGAACTACAGGAGAGAGGAAGCAGCAGTCCAAGCTACTTCACTATCTTCGCTGCCCAGCACCGCAGGGACCCAGAGCCATCCTGCCGAAACAGAGACCACGTGGAGAGGGAGAGAGGGACGGACACACGCACACCACCGCTGCTGGAACAAAGAGGGCGCCGACGGAGCAGCTGACAGGCCTGTCAGTGAGGACTGCCGGAATTCACCTCCCGCAAGCACCAGACAGCACCGCTGGAACCAGGAGTGTGAGTGAACGCTGCGGAGCCAGATTACACCCTCTGATAGGAGCCACAGAAGGATTAATTACAGGATGATGCCGGGAGCTGCACTAAGACGCGTGCTACTCCATCCTGCCGCAAGCTCCGCCTCCAAGTGTTAGTAAATTTAATGAACAGGCTCACTGTGAGCGGAAGCAAGCCTGGAACAGCTTTGTTCATTAAAAAATGAAGCTCAATGTAGATAGAGCCCATATAACTCTGCAGTGGCTAAATGTGGGAGATTTGTTTGCTCTATCGAGGAATGCCCTAATTCTTTAAGTACTCTGGACATTCCTGAAGAGCGTTCATGTCATGTATAATATATGTATGTATAATAAAATCATGACTACCAATAAAAACTCCCTGATAGATATAGATGCCATATAGATCCTATTTTACTAGCACCATAACATAAGAGAGATTGAACCTCTCATGCAGACACTTTCTCTTCCAGCTGTAAAGAAAACATCAGTTAGAAGTTAAGTGCATTGGGAACTCGTGTGTGTCTTAAACTTATAGGGATGGATCCAGATATAATAAAATCTTGGGTTCCATACGTGGGGCATGGCAGCGCTCCGTGCGAACACAGATATGCAGTTTGGGTGGGGGAAGGCATTTAAATTGTACAACATGGGCTGAGTTTGGAACTTCGATACGACAGAGCACTCTGCATGAACAACGATAACAGTTAAAGTTAAGCTGGGGTTTTGAACACGTAAGTCACTGAAATTCTGTATGTGAGAGGGAAATGTCAGGGGGGTGGTGCATTGTCTTCTTATGCGTGGAATGTATGCGTATGGAATTCACTCTTAAGCTGGGATCTGGTCCATGGTCTTTATGATCTTTATGTAGATGTGGTGTATTGAGTGGACTAATGAGAAGTGAGTAGGAAAAGTTGCTCTTAGCTCCAGCAGAAACCTTTGTATGAGGTTTGTGAGTGATACAGCTTAAACACAGTAAAAATGGGAAATTCCTGATATGTCATATGGTAATAGTACAAAATACAAGAGTTATCTGTCAGGGAGGAATTCTGCATTGCGGAATCATGGAGACGTTTAGTTTTTAGAAGCTTATTGCTCCATCTTGTTTCCTTGATGGCTGTGTAGTCTACTATGAAAACTGAGTTTAAGCAGTGGTCACAGCACAGCTCTTTAGGAGCACCATTATAGTTAAGGCAGCTTTAATATTTACTATCTGTAAAATGTACAAATGGCTTTGATGTGGTTACGTGTAGCTGCTTGGTCTCTTGTCTTAGTTTTGGTATCAGGTCTAGTTTAGCTTTTGGAATGTCACTTGCTCTGACTTTTGATTAAACTTTGACCATTTCTGTATTGCAACCAGCCATTGCCTTCCCTCATTTCTGCGTTCCCTGGAACCTTAGCCTTATACCCTGGGTCTGATCCAAAGGCACACACAAATCAGAATGCAGGGAGCATGCTATACCTGTGGGTATAAACAGGGGCATAGGAACGAAAAATTTTCATGGGGGGGCAAAAGGCCGAGGACTACTGAAGCCCCTTTTTCATGAGGTGCTCTAGACACCATGCACCAGATCCTGACCCCCACACGCTTTACGTGCGCGCATGGGTCCGTAATTATGCAGCAATAGCGGGAATTGCATGCCCCCTGCACTCCCCGATGTCGGTAGGAAATCTGGACAATTATGTGTCCAGATAGCTACCTTAACTTTTACGACTAGGTCTGTGGCCATACGCAAAATAGAATTTAAAAAAGGGGGGGGATATCTGAGTAAAAACTCAGATATATAGGGGGTGCTATGACTCTATATAATGAGGTACCTAATCAGTTAATTATTAATAAGATTATAAGACCTTCACCGCTGCTCAAATAAGAAGAGAGTTAACCTTCTAAGGAAACAACAATGAACAAACAGTTATCAGAGCACTGGTATGTCTTAAAACAGATGCAGAAGCAATTTTAATTGATAATAAAAAAAAACAAAAACAAAAAACAGCCCATAAAGACCTCAATATAAAACAAACACTTACACTCTAAAAAATTGAACAGGTAATAGACTTTTTAGAAATGGGTTATGCGCATACCACCAATATATATGTGTGCACTTAGTAGCAAAAGTTTGGCTACTAAAAATCCTTCAAGAGGATTTTATCAAAGACTGTTTTAAGACATACCAGCTCTCTGATACCTGTTTATTCACTGCGGCCATACGGCCTATTTGTAACGGGGCTTCCCCCTCCACCTCATTTTAATGGCCATCGTAAATGAAGGGTCAGCCCCTTCTGCATACTTACTGACATACCTAATTTAGTTACATACTGTACGTCAGTAGGTATGCAGACGGAACATCTGGCGTGCACATACGCAGATGTTCCGAGATAACTTATGCAAATGACTTGCGTAAGTCCCCTGTCGTACATAAGTCAGGGTCTGGCACCATGGCTCTACGATACTTAAGGCAACCGTTATCTACCCGACATTTACCCGAACTTTGTATACCTACACAACACTCCAACCGTGATTTCATATCTTTTGTATTGTGATTGCTATTCTGAAATGTAACACAAGGGGGTGGAGTGGACTGGTACTGGTGCAAACGTTTAGATGTAAACAATGCTAATTTCCGCCTGGATGGGGCACAGCTGCATAGGCACTGAATACGTGCATCCACCCCAGTTGTAACACTAATATTCCTATTTAGCTTTGTAAATTGTGCTATCTGTGTTTATTGAGGGTATATATTTTCTACACTTTGATTTTGTATAACAATATATAAGATATTGCATATTCATTTCTATTATTACCTTTCTGTTATTTTCTGATTTCTGAACTTGACCTATTAGACAGCTGTTATTTGTATTCTAGGTGACTAGGGGCCTGATTAAGACCTACGCGCGTGTGCATTTTTACGGCAATCACAAGTGTAAAAACGGCTATTTGTACTTACTGTGCATCGCGGGACAGATGTTACGCTCAGAAATTCTAAGCGTATGAGCCGTGAGCGTATTAGCTTCATATTAACGATTGAAGACGCGTGCCTGCCTTACGAAATCCGTAAATACGCACCGAGGGCGGGGTGAGGCATTTAAGTCGTACAGTATGGGCGTGCTAAGCGTCGTAACTACTAAATGACCATATGGACGCCCGCCGTTACGAACAGAAAAGTTAGGGTAGGGTTTGCCGAGCGTATAAAAGCAAGGGGAGTGCCTATTGCCATGCATCGTAGGTATGAGTGTAGGTCTGGATCAGGCCCTAGGACACCCTATAAGAAATCCTCTAATTACTGTTCTATACACTTTCAAAGTAACCTCGGGTTTATTTCAACTGAAATATGAAAAAATGTAATTTCTTAATAATCTGGCTCATATCTTTGAGAACATTGGATCGGATCCATACTTCTGCACGATACTTGTTTTTTGTACTTAAAATCTGCATGCCTAAACCCCACTATTAGGCCATTCTAATTATTTGCCGGGGGTGGGGAAAAGTATTTCGAAAATATGGGTGATATTTAACATATTCAAGTTGCATATAAGCGTTTAGACTTTAGATTTCATATGCCGTGAGGATACATGTTTAACTTAGATATGACCCCTAGAAAAAGCAAATGTGAACATATGTGAAGCACATGGTCAGACGTGCTCTGATGAGGGTCAGGTGCATTTATAGAAGCATGCCCAGCCATCACTTGCCCATGGAATGTCCTATAGCATGAAGCCGACATGCCACTGTTTATGCTGGGGTTGGAGTAGGTATGCTTGTGTCTCTCTTCACAAAAAAAATATATCACACCAGCTGGTTCTCAAGTCTGGATTGGGACCACTAAGACAATCAGGTATTTATGCAAGTTATGTACTAAAACAATACTGTGAGGTCAATGTTTTTTGGGATACTTCAATTACTGGGGGTACGACTGTATAATGAACACGGGGGTACTATTGTGTATAAATATATTTAAAATATTTGTACAGCATATATATTACTTATACACAGGTGTGCCATCTACTGATAGCACAGGGAGTAAAATAAAATAAATCAAAATAGGAAACATGCAAGAAGATGACATGGAGATGTGCATGTGTGACAATTTATGTATGTGGGAAATTTTCCAGTTCTTTCATGAGGTCCAACTGTTTTTTAATTTCCCTGTGTAGCAGAGAGGGAGAAGTAAAGCATATTTCGGCAGCCAGACCCACCTCTTTTTATTACCACCAGTGATGCATGATCCGGGATCAAAGCTCAAAGTGCCAGATTCAATTAGCTTTGCACCGCGAATAAATGCTGCATATTTTTCAGGAAAGATTTTTATGCGCGCCTCAAAGAGGTGCGCATAAAAATCAGCTACCGTAACAGACGGGAAAATGTGCAGCGGGAATTTTTTCCCGAGTATTGAGGTACGTTTTCTTAATTGAATCTGGCCCAAAGTTTGGATAATTGCATCTCATTCAAATTATTCCATAACATATCATTTACATCTCACACTGGTGACTTAATATAAATCAACGATAACCACACACACTGGTCACAAGCACGACCACATATTCCATCATTCTTAAAGCTCATGTAACTGAAATTATTCAGAATTTCATATGTTTTGTAAGGGTGTGGGTCGCCACTGAGAATGGCCATTTTCGAAACCCCATTTCTGAAGATGGAGCCGCTAAGAAAGTTCCTGCCCACCGCAGACAGGAAAGCAACGCTGTCTATTTCCCCTACTCCAATCCTTATACCAATTTTACCCTAACCCTCCCCTTCCATTTCCCTAACCCCAACCCTCTCTTTCCTGCAGTCTAACCCTAAGCCCACCCCCCCGCAGCCTAACCTTAAGACTTTCTTCCACGTAGCCTAACCCTAAGATTTCCTTCCCTGCAGCCTAACCCTAAGTCTCCCCTTCTAAGCTCTATCCTATCCCCTCCCCGCCAGTAGCATAAGTACTGAATACAATGGAGACACTTGAAGACAATGGAGACAATGTAGGCACATGTCCACTGTCTCCTGCTGTCTGCAGTCTTGTGTACTCCCTGGCTGGGCTGTGCAGTCAGTGCTCAGTGAGTAAAGCTCCTTGCTCCCTTACACAGTCTGTTATCAGCCATCAGTGAGGAGTGGCAGGCGGGGAGGCAGTGTGCAGGGCGCAAGAGACTTAGAGGCCCTGAAGTGGAATATGACCTAGACCCTGGTTAACCTGGTTACCTGACACCTTAGATCATCATTCTGCAGGTGAGAGGGGTACTTGGAGTTTGCTGCAGCTGTGACTTTTTTGGGGGGGGGACATACAAATGTATCTTGCCTCCGAACTTATGCCACTGCTCCCATCCATTCCCTCCAGGCAGCCTAACCTTAAGTCTCCTATTCTCCTATCCATCCCCTACACGCAGCCTAACATTAAGACTCCCTTCCCACAGCCTAACCCTAAGACTCCCTTCCCGCAGCCTAACCCTAAACAACCCTTCTAGGCTCTATCCCTTCCCAGCAGCCTAGCCCTAAACAACCCTTGTAAAATACATCCAATCCCCTGCATTAACTTGCAGCTTTGGAAACTGGAGATGTTTCATAGGGTAAAATTTGCAATGCAGCCATTTTCTAAAATACACACAGCCGACAATTAGATGTTGGCTGTGTGTGAGTCAAAAATTGTTGTTTGCAGTGGTGAACGGAATCCATCTTGTGACATGTCTTTACAAAAATAAATGTTTTTATTTGTAATGGGTGCAGCAAGCATCAGAGGAAGATGTGGTATTATAATTGAAGACGTGTGCGATGTTTTCTTAAATCAATATAGATAGCTATGACCAAAACTTATGAAAGGGTGTGTTTTCTGATTGCTATAATAGGAAATTCTTTTGGCGCATGTCCAGGTGCCTCAACATCCATTTGTGAATTTTTAAGATGCAGAGATTTCTTTTAATTTTACAAGCAATCTCTGGTGGTGGGTGGGTGCGAGTGAAGGATGAGGGTCAAGAGATATATAGACACACTCTATGCACTCCACTCTATCTAGACTTCCAATCCCTCCCCAATTTAAATGAGAATGGATTAAAAATGTTAGGGTAGAGTCTTGGCCTTGGAACATGGTATAAAGTAATCGGCCTTTTGTGGGCTTGCACATAAGGCAACATCCTCTATGGCACTGTGTGGCAGCATGAAATATTGGAATAAAATTAACACATCTCTAAAAGTTGTACTTGTGATGTAATACGCCCTAGTGTTCAAGTACAGGCTATTGGTAGGTAATAAATGGGTGTGGGTCCCTGCTAAGAATGGCTCTATTTCGATAGGTCCAGTCTCTCCCAGCCACTTTCAAACTGGCTGGGATATCGATTGCTATGCCTGGAAAATGAATAGGTGACAGTAACTTTCGGCTGTTTCTGAAAGCAGGCCATCGTTGCGGGGACTGCAACCGGTAATTCATTTGTCTAGTAGATGGGAATCAGAACAGTCCCATCATTTAAATCTAGATGTCTCTATAAGAAAAAAAAATGCATTGGCCACACAGTAGATTTGGAATGTGCTGACAGATTTGGATGGAAACATGTTCATTAAAACTGTTTTTGCAATATAAGCATCATAAGATATTATATAACTGATTACATGTATCCATTATACAGGACTCTTTATTTCACATAAACATCTCTAGTTAGTCACTCTGTGAATTCTTTGAAATACCTCACATGTATATCATTATACAGACCAATGTTTTATTGACATTACATGTCCATTTAATTCATAGCAAATAAATCAATATCATATTTAGAAAAGAGATGATATTAAACACTAGAGGGCAGTATGAGATTCTACATCTAATGAAACTCATTTTATCTGCCACAACATCAAGGTTTAGGGCGGACTGCTTGCAGATTTTGTGGCTGTGATAAGGGGCCTTTTCTTTCAGTTACATGTCTACATTCTTCACTTCTGATTACAACCCACATGTGAGTGTTTAAACTAGAGCAGTGTATCTGTAACTATTTCATTCAATCAGTGTTTAAATAACTGTGCACTGTATGTGTTTTGAGAAAGTAGTTCAGGTTTCACATATATTTTATCACCAGCATAACATTTATTGTGAAAGAAGAAGACTTTCATAATTGATCGACATGAGCTAATAAATAGTGGACACTTATGCATTCAGCAGGCGTACATCCAGGCAACTTGTATATGAGATTATAATGGATTGCTTTTATATTCCCAGGTGCATAGTTACCAGTAGCTTTCCTACATCTTTAGCAAGTGCCCTTCTAATTTTAGATACATCATCTGTTTCTCATTAGCAGTTTGTGCATGAAGTCCCTTTAGTGTTATGTTCATCAGGCAATTGGTGTGGATTAGGGCAGATATGTCATGAAAATTCAATGACATTTAACAAGTATCAATATAGATAAAATAAAAAATCAACAAAGATAAAATAAAATAAATCAACAGCACAGAGGTCAAAATATCACGTGTTAGCAGGAGACAGCCGTGTTTTTAGTGAACACGGAGACTGCAGAATGATTTTTATTCCATTTTATGTCTCTTAGTAAACATAATCACATGAATTTATCAGATGTTTAAATAATAATGTAACACAGTTAAAGAAAAAAAATGATGCCAGAATGACATTATGGACCGTATCCAGACCTCTGCAAGGAAGGAAGGAAGGAAGGAAGGAAGGAAGGAAGGAAGGAAGGAAGGAAGGAAGGAAATTGTAATTGCAGTATAACAGGGAGACGTGTAACATGCAATGTCCATAGAGGAATCTAGGATGCAACATTGCTGCTGGGTCTTCTGGCACTTTTGGATGGATGATAATGATTTATTGATTCACAAATGAAAACCAGTTTTCAGTCCTTGTAATGCTTGTGCTTGTTAAGTGAGATAGCCGGCGTACAGAGAAGACTACTGGGGTTATTCTAAGAATCTCCCAGCATCAGTAAGTGTAAAATGAACCTGAGTGTAAGGACTGGAACCTAAGTCCAATAGCAATTCACTACTATATCCATGTATGTAAGCAAGAGATTCACTAAACCCTGCACTTTGCTCAAACTGACTTCCGAACCCACCTTCCTTACATTTTTTTTAATCATTTGCAGTTGAAATTGAATAAGGAATGAAAGTATTTTGTGGGTCCAATTGCTAGGATTAGATTAAATGCTATCTGTTTATTTATAATTGTATTTGTGTGATTTTGTGCTGATCTACATTCCACATGAACATTATCCACATGCATTTGACATATTTTGACTAAATATAGAGATCATTAAAAATATTTCCTCTATGTATTATGCTTATTATGATGCTCTCTGTATTGGTCACTAGAAAGCTCTCTGTACATTGTATATACCAAGAATATTTTGTGCCCTGTCTAAATGTCACTAGACTAGTTCCTAATTGGAATTATAATGGAATGTATTATTAAAAAAAAAATAACTAGAATATACCTGTCACCAGCATGTCATCAGTGTTGTATTGAGTTCACCCAGAGGGCTGGTAAATGTTGTATTTGTAGTCAGTGCTTTTTTATGGAGGTATGCAATGATATGGTGTACCATCACCTTTTTATAAATAGATCTTTTGCAATGCCCTTGACATGTGATGATGCATGCTGTGCTTCTGTGACACAGAGCAAGTAAAGAGAAGCGACCAGTGGAGCAGTAGTAAAGATAAAAGTAAGAAGGAAGACAGACATAAGAAGATGGTTGATTAAAGAAAGAAGATAGAAGACAATGTGGAATATAGGAAGGGCAGATATGCCTTTATATCCCCAATTATGGGGCTCTATATGATATTGAGTCATATGGGGGTGGGGTGGAAAAGGAATCATGAGGGGATAATGTGAGCACAATTAAATTGTAATGAAGAGCTTTTTTATATAGGGACTATAGAGGCTTATTATGGGAAATAATTTGAAAACAATAATAGAAGAATAAACAACTTTATTATGAGTACAGTATATACTATATGTACAGTATATGTATAGTATATACGGAAAAGTATATGGTGAGCGCTAGACTTGCTGAAAGTACAGGTTAAATGAATGGCTCTAATTAGCATAAAAAATACAACACTTGTCTTTTTAAACAATAAACAGTTCAATGTGACAGCATAAATAATACAATAATATTAAGAGATGGGATGAAAAGAACCTTAGTAACAAAAAGACCGGCTTCTATTTCACCGGTGTTTAGACAAAATAATGTCCAATTATATGTGGATAAAGATAAGGTGAGACAAAGCAAATATCCAATGTCCGAAATAAGAAATAAGCATAGATTGGTAAGGAAAAAACTCACAGTTGGTATGAACAAATTAATACTCTACTCCGGGGGACCTTGTTTCTACTACTCACCAAGAGCCATGTCCAACAGTGATAGTCCTATCCGAAGCTCAGGTCTTAATCAGCAAATAGTGAGATGCCCAAATATAACACAGTCTTGTATGATCATCGGTGTTCTCCAAGTACGCATGGTCAGAATAAGCAATCAGGTTGGGGCAGATGGAGCCACGGGGCTCCCGAGAGCCACAGATTGAAATACCTAAAGAGCCGTGTGTCTCGTCTGCACAGGAGAGTGTCGGATAGATGTAGCATCCAAATAAACGTTCACCACCAGAAGCAATATCTATGGAGAGATGGTCAAATCTGTTAACTGGGTATTACACCTTGACACATTTCATCGCATAGTCTTGTGATTTCATCAGAAGGAAACTGATATGAAGCCATTTTATTCCTCCTAATTATATTTAAATTATACCCCCATAATAGGTCTCCATAGAATCCACCTAAGAGGGCTCTATATGACATAGTGGACTAGAGAGGCCTTTTATAGATGATTTGAGAACAATTAAAGTGGAATAAATATATTTTTTTATGCAGGACTTAGTCAATATGCTCCATTATAAAGATATTTTTTCCTCTTAATTAGTGTTTAATATATCCCCCTAATAGGTCTCAATATGCCCCATATTACAGATCTTTATTATGTTTAAATTATCCCCATACTAGTGCTGTATATTCCCCTCATAATAGTTCTCTATATAGAGTCATTTTATGTAATGTAATGTAGAAAATTATTATGGCGATAATTGGAAGACAAGTAAGAAAGACTAAAGAGTTTTATAATGGGTGAACTGTAGAGTTTCATTGCACCTACCCCTTCTATTTTATAATACATTTGGAGTGGTTGTTACAAGCAAAAATATTAAGTGTATATTAGCCAGTTTCTTACCTGGCCCTAAAGCCTGCTGTTGCTCCGCTGCTGATATAGATGGAACTCCTTTTTCTTGTGACTATTTTTTTTATTGTTGCTCATCAAACTGTTTTTATGCTTTTTACTAACTTTAAACTATTCCAAGTGCTGAATAGCTTTAAGCTGAACACTGTCTAAACCTCCTTACTGGTCATCTTTTATTTAATCAAATTAACTGTTATATAGCAGTGCAATGATCCAAGAAACTGTTCAGCAGTTCTGGTTTCTCAGTTAGTCATATCATATTTTATAACCACTACTAATTAAATATACAACTTGTGAAGTTTAAAGGCAAAAATCTATGAAATATTTAATTTGGTTAACAGAAATCCTGTATATATTTACATTCAATATACAGCTTGAATTAGAGTAATAAACATTAGCAAGTGTTATAAATACTAGAGTTTAGATTAATAGATATGTTTTTAGTGCATTGATATTAAATATATAGCTGTTACAGTGTACGAATCCAGAATAATTCTTAATGTTAGTTTCTTAGCCTATCCATTTTATGTATTATAGCACTAACAAATTACTTGTGTAAATTGTAGAATAAACATTTATGAGCTAGATAGTCTGATATTCATGCTGTTAATAAGCTAGGAAAAGCTGCTGATAGATCCATAAGCACTGACTTGTATTATCCAGACAACTTTGCATTTGGATTTTGAAGATTCCCACTCTGTGGAAAACCTTACAGCCAGGGGCTAGCTTTAATTTTCGACTTCAACGCATGGAATTCTCAGAAATCTGGATAGGTAATCATTAAGAGGTTAATGGCAAACGGCACAGCCCCACTCACGCATCAGACAGCAAGGTATACCTTACCGAAATAAAGACAGAGCTGCATTTAAAAGTGAACATGGTTTATTGAATTAAAGAATTAATTGGGCTGAATCGGAATTGATGCTAGGACATCCAGCAGTGAAAGGGGGCCCAAGTAGCAGATGGGGGGTTTATTGACAACTTATTACTTAACTTAACCTTAATATATGAAAGATTGGCACCTACGGCAAAACGGTCTTACCCAACAGCAACCCAATCATATAGCTCACCCCCAGCACTTGGAAGGTGACATGCCTATGGATCCAACCGCTAGGGAATAATGTCCTTGCAATTCTCCTGGGTTGAGTACCAAAAGACCTCATGCGACTTAACATTCCCCCAATTAGCGCCAAAAATACCTTGCTGACCCCTCACTGGTACCGCACAACTATGCACCGACTGATAGGAGAAAAACACGTTAGCCAAAACTTAAGACTCTTAGGGAAGGAGGGAGGGAAAAACTTCTAACAATGAGGAAGCCCCTTCCTAAAGCCCAGACCTTTTATTCACCCCTCTAACTATACGCCCCCTAATCTATCAGGCCAATCTGAACACTGAAAAAATTAAAGACTTTTACCCCTGCTTGCCTGTTGATAAGTGGGGCCCTGCCTGCCATTTATGGTGTCTGCAGCCCTATGGGGTCTTTATCCCATTAAACACCTCTACTGCAAATGGAATACAAGCAAAACCCACTTTCTCTACCACCTCTGTTAAATGTAATTGGGCTGGATCCAGACCACGCGGACGTGCATGGTCTATAGTTACAACAGCGTAGCGGGGAGTGCACGCCCCCTGCTTTTCCCGCTCAAGGTAGTAAAATCTGGGCACTTACATGTCCAGATTGTGCACCTTAAAATTACGACTTGGTCTGCGGCCAGCATACGTAAATAACGTTACGTACGCCAGCTGGTACGCTAGCGTAGCTATGATGTGCGCATGCATTACAGCAGGGATAGAAACCAACCCGGAAATGGTAAAGTAAAGTAAAGTCGTGAGACTGTTAGAGATTTACATTAAGGATAAAACAGGGATTACACCAGGTATGTTATGGTATAAATGGTTAGGTGATATTCAGTTACAAAGGGCCTGATCCAGAGCTACGAAATTTTCGCCCGATGGGCGAATGCGTACGTTCGTCCGTGCGTATAAACATACACGCCCCTAACACTCCCATTGTAAAGTACCTGCTTACGGCGGCTATACCCTGCACTAGGTACTACCGTCGGCCGTACGAATTTTCGCACATATTACGCAAAGCGTACGGGCTTAGCACGCCCATACTGTACAATTTAAATGGCTATCCCCGCCTCCGTGTAGTAAAACGAGCGCCCAGGCGACCGTCGTACTGAACGCATGCCCCTCGAGCGAACAATTCGCACACAATACGACCGCTATACGCTCATGTCGTCCAGCCGACCGGAAGCTGTCATACTGGGCATGCGCAGTGCGAATTTTCATACGAAAATACGCAAAAAACGGTTGTACGCTCGCTCGAAATCGGCCAATTTCGTAGCTCTGGATCAGGCCCAAAGACCTAAGCAGCCAACCTGATAGAGCAAGCCTGACATTGTGTGACGGATTGTGTATATAATTACTGTGTATTTATAATTGGCCTACAGGTTTATGCACTATGTTGAGATTTTAAGATTACATATCAATCAAATAATCATCTGTCATTTTCTACTTAATATTGTCATATGTATATAAAAAGGCATTGTATTGATTATGCTTCATATTTTTTATGGCTGACAGTTATCATGTTGCTACATTGCTACTGTATTATGTTGGAGCAAAAGTAGTGCGGTGGCACAGTGAGTAGCACTTGCGTCTCATAGTGCTGAGGTCGTGAGTTTGATTCCTGCACTAGGCCTTATCTGTGCAGAGCTTGTATGTTCTCCCCATGTCTGAGTGGGTTTCCTCCAGGTACTCCAATTTCTTCCCACAGGACCAAAAATATGCTGGTAGGTTAACTAACTGCTGACTAAATTAACCCTAGTCTGTGTGTGTTTAAGTCAGTGAAGTTAGAATGTAGCTGTAATAAGGACAGGAATTGATGTAAATGTCTAATCTTCTCTGTAAAGCCCTGAAGGTAATTTGTGGTGCTATATAAATAAGTGGTAATAATAATAAAATCAACTTGGGCCCCATAATTATACAGAAGCGGCGCATATGTAGGTTCTCTTTTATAACTCATTACAGTTATTAATGCATAGATAGCGCAATGTATTGAGTTTGAATACTTTATTGTTAGTAAGTAGTTAGTCATCTTGTAAATCATTTTTTTATAATATGATAATAATCTAAACATTCACCGCTGGGATCCTGTAAATTACTGTGTACTTTATGGTTAGTGGTGATTTTTATGAAATGTAATACAAATTACTTGGAATATTATCACTATGTGGCTGTTATTATTCATAAATACTTTCTCCCGAGTTGACAGTTTTACCTTTTTATAGCCTCATTTTAATAGGTTTAAATAGTGTGTATTTTTATGTGAGATTCTTTGTCTCTTGCTAAAGATTATGGGCCTGATCCAGACTTAAGGTCAGTTTATGTGCACAAGCGTACCCGATTTATGCACTATAATGCACTCCTCCTGGCACTCCCCTCGCACGCACGTAACTTAGCTGACTTACGTGTTCAGGACCCTACCTTAACTTTTCCTTACGTATCTATAGGCTTACATAGGTAAGTGCCTAACCCAACCTATATTGTACAATTTAAATGCCTTCCGCAATGCATATAATCGGCTTGTGTATTGATGACACACCCTATTGTACAGAGTTATGTACAATTTACATACGATCAGGGCAGGGGCGGATTGGGAAAATAAAGTGGCCTTGGAAAAAAATCTGGAAGAGGCCTCCTGTGGGCGGGATTAAATAAACTCTAGGGGGTCTATTTACAAAGCGCAATTTTTTCATTGAAAATCAATTTGCAGCATCTCGCCGCGATTTTTATGCGATTTGCAGCGTGAATTCATGGAATTCACTAAGCTGCGATTTAAATGCGATTTTTTAAACTCTCATGAGATGCTGTGAGTTTGAAAGGGGTAAATCGCGGTGCTTTTCTATTGAGAAGCACCGCAATTTATCCCTGACAAAATTGCGGCAACTCGCGCGAGATGTAAAAAATCTTTACTTGCAGCATGCTTGAAAGCCTTAGGCATGCTGTGCTGGTTGAACTACATGGCTAAGCATTGCTTAGCCATGTAGCTGTATCAGCGTCAGCATGCTAAGGTGTCTAAGCATGCTGCGCTGTGAGCTGTATGTAAAAAAAAATACAGTGTTCAGAAAAAATCACAATAAACATTACCATGTGTTCATGTAAAAAAAAACATTTGTCCTAACTAATATTACCCCCTAATGTGTCCATTACCTCCGTTGGTCCTGTGTCCTATGCTAACTGTTATGCGATGTAGAGTGTAATGTGTTAAAAAATAATAAAAATGTTTTTCACTCACCGTTTGCTGTCATCTTTCTTGGGAAGAGTTGCTTGAAGAGTTGAATCTTCTGATGCTGATTGAAGAATTCATGCTGGTTCATTGAAGTACGACCCCCGTCTTCAGCTCCGGCTCTTCTGCTCTTGACATGGTGCTCAATGGCTCCTCCTCTGCTTGATGACTGCTCCTAATGACCATTCGGTCACTAGGGGGAGCTTTTTATTTAAATGATGACGTCAGGTACACTCTGGCCTCTGACGTCATCATTTAAATAAAAGGATGCTTAGCCATGTCGTTCTATTAGCACAGCATACCTAAGGCTTTCAAGCATGCTGTGGTCGTTTTTGACACACATGAAAACACATGTCAACTAGATTGACATGTGTTTTCCTGCCTCACACGGAGAAATGCCACTAACTCACCTCTAGCCAAGGGCGAATTGGTAAACAGCGATTTAATGGCGATTTCACTGTGAGTTTGTCAAATCGACCTTTATAAATGCTGTGAGTTGTATACCTAACATTGAAAAAATCACAGTCGCGATTTTAGGACTGGTGATTTTCCAGTGCCCTAAACTCACGTGAGTTTACCTTCTGTGAATATGGTGATTTCAATCTCACAGCAAACTCACGTGAGTTTAGGCGATTTTTTCCAAAATCGCCCTTTATAAATAGACCCCTAGGAGTGGCTAACCAGAAAGTATGCGGGGCAAGCACAGTTGTATTAGTCCCTTAGTCCCTGCCCTAAAGTATAGTATTAGTATATAGTATTAATATCTAGTTGTTACACGCCGGTGGCCGACAGCCGGCGTGTATTGATGCTTCCGCTTTGCTCTGTGGAACGCAGCGTGCGTTCCACAGGTCGGCCGGCGCATGCGCAGCGCCTCTGTTAAATCCCTGGCGTTCCTCCACGAGTTTTTTATTCAGTCCTGTTCTGGGATAGCTGCTCGTAGCTTATTCTCTCTCCGTTTCCTGCTCGTTCCTGGCTCTCTGCACCTACCTGTATTGTCTGTAAAATCCTGGTCACACTGTGGCATATATTTATATACCTACCTGCTTTGGCTGTGTATCCCTAGCCACATAGTGGCACGCATATACCTACCTGTATTGGCTGTTAAATCCTAACCACATAGTGGTATATATTTATACCTACCTGTATTGGCTGTGTATCCCTAGCCACATCGTGGCACGCATATATCTACCTGTATTAGCAGGTTAATCCTAGCCACATAGTGGCATTTATTTACTTCCCGGTACTGGCTATTGACCCTTGCCATTTACTGGCAGTTGGCATTTTTTTTCCTCTTTGTTTATCCTAACCTGCTACCAAGGGGATATTGTGTAGCTTTGTCTATTGTTTATTCACCACCATATCCTGGCTATTTACGTTTTGTATAGTTTTGCTGACTACCGTTGTCCTACTCTATTCTCGTGCTACATAGTGGCCTCCTGTTTAGTAATCTGACTTGCGGGTCTATTTCTTAGCCTCCGCTGTCTTGTGGTAGTCTATGTTGACTGTTTATTCGTTTCTTTCTACCTGCTATCTGTTGTGTGAAAGTGAACACTGATAGCATTTCTCCTACTGTCACGGTGCCTTGCTCCATACTTGATCTTGTTATTATTTCTCCTTTCAAGTGAATCTGCGCGCCTAGGATAGCGGCTTGTTTATCTGGGCTCTGCACAACTCCATCCCCACCACTAGGGGCCCTGGCGAAGACTCCCAGATTCCCTGCTGCATGCTAGGGAAAACTGTTAACTACGTCTTTTATTGAAGGTACCAAGAGTGTGGGATACCAGTATATGTGAGAATACCTTTACTGGAGTATTGTGTGAGTTTATCCTTCTACTGTTTGTCTTTTCTTCTACAAATTGAGTGTTTCTATATAGCACAGGACTGTCAAAAAAAATTAGGAGTCCTCCCAGTGCTGGCTGTTTGGAGGGAGAGTGTGACTGAAGGGGCACTTGGGAATGGGGGTGACTGGTGGGGCAGCAGGTGACTGGTGGGGCACTTGTAGGGGGCAGTGACTTGTGTTCTGCAGGGCTTGGGTGGGGCCAGTTAGTGGAATGTAGGGCTTGGGTGGAAACAGGGGCAGTTAGTGAGGTGCAGGGTTCATGGTGAAGGAAAGGGTTGGTGGGTAGTTAGTGGGGTGCAGGGTCTGAGTGAGGGTGGGGGTTGGGGATTGGTGTGAGAGAGAATGGGGGATGGTGGGGTACAGAGTTCTGGTGGGGGCAGTAGTTTGGTGGCAGTTAGTGGGGTGCAGAGCTTGGATGAGAGCAGGGGTTGGCGGCAGTTAGTAGGGTGGAGGGTCTGAGTGAGGGCAGTGGTTGGGGCAGGGATCATGTATGTAAAATGAGAGAGGAGGCACGGGGATCATGTATGTAGCATGAGGGAGGAGGTGTGGGGATCATGTGTGTAGAATAAGGGGAGGAGGAGCGGGGATCATGTATGTAGAATGAGGGAGAAGGGGCAGGGATCATGTATGTAGAATGAGGGAGGAGGCAGGGAGATCATGTATGTAGAATGAGGGTGAGGTGAGGGGATCATGTATGTAGAATGAGGGTGAGGTGAGGGGATCATGTATGTAGAATGAGGGTGAGGTGAGGGGATCATGTATGTAGAATGAGGGTGAGGTGAGGGGATCATGTATGTAGAATGAGGGTGAGGTGAGGGGATCATGTATGTAGAATGAGGGTGAGGTGAGGGGATCATGTATGTAGAATGAGGGTGAGGTGAGGGGATCATGTATGTAGAATGAGGGTGAGGTGAGGGGATCATGTATGTAGAATGAGGGTGAGGTGAGGGGATCATGTATGTAGAATGAGGGTGAGGTGAGGGGATCATGTATGTAGAATGAGGGTGAGGTGAGGGGATCATGTATGTAGAATGAGGGTGAGGTGAGGGGATCATGTATGTAGAATGAGGGTGAGGTGAGGGGATCATGTATGTAGAATGAGGGTGAGGTGAGGGGATCATGTATGTAGAATGAGGGTGAGGTGAGGGGATCATGTATGTAGAATGAGGGTGAGGTGAGGGGATCATGTATGTAGAATGAGGGTGAGGTGAGGGGATCATGTATGTAGAATGAGGGTGAGGTGAGGGGATCATGTATGTAGAATGAGGGTGAGGTGAGGGGATCATGTATGTAGAATGAGGGTGAGGTGAGGGGATCATGTATGTAGAATGAGGGTGAGGTGAGGGGATCATGTATGTAGAATGAGGGTGAGGTGAGGGGATCATGTATGTAGAATGAGGGTGAGGTGAGGGGATCATGTATGTAGAATGAGGGTGAGGTGAGGGGATCATGTATGTAGAATGAGGGTGAGGTGAGGGGATCATGTATGTAGAATGAGGGTGAGGTGAGGGGATCATGTATGTAGAATGAGGGTGAGGTGAGGGGATCATGTATGTAGAATGAGGGTGAGGTGAGGGGATCATGTATGTAGAATGAGGGTGAGGTGAGGGGATCATGTATGTAGAATGAGGGTGAGGTGAGGGGATCATGTATGTAGAATGAGGGTGAGGTGAGGGGATCATGTATGTAGAATGAGGGTGAGGTGAGGGGATCATGTATGTAGAATGAGGGTGAGGTGAGGGGATCATGTATGTAGAATGAGGGTGAGGTGAGGGGATCATGTATGTAGAATGAGGGTGAGGTGAGGGGATCATGTATGTAGAATGAGGGTGAGGTGAGGGGATCATGTATGTAGAATGAGGGTGAGGTGAGGGGATCATGTATGTAGAATGAGGGTGAGGTGAGGGGATCATGTATGTAGAATGAGGGTGAGGTGAGGGGATCATGTATGTAGAATGAGGGTGAGGTGAGGGGATCATGTATGTAGAATGAGGGTGAGGTGAGGGGATCATGTATGTAGAATGAGGGTGAGGTGAGGGGATCATGTATGTAGAATGAGGGTGAGGTGAGGGGATCATGTATGTAGAATGAGGGTGAGGTGAGGGGATCATGTATGTAGAATGAGGGTGAGGTGAGGGGATCATGTATGTAGAATGAGGGTGAGGTGAGGGGATCATGTATGTAGAATGAGGGTGAGGTGAGGGGATCATGTATGTAGAATGAGGGTGAGGTGAGGGGATCATGTATGTAGAATGAGGGTGAGGTGAGGGGATCATGTATGTAGAATGAGGGTGAGGTGAGGGGATCATGTATGTAGAATGAGGGTGAGGTGAGGGGATCATGTATGTAGAATGAGGGTGAGGTGAGGGGATCATGTATGTAGAATGAGGGTGAGGTGAGGGGATCATGTATGTAGAATGAGGGTGAGGTGAGGGGATCATGTATGTAGAATGAGGGTGAGGTGAGGGGATCATGTATGTAGAATGAGGGTGAGGTGAGGGGATCATGTATGTAGAATGAGGGTGAGGTGAGGGGATCATGTATGTAGAATGAGGGTGAGGTGAGGGGATCATGTATGTAGAATGAGGGTGAGGTGAGGGGATCATGTATGTAGAATGAGGGTGAGGTGAGGGGATCATGTATGTAGAATGAGGGTGAGGTGAGGGGATCATGTATGTAGAATGAGGGTGAGGTGAGGGGATCATGTATGTAGAATGAGGGTGAGGTGAGGGGATCATGTATGTAGAATGAGGGTGAGGTGAGGGGATCATGTATGTAGAATGAGGGTGAGGTGAGGGGATCATGTATGTAGAATGAGGGTGAGGTGAGGGGATCATGTATGTAGAATGAGGGTGAGGTGAGGGGATCATGTATGTGCAGGAAGCCCAGGCAAGGGAGGCTAATATCAGACAGCTGAGGGAAATGAGACACTTCGCATCAGAGGGAGAACTTCACATTCTGCTGAGGGCTTTCCTGCTGCGTGTAACACGCAGTGTAATAGCTGCAGCGGCTTCCTCTCCCCATGGCCCAGCTTACCTGCTCTCCGAGGGCGCGTGCAGGGGAATCCCCTGCCAACAGCCTCCCTGGTTACAGCCTCCCTGGTTACAGCGAGCCAATGAACAAGACGCAGCAGCTCTGATCTGGTAAGTTAATTCAATAAATGAATGTAACAATGATGTTACCACTGTTACTGATCATCTTATAAGTATATTTCTTCAATATTCACAAAAGAAAGAGAAGGGAAGGGACAACTTTTAAATAGGGAGACTATTTATACAAAAGAGGCAATTACTACTACTTTTACTGAGGAGCACAATAAAAAGAACTTTCAAAGCTGAAAGTGGACAATTCAGTGGGACCAGGTGGGATACATCCAAGAATACTTAAAGAGCTAAGGGTGCTAGCAAAACCACTAACTGAATCATTCAACCATTCGCTAATATCGGGAGTGATTAAAAATGACTGGAAAGTAGCAAATGTAGTCCCATTGCATAAATGTGCAAGTAGAGAAGAAGCAGCCAACTACCGACCAGTGAGTCTAACATCAGTTGTAGGGAATTGATGGAAAAACTGTTAAAGGAACACATTGTACAGTATCTTAAATCCAGTAAGTTACAGGATCCCAGTATCTTAAATAACTTACAAGCAGCATGGATTCACTGGGGGAAGATCATGTCAAACAAATATTATTGCTTTTTTGACTGGGTCAGTAAAGTATTAGATAAAGGGGGAGCTGTAGACATAGCTTATCCAGATTTTAGTAAGACTTTTGACAATGTGCCATATTGCAGATAAATAAGCTAGAAACCGTGGCATTAAACTTAGAGATAGTTGCATGGATATGATCTTATTTACAGAATAAACACCAGACAACCCTTCTGATGAAATGGCAGCTTGATGCCATGATACACGTCAAGGCAAATTCTATAACTCTATTGCTAAAGACCAGATTCCACTCTTCACCCGAGGCACTTTAATTGAATTATACTTGGATTGTGTTGCCCTTTGGAGAATAAACAGCCAATCACAAGTTTGAAAGTACTACTCTCGACTCTCCCAACTGAACATTCTAACTGCAACTGCTAAGTGAGTGTGAACCTTACCATACCAATAGCGGAGGAGGACGCAGCTGGAGTACAGCATGTATGAGCGGTTCTATTATGACCAACATCCCCGTGGATTGGTAAATAATTATCAGCTAGTGTTTCATGCTCCCTTTTTTTCAAAAAATATTATATGAAATGCGCTGTACACCTATCATCTTTTGAATTGAATTAGCCGGACGAATTTTGCGTATATATCAAACAGTGCCTATGTGGGAAGTCTGTATTTGATCCATGGATTGCTAGTTACAAGTATCAAATTGTATTTCTGGAACTAATTCCAAGGGGCCAACTTTGTACATGAGATACACTGTGGCAAAAATTGCCTTTTGCAACTTTATAAGGATATCTAATCTGACTGATACTAAGTGGCTTTCAAATAGCTGTGTGTACCTTCCTTGGAGTTTATTAGTACACCTTTCTTTTAGTGCCATTGGATTGGATCCTCATTCACAAAATCCCAAGTCATACTGATTATGATAAGTTTGTGAATATCTAGCAACCTATTATATATCCGGTTTTTAGCAGCATTAATTATTTAATTAATTAATTAATTAACTTTTGTTGAATATTTAAAGTGTTTTAGAAATTTTTGTTTTAAAGTGATGTGTTCAATTTAATGTTTTGGGTCTTAGCACTGACCAGTATCTTTTACCTGTTTTAAATAAAATACCGGGCAGACTGGATGGACTATGTGTCTCTTATCTGTCGTCACTTTCTATGTTTGTATTTTTTTTAGTGCACAAGAATTTATATTTAGAAAACCGAGTGTTGCATAGGGCCAGGATGGCTCTGGAAGCGTGGGGTCAGGTCAGATGACAGAGGGCATAAAGATGCTTTCACAATGTTTGTCTTGACTCTTATGAAATTTGTTTCCCACCTTCCGCCATTTGTTAGGATGTATTTTTCTTAACATGTCTTTTTCCTTCTTAGACAGGGAATGGGTTGGTGGTAGTGGTGGGGTTTGTTCCACAGAATTTTCACACCCTTCTAGCCGCAGATAAGTTTGCCAGTGTGGGCTGTCTAACAACGATGGATGTCATTGTCTTTACTTTAAGAATCCAGAAGTCGACTCCTCTACCCGCTTTCATGGCCATCTGCCTCTTCCAGAAATTATATAATTAATCCAATCCTCCTATTCTAATTAATGAACCTATGCCCCCATTTTTAATTCCATTCAGTTATCAATTATCAATTGTAGAACATTTGTAGATCATTTAATAATTTTATTATATGTACTGTAAATGTGTGATATTTTCCTTTTTGTATCTACATCTGCCTGGAATGCCTCTCTGCACCTTGATTTGCCTATATGGTCTGTCTCTTACTGGGTCTACAAGTAAGGTCTGTTTGTTCCTGCATCTCAATGTGAGTTGCAAGAGTGGACATGCCTCTCAGTCACTGTCCCAATTGGAAAAAAAAGGTTTCCAATTGACACAGAGGAACAAGGCCCTGAGAGTGGGAGTGTACCATCAAAATAGGGATTGTGCAGCTGCTCCAGCATCTGCTTGTAGGTGGAAACACACTAGGCAATAATTGGTTCTGATCAGCCAGTATCTGATAATCAGGCTAATTTTCCTACAAGTAAAGGGTCCCAGTAATCAGAGCTACACACTCAGATAACCGATGGCAATTTTCTGGCTTCAGCACAGTTTACAGTAACCATAGAAAGCACTATTTAAACCTACCTATGTGTGTGCAGTGCTCCTACACCTTCCACACTGCACTTCCTCTCAGATGACCACTGCATGCGAGTGGCGAGGAAAATCAGAATCACGATCATCGTTGTGCTGGCATCCATCTATCAGCAGCAGGAAAGCAGTGGATGCTCTGGACTCCAGCAACAGCAAAGGGTAACCTTGCCAAACACAGAGGGAGACAGAGACAGCTCTGCAGGACACTGCAGAGACACTGACAGGCTGCACGACAAGCTGATGAATGGTGAGTGCACATACCATTTCACTCCCAGCACTTCAAAATAAAGCTTATGTCCAATATCAAACAGGAATTCCACAAGTAATCAGACCCAAGTGTTTCAGAAAAATTGGATGAACAGATTGATAATAACTTTAGTGTGTTATCACTTTAAGACTTGTTGGTTCCCAGATCTGCCAAAAAGGCCTGACTGTTTATGCAGATGCCTAGAAGTTGTCTCTCTTCTTGAATCTGTGAAGAATACAATAAGTTCCCTTTATAATTACTGACTCACAGCCAGTGTTCAGTATACAACATATACCTATATAATTGTGGCTTTATGTCCCTTCCATTTCATCTGATATAGTCAAGCTCAGCTTTATCTGTGCAGTCTTCAATATAAAGCTAAACCTTTCAATGGTTGATGTGCTTCTCCTATGAGTGTTTGTGCCCCTAATTACCACCTCTATAAAATCACTGAATCAGACAACAAGCTTTGGGATAAAAACTTAATTTTTTCTGGTATTTATACATATTTTGATGGCAGTTCAAGAAAATGGATCAAAAAGCAAGTAATGAATGATGATGTTACATTTGGTATTAAGGCATTACATCCCTCCAGCTCTCCTTCCACCCATGCACAAAAACACTAAACAACAACTTAAACCACCTGCTAAGGTGAGTCTCAGAGACCATCCTAAATACAGCTATCTGCACCACTACGCAACAGACAAACATGGGTGACACCTCGGCTAAACCACGACCTGCACACTCCACTAAGCACCTTGGTCCATATTGATACTTACCCTAAAATTCTGTACAGTAGTCTCCACTGTAGAGGCTATCGAAATTAAATTTGTGATCCACAGCCCCGCACGAAGGAGAGCAGGGCACCCCCCCCCCCCCACACTCTCCTATGCATGGAATGTGCATCCGCCAGCAGGACCCTACCTTAAGTATTCAGCACAGAAATTCTTTGTGCGGAATACTGCATCATATGTAAGGGCTTAGCTAATCCCCTTACTATACGATTAGCATGTCTCTGTCCACCCCCCATGTGTATATCCGTGCGGGGGGATAGACCTGCACTGGTCACAGCATCGGTTAGCTGTGCTCTGTTGCAGATATAGTGGTACTGTGCATGTGCAGTACCATTTTCCTGTAGACTTCCATACATAGAGTACAGAAGTCTGCCGGAGTTACCAAGTGTGAATATGTTCCCTTTTTACTGCTTTCTGTCACCAACCAAATCCTCCAATCCCACCACCATAAACCCCAACGAAACTCCCTAAGATCTCAAAAATCTGGCTTATAAAAACTTTCCTTCCCCTGAAAGATGTACATAGTAGGATCTATAAAAGTGAATTTTTTCAAATTTAATGTTGAGGTAAGGAATGTCTGCATACTGCCAATAGACAAACCGTTGTCAGAATATTTCCACACCCCAAGGGGACTAAACCTGCCTCATCTCTTGTTGTAGCCTGGAGCAGGATACGCTTGAGTGACCAGGTTAGCTCCAATGTAGATAATCATTTAAACTAAGTAACACGTAGTAACCTAGCTAGATGCGCTAAAAATGTTGGCCATTGCATATCCCTCCTGCCAAGCCATCGTACCAACACTATGGCACGCATGGCTGCACAATCCTCCAAGCCTTTGTGATGCCCTGCTGCAAAGGCTCACATTGCGAATTACGTGGCCTAACCCTAAGTCCCTCCCACAGCCTAACCTTAAGTCTTCCCCCTGCAGCCTAACCCTAAGTCCCCGGTGGTGGCACTTCCGAAAGTGAATGGGTGAGTATGCGAATCGCATACTCAATCCAAGCCTGTGCCCTGCTGCAAAGGCTCACATTGCGAATTACGTGGCCTAACCCTAAGTCCCTCCCACAGCCTAACCTTAAGTCTTCCCCCTGCAGCCTAACCCTAAGTCCCCGGTGGTGTGGTG
>WWET01000496.1:600779-616124 GCA_011038615.1 Limnodynastes dumerilii
CTACACAGAGGCGGGGATAGCCATTTAAATTGTACAGAATGGGCGTGCTAAGCCCCGTACGACCAACGTATCGGTCCGAAAATTCGCACAGACGCTGGAAAAAGTTAGGGTAGGGTTCAGCCGCCGTAAGTAGGTACACTCAATGGGAGTATCATGGGCATGAAAGTTTATACGCCCGGGCGATCGTACACTACAGTCGCGGGCGTAGGTCTGGATCAGGCCCTATGTTACTAACCGGTCACCCAGACTTGTTGTTCCATTTTCTCCTCTCCCAGTCTCTGCCTCATTGCCTTAGTGTTCTCCCTTCATCCTGTTACATCAGTTTGTCTAGGTTGCCTGCCTTGTCTGTGTTGCTTTCCCTCTCTCTGCCTCTTACCTTCTTTTCCCACTTTCAACTGTGGCCTTTTGTTTGCTTTGCCTTCCTGCAGGCATTCTGTTTCTAGCCTCACTTCCTCTCCTGGAAGTGACAGTGTGTGTAGTTTGGTTCGAAGCAGTGTCCAAGGGCTGCAAACTGCAAGTAGTTTGCAGCTCAGCCTATCCCCACCATATGTCTCCAGTTCTTAAGAATGGCAACTTGCGCAGGATTCATACATGTGAACGACCTGACTTACGCATGTGTTTCTAAAGGGACATAGGGATAGATCCAGAACTCCGCTTGCAATCCATTTAATAGCGTAGCGTATTTTCACGTGCGTACCTTCTATACACTTCTCTAGGTACACCCCTTGAATGTACGCACTTTGACCGATTTCTGCTTTTCAAAGCCTACCTTAACCTTTGACAGCGTAACCGCACTCATCCGCACACGTACGTATAGCCAACGCCTGTACAATTTAAATGCAAACCCCCACCTACATAGTGTAATTTCGGCGTACTTTTGGCTCACGTAAAATTAGCACACCTCCATGTACGGATTTACGCAACTGATACGTGAATGGCCCATACGCTCAGTTACGTTACATTACGTAGCGTATCATCTGTTGTGCGCATGCGCAGTACATACAAAATTGCGATTTTACGTGTCCACCAGGCGTAAATCCGCACAGAAGCGTTGTTCTGGATCTGGGCCATGGTTCTTAATGCAAATGAGTTCCTCGACACTTAAGAATGATTCACAGTTTAGAAGGGCTTGCAAAGAGTAAGATACGCACAAGAAAAGATAAGAATGCCCCATGCCATTCTTAAGTTGATAGCTGCTTGGTTAACAGAGCAACAAAGCTGGATTCTTGTATGTTTGTTCAACACACACAGATGCTGCGTGTTTATAATGAATGCATGTGTGTACTTTGATTTAAACAGTTAAAATCTTATCTTTTAAAACTACTGTAATTTTACCATTTTGTATTTGATTTTCAGTTTTGAAGGTAATCATTATTTACATTTGTTTGCAGTTTGTGCATGATTTCATTGTTTGTAGTGAACATTTTTTAAACCTATTTTATTGCTTGTGTGAGACCTTGAGATACAAATTGTGTTTAGGTCTAATTTATGTAGATGTTTATTATTTTGCTGTTTATGTTATAACAGCTTTGAAAGCTGAATGGTTCTTTAGTAAACCTTCTGTAAGTATTTATGATTTTAGGATTGTTCAACATTTTAACATAGTTTTTCATAAATTATTTAGTTACTTTTGTTAATTATAAAACAAAGAAAACCTAAGAAAAACAATCTGCTTCTTAATTGAAACAATGTGTTGCTTTGCTTAGCTGTGAATCATGAGGATATTAAAAATCCTAAATATACGCACAATTCTTAGTTGGGAAACCAAGCCATTCCTAAGTATAAGAACCTACAGATAAGAACGTTCTTAACTCCTAAAAGCTAGGGGTGTGGTTAGCATTTTTCTTTAGGATCTGTGAATCGTTCGTACTTATCTTTGCTTGCGTAAATTTAGGAACGTTCTTAAAATTTTTTCTTAAGTGTGAATCCGGCCCTATGTCTCTACAGCTGCCCTTTTAAGCCCTACTCATTACTAATTTTTGAAGTCTTCCATCCTTCCAGCTGCTGCTTCTACTCTGTGCCGGGCTCTGATTTGAATAATGCCGATGTGACTTTAGGTCACTTCAGCGTCATTCAGGGATTACACAGCAGGGGGAGGCGCTGCTTCACTCTGCATCTGCCTGTCTCACAGACAAAGCAGAAGTGAATGGATGCTGCTGTTGCTCTTTCACCAGAGCCTGGCACCATCCTGCACCACAACCCTCCACTTACCGCATTACGGCAGCCATGTTCATGTGGCTTATCTGCCGTCACATTCTATGTTTCTATATTATACAAACATAAACCTTCAATGGAAAAGGCCTTAACAGGACACTGACCCAATGTATAACAGTATTTTAATAAGGTAGGTTCAGTGGCACATTTTTTTTTCGTAAAGAGTTATATTGAAATGGTCTACATAACACTTCTGTCTGTTAGATATTCTTCTATGTCTGAACTGTCATGTCTAGATAGGGTTTGGATTCTGACAAATTCACCAGGATGGAGTGGGAAGAACTGGTGCACTGTCTTATAATACTCTTCAGAGATCTGGTAGCATTCAGTGCATTGCATCAAGACTGATAGCTCTCTTTACGACAAGACATATCTAGTTCTATCTCTGTGTTGTCCATGGCCCTGAAAACAAACTGACATGACTAGTTGCAGACATATAACAATGAATTTAGAATGTGAGGCATTAGTGGATAACACAACTAGTTATGTACATTAAACTACTGTAAAGGGGGACTTGTTATTATATGTTTCAGCCACAGTAATGTACTGATCCTGTCAACATCATTCTGTATCCTGATGTAGCTGCCACAGAGTCAATGTCACATCTTTCTAACAATGTATGAATTTAGAAAGATAATTGGTGTTACTCATGATTCGCTATTCCCTCAGTTTGTCTGCGTGGTAGGGGGTTAGTGAATACCTCATCCATGATGACCATTCACTGCAGGTCTAATGTGTTCTAAGCCAAATTTGGCATCAGGTAACAACAAAGGTTTGAAATTAGCAGCTTGGAACTCTAACATTGGAAATAAAGTATAGCCATAGCCAAAGTGTTTATTATTAATTAATTATAATATTTGGTCAAGGTTCACCAAACTTTTGTTATAAATGCATATATGAGTATTAATTTAAAAACATTCATTGTGACAATATATTACAGTGCCATTTGTGTACATTTTTTGAACCTGTTATTGTACTTGACTTGGGCATGTGAAGATTTTTCGCACTCAAAAAGGCTGAAAATTAATATAATTAAGAAGGAATAAAAAGTTCAGACTATGGTGTCCATAATAAGGCTCTAATTTAACCCATATTTAAGTATTTTATATTAAATAGTTCCCTATTATGAAGGCAATATAAAGAGCATTATTATTGGGTATATATACTCTATATGTTTCGTTCCATAATAAAGCTCTTTATTTCTCTTTAATTGAGAAAATATAGAGGCACTTGTATGCAGGAATATAAGGAGAGGTGTTATTTGAACCCATTCAAAGAGCAATAAAAACCCATTAAGTTTATGTTGCCAATTTGACTTCTTTACTTTTTGGTCTTGCTGACTGCCACTTAAGAAACAGACTGTCAGCAGAACAGACATCACATCAGCCCCGCGTTGCTGTGAGTCTGTTTCCCAGCAGCAACTTGCTAGTCTATGCAGCCACGGGACACAGATATTGTCTTAACTTTACTAGCTGTGGTGATGGGCCAGGCAATATCTGCATATGTCTGTATAGTCTGCCTAAAAATAAATACATAAATATGTACTGTATATACTGTATTGTTTTACCTTTATTTGGAATAATCTGATGACACCTGACATGTTTCCTGTGCTTCCAGAAATATGTTTTAAGAATTTGCTTAGTCCACAGTGAAATCAAATGGAAGTCAGGATAAATGCCAGAACCACACCTTTGAGGTTTGTAATTCGCTTGTTAAGGCCTTTACTACTTGACAGCAAGTAATCCTTTTTCAAAAGGCTGAATTTTCTGTAAGAAACTTACACAAAGTGATGTGTTATAAAACTCCATTTACTAATTGGTGAAGCCTTCATTTTTGGTAAATAAAGACTGTTTTCATCTGAAAACGGTCTTTATTTCATTAATAAGAAGGCTTTACCATTTACATAGCTGGAGCACTCCCGATCGCCGGCCCACTCTGATGAATGTGGGCTGGCTAATCGTTGTATTTACTAAGTATCGTCGCAGATTTTAAGAATATAAGTAGCACAAGTTAATTTTTCACAAGGAGAATGAGATGTTACACATCTTGTAGTTTGAAATAAGAATAAAAACCCATCTTGCGAACTAAGGGAGGCAATCTGTTTTTGAATAAATTATTTTTCATTGCAGGAGATATCGTAGTAACAACAGAATTACATTTGTCATGCACTTGAGCTTAATTCCACAGTGTCAGACGCAAAACACAAACAACCTTTTAGAACATAAGGTCTGTCTGCATACTTGGCCTTTAAATGTTAGCAATATTTTCCAGCAGAGAACACAGACAAACATACACTATGATATTTATTCTAAAGAACAAAGCAAATGAAATTCCAAAACAGTGGATTCACTTTTTTCATTTTCTGTTTATCTAAACCTTTTGTCTCATTCAGTCTTTCCATTTACATAGTTATAATAGTTATGCGGGGTACAAATTGTTTATGTTGTGTTTTTTTCTGAACAAATAACTACAGACATAATAATATGCCAGGCTAACAAAGAAAAAAAAAAGAAAGATCATGGGTCTGATTCAGAGTTTGGAAATAAGAGAGGGAAGTTACTCCTGGGAAAAACCATTTTGTTTTTAGGGGGAGTCAAATTAATTTTAATCTATGCATGCAGGAAGAATACTTTATATAACAAAAATGTAGTGGGAGAAAGCGCTCACATCGTTCCTAAAGGGGCAATAAGTTCCCAATACTAAGACATACACAGCAAAAAGAAAATATTACAAGAAGGCAAGTACTTATCACAATATACTGTGCTTCTTGAAATGCTCAAAGTGCGGGGGTACTGTAATTTCATATATCACGTCATAAGTGCATAGCAGAATTCAGTTTTCATCACATCTAGTTCTAAATATTAGGCAGGTTCAAAACTCACAGTTCAGAGCTATATTCAATAAATATTCTTGGCAGATTTTCTACTGTGTTGGAAATCTGGGGTCCTCTGTGACGTTTGTCGGTCTCCGGGAGCAGATTCCCAGGCCGTGGATACTCCGCATCCTCCTTGTGTGTATCGTCTGCCCCTTTGTGGTGTTATGATTCCCCTTTCTCAGTTCCAGTTACGAGAGGGAAAACACCTTCGTTCACAGCTATAGGGGAGAAATACCTTGGTTATCCTTACACGGTGGGAAAGAAGAGCATGTAATAGTTCAACACTGTTTATTAACAAATGGAGTATGTAAAAAACATAGAATCTACTCACATCTTACGATGCACATATCGGTTAAGATAATGTCAATACAAGCCATAAAAAGTTATATATACCGTATATACTCGAGTATAAGCCTACCCGAATATAAGCTGAGGCACCTAATTTTGACACAAAAACCTGGGAAAACTTATTGACTCGAGTATAAGCCTAGGGTGGGAAATGCAGCAGCTACTGGCAAATTTCAAAATCAAAATAGATACCAATAAAATGTCATTAATTGTATCATCATGTGTTTCCAGCACCCAGTATCCAGTGTGCCCCCTCAGTGTGTCCTGCCAGTCAGTCTTCCCCCACTATGTGTGTCCTGCCAGTCTCTGCCCCTTCCCAGCCTGGCTGAAACATTGGACGTACCTCATAGTTGCCCCTTAATGCCTGCCACCATATCTGCCCCTTAATGTCTGCCTCCATATCTGCCCATAATGCCAGCCTCCATATCTGCCCATAATGCCAGCCTCCATATCTGCCCATAATGCCAGCCTCCATATCTGCCCATAATGCCAGCCTCCATATCTGCCCATAATGCCAGCCTCCATATCTGCCCATAATGCCAGCCTCCATATCTGCCCATAATGCCAGCCTCCATATCTGCCCATAATGCCAGCCTCCATATCTGCCCATAATGCCAGCCTCCATATCTGCCCATAATGCCAGCCTCCATATCTGCCCATAATGCCAGCCTCCATATCTGCCCATAATGCCAGCCTCCATATCTGCCCATAATGCCAGCCTCCATATCTGCCCATAATGCCAGCCTCCATATCTGCCCATAATGCCAGCCTCCATATCTGCCCATAATGCCAGCCTCCATATCTGCCCATAATGCCAGCCTCCATATCTGCCCATAATGCCAGCCTCCATATCTGCCCATAATGCCAGCCTCCATATCTGCCCATAATGCCAGCCTCCATATCTGCCCATAATGCCAGCCTCCATATCTGCCCATAATGCCAGCCTCCATATCTGCCCATAATGCCAGCCTCCATATCTGCCCATAATGCCAGCCTCCATATCTGCCCATAATGCCAGCCTCCATATCTGCCCATAATGCCAGCCTCCATATCTGCCCATAATGCCAGCCTCCATATCTGCCCATAATGCCAGCCTCCATATCTGCCCATAATGCCAGCCTCCATATCTGCCCATAATGCCAGCCTCCATATCTGCCCATAATGCCAGCCTCCATATCTGCCCATAATGCCAGCCTCCATATCTGCCCATAATGCCAGCCTCCATATCTGCCCATAATGCCAGCCTCCATATCTGCCCATAATGCCAGCCTCCATATCTGCCCATAATGCCAGCCTCCATATCTGCCCATAATGCCAGCCTCCATATCTGCCCATAATGCCAGCCTCCATATCTGCCCATAATGCCAGCCTCCATATCTGCCCATAATGCCAGCCTCCATATCTGCCCATAATGCCAGCCTCCATATCTGCCCATAATGCCAGCCTCCATATCTGCCCATAATGCCAGCCTCCATATCTGCCCATAATGCCAGCCTCCATATCTGCCCATAATGCCAGCCTCCATATCTGCCCATAATGCCAGCCTCCATATCTGCCCATAATGCCAGCCTCCATATCTGCCCATAATGCCAGCCTCCATATCTGCCCATAATGCCAGCCTCCATATCTGCCCATAATGCCAGCCTCCATATCTGCCCATAATGCCAGCCTCCATATCTGCCCATAATGCCAGCCTCCATATCTGCCCATAATGCCAGCCTCCATATCTGCCCATAATGCCAGCCTCCATATCTGCCCATAATGCCAGCCTCCATATCTGCCCATAATGCCAGCCTCCATATCTGCCCATAATGCCAGCCTCCATATCTGCCCATAATGCCAGCCTCCATATCTGCCCATAATGCCAGCCTCCATATCTGCCCATAATGCCAGCCTCCATATCTGCCCATAATGCCAGCCTCCATATCTGCCCATAATGCCAGCCTCCATATCTGCCCATAATGCCAGCCTCCATATCTGCCCATAATGCCAGCCTCCATATCTGCCCATAATGCCAGCCTCCATATCTGCCCATAATGCCAGCCTCCATATCTGCCCATAATGCCAGCCTCCATATCTGCCCATAATGCCAGCCTCCATATCTGCCCATAATGCCAGCCTCCATATCTGCCCATAATGCCAGCCTCCATATCTGCCCATAATGCCAGCCTCCATATCTGCCCATAATGCCAGCCTCCATATCTGCCCATAATGCCAGCCTCCATATCTGCCCATAATGCCAGCCTCCATATCTGCCCATAATGCCAGCCTCCATATCTGCCCATAATGCCAGCCTCCATATCTGCCCATAATGCCAGCCTCCATATCTGCCCATAATGCCAGCCTCCATATCTGCCCATAATGCCAGCCTCCATATCTGCCCATAATGCCAGCCTCCATATCTGCCCATAATGCCAGCCTCCATATCTGCCCATAATGCCAGCCTCCATATCTGCCCATAATGCCAGCCTCCATATCTGCCCATAATGCCAGCCTCCATATCTGCCCATAATGCCAGCCTCCATATCTGCCCATAATGCCAGCCTCCATATCTGCCCATAATGCCAGCCTCCATATCTGCCCATAATGCCAGCCTCCATATCTGCCCATAATGCCAGCCTCCATATCTGCCCATAATGCCAGCCTCCATATCTGCCCATAATGCCAGCCTCCATATCTGCCCATAATGCCAGCCTCCATATCTGCCCATAATGCCAGCCTCCATATCTGCCCATAATGCCAGCCTCCATATCTGCCCATAATGCCAGCCTCCATATCTGCCCATAATGCCAGCCTCCATATCTGCCCATAATGCCAGCCTCCATATCTGCCCATAATGCCAGCCTCCATATCTGCCCATAATGCCAGCCTCCATATCTGCCCATAATGCCAGCCTCCATATCTGCCCATAATGCCAGCCTCCATATCTGCCCATAATGCCAGCCTCCATATCTGCCCATAATGCCAGCCTCCATATCTGCCCATAATGCCAGCCTCCATATCTGCCCATAATGCCAGCCTCCATATCTGCCCATAATGCCAGCCTCCATATCTGCCCATAATGGCAGAACTTGTTAGTAGAATATTTTAATATATGTATGGGAAAGAAAGGGAAGGTACCTGGAATTTTTGAAAGCCCCTTCCATGGAAGAAGGACATTGACTATATATAGGAGCTTACCTGAGAAATAATTGCACCTTGAGAAAGACACCTGGGAGCATTAAAACGCGTTGGTTTTAAACTCAGGAATTTTATCCTTTTTGTATACAGTATTCCCTCACTGATCCCAGGCTCTGCTAAAGAGGAAGAGCTTCTGACTCAGGGTAAACATCACTAGTGCTAGAGTAACGGCTGCCATCCTGACAGTGCTGATTAAATCTCCTGGTTCTCTCTCTAATGCTAACAGTAGAGAGATGAGGGGAATTTTTTTAATTCCATCGCAACATATTCTGCTCATTCAGCAAGCTTTTGGACAATTTAGTGTATTTATTACACATGGTGTTTCTTGTACTATTCTAAGCATACCACAGTTTGTTTATTTTTTAGTACACCATTGTTCCTTTAAACTTTACCACTAGAAATTGGGTGCTAGAATGTATGCAGCTGTTGTTCGATCCCAATCACACATCGTTTAAATAAAGGCTCTTGTTGGAAGAAATTACCAGTGATAAACCATATATCCATACATACAAACAAACTCTTGTACTAAATTCTTCGCCGTTATCCTTGCCATCTGTGAGGTTGTGGGATAAACCTCTCCCCATCCTAAAAAAATACATTCACAAACACCAACACATAATGCAACATTCTTACTTTGGGGAGGTGGATGAAATTCAGACGTATGACTAGAAAAGGACGATTAGTAGGTGGAAATTGAGAGGCCTCAACTTCCACCAACTCTGTATTGGTCTGAAAAGATTAAACCTGAACCAATGAAGTGGCGAGTCACTGATACCGCTTTCACATCACCACCTGTGAAAAACCCGGTATTTTGTACCCGGGTTTTGTCTGGGATCATTGCCGTGTCATTCTCAAAACCGCGTTATAAGTCCACCAAAAAACCCAGGAATTTTCCGGATCTGTCCCTTTCACATTACCACCAAATAACCCGGGTCTGCCTTTCAAGTAAACTGTCAATCATTCCAAATAGTAGCTTTGATTGGCTTAAAAAACTGATGTCATTTAAGGGGACATTACTGTTGCACATACTGATGATGTCAGCATGAAGTGGCCATTTTATTTCCACTGTCCTTGATGATGGCTGACGAGCTAGTGCTCTGTAACCCTGCCATCATGGTTTTGTGCTGTGTTTTGCTGTTTTCAATAGCAAATGAAAGCTTGTTCCAGCTGCTGACACTGTGCCAGATGTTGCACTGTGATTTGCAGAGGAGAAGGGCGCAATTGTGGGCGCAGAGGCAACACACTCGGCATCAGTATTTGCGCAGGAGGAGATTGTACATCAGGTCCAGCCTTATGTCCATCTTGAGGTAAAGCACACTGACAGAGCGAAGTTTGTGGGCCAGAGACCGTGGTCACGGTGAAGCCTTCTGGGTGACTGTGGAAGCCTTTGAAGACCAGCAGTGGATGGTGCACTTTTGTATGTCACGTGCGACCTTCAAGTATGTGTTGGACCTCGTTTCTCCTGCATTATCCCGACAGCGCACAAGATTCCGGGTTCCCATCCCACCCTGGAGAAGGCTTGCCATAGTGTTGTGGTGGTATGCTACCCCAGGCGAGTACCGCACCATCGCAAGTATGTTTGGCGTAAGAATATCCACCATGTGCAAGCTTGTGCGTGAAGTCACAGACACATTACTGGAAGTGCTGTACCATCGGTTCATCTGTTTGCCTTACGGTCAGTGTCTGGATAAAACCGTAGCCGGCTTTTTTAGACGCGGTCGGGACGTTCCCACGATACCCGCGTGTTGCCTAGTTCAGACCTGTACCATCTGGCTGAGGTGGAAAGAGACGGATATTTGTTTCCGAGAGAGGTAAATTTCCATTTTTATCTTTTTTGAGTGAAATTAACCACTATTAACACCAAATTTATTTCAGGGTGACACATGCAGGAAGGCCTGTACTGGTAGTACAATGCAATATGCCTTCTCGCTTGTTATTTATGGTGTAGGTCCTGCAATTGTTCATTGTGTTGTGTGCCGATTGCAGCAATTGTATAACATGCTGAAAACCTTTATAATGTACTTACACCCTTTTGTCTTGTTTTGCAGAAGTCCATCTTTGTTGGCGACGTAGAGATCCCTGTGCATATCATTGGAGATGCTGCCTACCCCCTGCGAAGATGGCTTATGAAGGGCTACACCCAGCACCATCACCTCTCTCCGGAACAAGTGCGATTTACCCACAGTCTAAGTTCTGCTAGGATGGTTGTGGAGAATGCTTTTGGGTGTTTGAAAGGCAGGTGGCGGAGTTTAATGAAGCGATGTGATATAGATAATCACTTAGTGCCTCACGTAGTCGCTGCCTGTTGTATATTGCACAACATCTGCGAGATTCAGAGGGACTAGTTTTTACCTGGGTGGAACCTTGTGGACTATAATGAATTGGAGACCCCTGAATCTGAGATAAGAGAAGTTGAACGTCCTTACTATAGCGTTGAACTGATTAGATCCACCCTTTCTCAAAACCTTTATTCTCTTGTTTAATTTATAAAAAATAAACTCATGTTTTTGTTGATCAAAAGCCTTTTTATTGACCACTTTTATCTTTTTGCATAGCTAATTATTGCCATTAACTAGTGCAAACATATGTAACCAAATAAACAACCAATAGAACAGAGGCTTTATGCCATGATCTTTCTCAACACAGCATTTTTTACAGTGCAAAACCTTTGTAGAAAAGTGCAAAAGTTATGCTGTATTAACATATATAAAATTAACATTTTAAAACACAAAAAAACAGCATAGATGCCTTAATAATTCTTAGGGCATCACAAATGAAAGTGCTATACCTATGGTTTTAAAACATTTAAAACAAACTATAATTCACAATAGGAAATGTACTAGGAAGGAACATCGGTTGGCTGATTTTGGTGGTGCGGTTGATGGCGCATTCCTGAATAGGATGACGTATTGTGCTGTACAGCGGGTGGAGGATGAAGGCTAAAGGAGCTTTGGTGTTGCGCTGCAGATGGCGGTTGGTGTTGTGCAGCAGATGGCGGTTGGTGCTGCTCTAAGGAAGCATTTGCGTAATGGCCAGCTGGCGTTGATGCCAAGGGGGGCAGTGCACTACTGAATGGAGGATGATGTGGGGGTAAGGTGCTTTGGTGGTGCGCAGCAGATGGTGTTTGGTTTGCTGCAAATAAAGCATTGCTGTACTGAGCAGTGGGTGTGGCAGGCAAGGGGGCCGGAGCACCAGTGAATGACGGTTGCGGTTGGGTAAATGTGGAACTGTAAGGAAAAAGAAATACAACACGCTGGGGCAGAAGATAGTTGGGTCAAAATAGCTAACAGAGCAAGTGGTTAGAAAAAAACGTTTTATTTAAGCACAACATACATAATATTAAAAAGTAGGGCAAAGCTCACGCTGGAAAATGGCAAATTCCTAACACCACAGCCCGCAGGGAAGCCACGTGTGCCTCAAGTGGCCCGAACGGTAAGTAACAAAGTTACCACTGTGGAGTAGGGATAATATAACCATAAAATACAACTTCACTCAATGCAGATTGATATCACTTGCTACTAAGTAGCTAAAGGAGACTTGCAGAGAGATAGTACTGTAAGTAAACGTAGCTGGTTCCGGCTGAGTATTCAAATGGTATTGTGGAGACTTAGCGATGATATTGAGGACGAAGTAATCAAGGCCCAGAATATAACAGTCAATCTAATAGATTGTATGGCACCGTCCATTTAAGCAAGCATGGACAGAAGCAATAAATGCAATATTACCGTAATAGCCGGTGATCCAAGTTGGAAGCGTGTGGTCCGCTCAATGCTGCCAGGCGTCCCCGGAACGGAGCACAGTGCGCATGCACTGATTTGGCCACAGCTGTTTGTTAACTGTTTGTAGGACTGCCGTACGACTCTTCAGATATAAAGGAGGTGTAATAACTCTCTCCACTGTAAAATGCAGATACAATGCAAAGTACCGATATCCGTCTCGGCCCACAAGGATAAGGATAAAAACTATATGCACAGTCCGTTTTGCGACGTGTTTCATCCCAAGATTGGGACTTTTTCAAATGTGGAACTGTGCTTTTGCGCAGCAGATGGCCATTGCTGGGGTGTAAAGGATGCATTAGAGTAAACTGTGGCAGATGCAGCAGCCAAAGGGGGTGGTGCACCACTGTAATATGGTTGGTGCTGCATACTTGCACCATATTCCTCCTGCTGAGCTTCATAGGTGTGACCTCTGTGGGCACCGTGGTTTCCCTCAGCATGCTCTGCTTGGGCATCCCAGGCAGGTGGAGTTGGAGGCGGGGACAGGCTTGGCGGAGCGGGGACATGGTGGCTGCACCGCACAGATAATTTCGCGCATGAAAGCCATGTTTGCCTCCCTGTTCTCTGTATTGATGTTGGTAATGCGGTCCAGAAAGGTTTGCTGTAGCTGGCGCTCGTGTTCGAAGTAGGACTTCATACGGACCTCCTCCTGCTGCTGCATCGCTCTGTCCATTTCGGACAACTGCTCGAACATGACCGCTGTCATTGCTTTAGTTGGGACCTCCACTCTGTTCAGCCGTTTCCTTTTTTTAGGAACATTAAAAACTGTGGGGGAAAAAAATTATTTTTAGTACAGTTACAAAAACAATGTGTGTATATCATTTTGTGGTGCAAGAGCAAAAAGCAGTTTGGCAATCCATTACGCTTGAGGCCTTAATTCTCTTGCGTTTGTTGCACTCTGCGACACGTTTGTAATTTATAACATTTTTACCTTGCTATGTTTATTCATTCTCTATGCTGCTTCTATATTTACTTTTCTTATATATGATTGCTTTCACATTGTAATAATCTTAAAATCTAAAATAGCCCTTAAATTGAACTATTGGACCTTTACGTAATCTGGATTCTACTATGCAATGGAGGACTACTCAAAAGAGAAAACAGCATCCTGGACCTACAAATATTCACAATATGGACATACAATGACTATATTTGGAACTACATTTAAAGTTTGCAAAACAAACAAAAGATAATTTTTTTTATGGAAATGAACGGACTTACCATTCCCTCGCAATTCAGTAGCTGCTTCTGGATCTTCCTGGGTGGACGACGGATTCGAAGCCACGGTTTTCTGTGTGTGCGGTACAGATGCTTGCGTGGATTCACTGGGACTGTGTGCAAATGAACTGTCGTCCACCAAGCTTTCGTCCTCTGCACATGAGGAATCAAGTGGAGTATCCTCAAACAGGTCCGGGGAAGCGGGTCGTGACGGCATGCTGTTACATCTTGCAGTATTCTCTTTAGATGCCACTAAAGATGATGACAACACCACAGGCTTGCAGGTGGCCGAATTTCCGAAGACACTGTAGCAGTGGCCAGTTAAGCCGCCCGGATCCACTTTTTTTCTGTGCATCATGGACCTTTGAGAACTGCTTTCTCAGTGCTTTCAGTTTGTTGACCAACTGCGTTTTGACAATTCCCCTTTTTTCAAGTAACTTTGCAATATTCGAATAAATAAGGGAATCTTTAACTGTTCCAGATGTCTGCTGCCTTATTTGCTCCTCTCCCCTGATTTGCAGGAGCTCTCTCACCTCTTCATCTTTCCAGTGCGCCATCGTATGAGGAGAACGCTAGGCAACATCTGATGACATCAGAATCCGTGCGCCAGTGCCGAGACAAGTATCCAATCAGGTGCCAGAAAGAAAAACCTGTGTTCAAAAGAACCTTGGACGCTTTTAGGCACCCACCCTTCCCGGGTTGAACACGGGAAAAACCCTTCTTTTTTCCTGTGTTCAAGTCCTGGGTCTCTTGACGGCGGTTTCACATCACCACCAAAAACCCGGGTTTTTGCAAAATTCCGGGTTTTTGATGAAAATTCGGGGTATTTGGTGGTGATGTGAAAGGGGTATGATTGTTTGATTATGGGACTGTTTTAATGCTATGGGGAGAGATATATAATTGCAAATTCTTTACACTCAGAATGAATTGTAGAATGAAGATTTTATTTTTATCTGGGATCTAGCCAATTTCCACAGAACTTAAGCATTAAGGACCGGATTCACAGATTTGTGTGTAATAAGTTTGCAAATATATGCACGTACATTGCAAGGCAACACCCATGGCACACATTTAAATGCCCCCCACCCACTTTCATGTAACTTCGCAGGTACGGACAGGGACAGATTAAGGCCCACGTGAGCCTGGTGTTACACTCTGCAGGTTCATCCTGGCAGAGTGTGTGTTAATTTCTTGCAAAGTTCTATGTGTCTGATTTTCTCCCAGCTGCAGGTTAATTGTCCCTGGAGGTGTGTCTGGCTTCCACAGCTATTGGAGGAGTGTTCTTTAAATAGCCTCCAGTGCAAGTAGCATGTGCTGGTCATAGCTTCTAGTTCCTAGTGTCTCTGTGCCAGTTTCTTTCCTTCTCTTGCCTTGTGCTATTGCTTCTTACTTTCTTGAGTGCCCCAGTTCTGTCCTTGCCCGGTACCTTGCCTCATACCTTTGTGTCTCCATTCCCTCCATCTCCCACCTTGCTGTTCAGTCCCATTTGTATTTACCTTGCTTATCCTGCCTGACTGTTTCTGTTAACCCCTTGTGGGTTTCCGCTGTTTGCTTGTGTGTGTGATTGCCCTGGTTAGTTTAGTCTGTCTTGTCAGTCCAGTCTGTTCCTTCCTAGTCTGCCGTGTCTGTTCAGTGTTTTGTGTATTACCTGGAATCTGTACCTGCAATAAACCCCTTGCATTCATATTGGCTTCTGCATTCTTTGTACCTAGCCTCAGATATTCATAACAATTA
>WWET01000496.1:618941-636975 GCA_011038615.1 Limnodynastes dumerilii
CGGTATTTTGTACCCGGGTTTTTTCTGGCAGCATTGCCGTGTCATTTTCAAAACCGCATTATAAGTCCAGCCAAAAACCCGGGAATTTCCCGGGTCTGTCCTTTTCACATTACCACCAAATAACCCGGGTCTGCCTTTAAAGTAAAGTGTCAATCATTCCAGATAGTGGCTTTGATTGGCTTAAAAAGTGACGTCATTTAAAGGGGACGTTACTGTTGCACATACAGATGATGTCAGCATCCAGTGGCCATTTTATTTCCACTGTCCTTGATGATGGCTGACGAGCTAGTGCTCTGTAACCCTAACATCATGGTTTTGTGGTGTGTTTTGCTGCTTTCAACAGCAAATGAAAGCTTGTTCCATCTGCTGACACTGTGCCAGATGTTGCACTGTGATTTGCAGAGGAAAAGGGCGCAATTGTGGATGCAGAGGCAACACGCTTGGCATCAGTACTTGCGCAGGAGGAGGTCGTACATCAGGTCCAGCCTCATGTCCATCTTGAGGTTCAGCACACTGACAGAGCGGAGTTTGTGGGCCAGAGACCGTGGTCATGGTGAGGGTTTCTGGGCGACTGTGGAAGCCTTTGAAGACCAGCAGTGGATGGTGCACTTCCGAATGTCACGTGCGACCTTCAAGTATGTGTTGGACCTCGTTTCCTCTGCATTATCCCGACAGCGCACAAGATTCCGGGTTCCCATCCCACCCTGGAGAAGGCTTGCCATAGTGTTGTGGTGGTATGCTAACCCAGGCGAGTACTGCACCATCGCAAGTATGTTTGGCGTAAGAATATCCACCGTGTGCAAGCTTGTGCGTGAAGTCACAGACACATTACTGGAAGTGCTGTACCATCGGTTCATCTGTTTGCCTCACGGTCAGCGTCCGGATAAAACCGTAGCCGGCTTTTTGAGACGCGGTCGGGACGTTCCCACGATACCCGCGTGTTGGCTATTTCAGACCTGTACCATCTGGCTGAGGTGGAAAGAGAGGGATACTTGTTTCCGAGAGAGGTAAATTGCCATTTTTATCTTTTTTGAGTGAAATTAACCGCTATTAACACCGAATTTATTTCAGGGTGACGCATGCAGGAAGGCCTGTACTGGTAGTACAATGCAATATGCGTTCTCGCTTGTTATTTACGGTGTAGGTCCTGCAATTGTTCATTGTGTTGTGTGCCCATTGCAGCAATTGTATAACATGCTGAAAACCTTTATAATGTACTTACACCCTTTTGTCTTGTTTTGCAGAAGTCCATCTTTGTCGGTGGCGTAGAGATCCCTGTGCATATCATTGGAGATGCTGCCTACCCCCTGCGAAGATGGCTTATGAAGGGCTACACCCAGAACCATCACCTCTCTCCGGAACAAGTGCGATTTACCCACAGTCTAAGCTCCGCTAGGATGGTGGTGGAGAATGCTTTTGGGTGTTTGAAAGGCAGGTGGCGGAGTTTAATGAAGCGATGTGATATAGATAATCACTTAGTGCCTCACGTAGTCGCTGCCTGTTGTATATTGCACAACATCTGCGAGATTCAGAGGGACCAGTTTTTACCTGGGTGGAACCTTGTGGACTATAATGAACTGGAGACCCCTGAATCTGAGATAAGAGAAGTTGAACGTCCTCACTATAGCGAACTGATTAGATCCACCCTTTCCCAAAACCTTTATTCTCTTGTTTCATTTATAAAAAATAAACTCATGTTTTTGTTGATCAAAAGCCTTTTTATTGTCCACTATTATCTTTTTGCATAGCTAATTATTGGCATTAACTAGTGCAAACATATGTAAACAAATAAACAACAAATAGAACAGAGGCTTTATGCCATGATCTTTCTCAAAACAGCATTTTTTTGAGTGCAAAACCTTTGTAGAAAAGCGCAAAAGTTATGTTGTATTAACATATATAGAGTTAACATTTTAAAACACAAAAAAACAGTATTGATGCTTTAATAATTCGTAGGGCAGCACAAATGAAAGTGCTATACCTATGGTTTTAAAACATTTAAAACAAACTATAATTCACAATAGGAATTGTCCTGGGAAGGAGCATCGGGTGGCTGATTTTGGTGGTGCGGTTGATGGCGCATTCCTGAATAGGATGAAGAATTGTGCTGTACAGTGGGTGGAGGATGAAGGCTAAAGGAGCTTTGGTGTTGCGCTGCAGATGGCGGTTGGTGTGCAGCAGATGGCGGTTGGTGCTGCTCGAAGGAAGCATTTGCGTAATGGCCAGCTGGCGTTGCTGGCAAGGGGGGCGGAGCACCTCTGAATGGAGGATGATGTGGGGGTAAGGTGCTTTGGCGGTGCGCAGCAGATGGTGGTTGCTGCAGCTTAAATGAAGCATTGCTGTACTGCGCAGTGGGCGTGGCAGGCAAGGGGGCCGTAGCACCAGTGAATGATGGACGGTTGCGGTTGGGTAAATGTGGAACTGTGCTGTTGCACAGCAGATGGCAATTGCTGGGGTGTAAAGGATGCATTAGAGTAAACTGCGGCAGATGCAGCAGCCAAAGTGGGTGGCGCATCACTGTAATATGGTTGGTGCTGCATACTTGCACCATATTCCTCCTGCTGAGTTTCATAGGTGTGACCTCTGTGGGCACTGTGGTTTCCCTCAGCATGCTCATTTCAGATGGGCAGCTCAGCTTGGGCATCCCAGGCAGGTGGAGTTGGAGGCGGGGACGGGCTTGGCGGAGCGGGGACATGGTGGCTGCACCGCACAGATAATTTCGCGCATGAAAGCCATGTTTGCCTCCCTGTTCTCTGTATTGATGTTGGTAATGCGGTCCAGAAAGGTTTGCTGTAGCTGGCGCTCGTGTTCGAAGTAGGACTTCATACGGACCTCCTCCTGCTGCTGCATTGCTCTGTCCATTTCGGACAACTGCTCGAAGATGACCGCTGTCATTGCTTTAGTTGCGACCTCCACTCTGTTCAGCCGTTTCCTTTTTTTAGGAACATTAAAAACTGTGGAAAAAAAATATATTTTTAGTACAGTTACAAAAATAATGTGCGTATATCATTTTGTGGTGCAAGATCAAAAAGCAGTTTGGCAATCCATTACGCTTGAGGCCTTAATTCTCTTGCGTTTGTTGCACTCTGCGACACGTTTGTAATTTATAAAATTTTTGCCTTGCTATGTTTATTCATTCTCTATGCTGCCCTTACCATTCCCTCGCAATTCAGGAGCTGCTTCCGGATCTTCCTGGGTGGACCACGGATTCGAAGCCACGGTTTTCTGTGTGTGTGGTACAGATGCTTGCGTGGATTCACTGGGACTGTGCTCAAATGAACTGTCGTCCACCGAGCTGTCATCCTCTGCATATGAGGAATCAAGTGGAGTATCCTCAAACAGGTCCGGCGAAGCGAGTCGTGACGGCATGCTGCTACATCTTGCAGTATTCTCTTTAGATGCCACTAAAGATGATGACAACGCCACAGGCTCACAGGTGGCCGAATTTCCGAAAACACTGTAGCAGAGGTCGTATAGTGGCCAGTTAAGCTGCCCAGATCCACTTTTCTTCTGTGCATCATGGACCTTTAAGAACTGCTTTCTCAGTGCTTTCAGTTTGTTGACCACTTGTTGTTGCGTTTTGACAATACCCCTTTTTTCAAGTAACTTTGCAATATTCGAATAAATAAGGGCATCTTTTACTGTTCCAGATATCTGCTGCCATATTTGCTCCTCTCCCCTGATTTGCAGGAGCTCTCTCACCTCTTCATCTTTCCAGTGCGCCATCGTATGAGGAGAATGCCAGGCAACATCTGATGACATCAGAATCCGTGCGCCAGCGCCAAGACAAGTATCCAATGTGTGGTACAGATGCTTGCGTGGATTCACTGGGACTGTGCTCAAATAAACTGTCGTCCACCGAGCTGTCATCCTCTGCATATGAGGAATCAAGTGGAGTATCCTCAAACAGGTCCGGCGAAGCGAGTCGTGACGGCATGCTGCTACATCTTGCAGTATTCTCTTTAGATGCCACTAAAGATGATGACAACGCCACAGGCTCGCAGGTGGCCGAATTTCCGAAGACACTGTAGCAGTGGCCAGTTAAGCCGCCCGGATCCACTTTTTTTCTGTGCATCATGGACCTTTGAGAACTGCTTTCTCAGTGCTTTCAGTTTGTTGACCAACTGTGTTTTGACAATTCCCCTTTTTTCAAGTAACTTTGCAATATTCGAATAAATAAGGGCATCTTTAATTGTTCCAGATGTCTGCTGCCTTATTTGCTCCTCTCCCCTGATTTGCAGGAGCTCTCTCACCTCTTCATTTTTCCAGTGCACCATCGTATGAGGAGAACGCCAGGCAACATCTGATGACATCAGAATCCGTGCGCCAGCGCTGAGACAAGTATCCAATCAGGTGCCAGAAAGAAAAACCTGTGTTCAAAAGAACTTTGGACGCTTTTAGGCACTTACCCTTCCCGGGTTGAACACGGGAAAAACCCTTCTTTTTTCCCGTGTTCAGGTCCCGGGTCTCTTGACCCGGGTCTCCCGGAAGTGGCGGTTTCACATCACCACCAAAAACCCGGGTTTTTGCAAAATGCCGGGTTTTTGATGAAAATCCCGGGTATTTGGTGGTGATGTGAAAGGGGTATGATTGTTTGATTATGGGACTGTTTTAATGCTATGAGGAGAGATATATAATGGCAAATTCTTTACAATCAGAATGGTATATTCTACATCAACTGTAAAATGAAGATTTTATTTTGGGATCTAGCCAATTTCCACAAAACTAAAGAATTAAGGACCGGATTCACAGATTCGAGTGTAAAAAGTTTGCAAATATACGCATGTACATTGCAAGGCAACACCCATGGCACACATTTAAATGCCCCCCACCCACTTTCATGTAACTTTGCAGGTAGTTAAAAAAAGTTACTGCACATTCGCAGTTAATCTGATCCTAAAAATAATGCATTATAAGTGTCTTATATTCTTTTAAAATTAATAATATTGAAACACAGAGAGTAAAAAATATGTGGGAAAACAGAAAATAATTATCTTTTAGTTACCTGAATAAAGGAACGTCTGCATTGAGAAAGACATGCTGATATGCTTTCAAACAATGAGAAACTCAGAGACCTTTTTCGCTTTACATTTTGTGCTACTCTCAAACGCACTTCAGTATTGCTATAATAATATTGTTTTTTTTCAGATACAAAGGGGGCTAAAAAAGAGATCATTGTTTTGTGGTGTCCTTGATTTGAAATTGAACCTAGCAAATCAAACAGAACGTAAAAAATAAAGTATTGTTAGGATCTGTGCTCCCTGACTTTATATGATTGTGAACACCGAGTGGTAAGGTAAAAGTTAGGAATTGCGGAAAGGTGAAATGAGGCAAGAGCAACTCAGAGTAAACTGACACCAGATATTGTTAATTAAACTTTGTTTTAATTATTTGATTTGATTTTGTTTAATAAGTAGAAAACTTTAGTTTGCATACATTAAAATTTAAATAAATATCAATTGAATGTTCAAGACACAAAACAATTAAAATTTGTCCAACAAAAAATTGTACTTTCAACAGCTTAACAAAATGAATTGGTAGCTTGCAGGGTCAAGAATGAATGACAACATTGTTTACAATAAATACCTATAAACCCCCTTTTAACTATTATCTAACTAAATCAACGCACAGTGAAACAATTAATTCATGGATATATACAATCAAATAACAAGATATTCAGTAACAAAATATTGTTTCCTAGTATTAGGAGCAACAAATACAATTGAACCAAGTAAAGTCTTGTTAAATGAATCACTGCCAATATTCCCTGTTGTTTCTTTCTTCCACTCTCTCCTTTAAACTTCCAATGCCCACTTTATTGTTCTCTTTCGTTTTCCTCACAAGCTCTCCCTTAATCTCTCTATCCAAAAGGAGGCGCATCAGTGAGTCAATACAGACTCTCTGTTTCATTGACTCCGTCCCCAGAGCTCAGTATGCAGCATGATAGCTAGGAGCATTGAGGGAAGAAAATGTCTCTGGAGGCAGATACAGCCAGAAGAAAGAGAATGGCGGTAAGCAACACACAGCCTGGAATGTCCCTGAGATTAGCCAGTCAACCGGAGCTATGCAAAACAGCTATTAGGCTCTTGGGTGTCTGGCCTGAGGCGCAGGAGGGAGTGGGAACCAAATTCCCCTAGACCACCAGGGAAGCCATAATGACCCACTCCCCAGGACCACTGGGGATCTTAGCCCTGCTCATTGTCGGTAGGAATACAGGGACACTGGGCCAATACAGAGCCATGTCCCTGGACCACCACTGGGTATCTTCCACGTCTCTAGATCACCATTGTTTAACAATGACTACTGTGCATCTGCATGAAGTCAGACATCCACCACTGGAATACGAGCAATAAGTAAATGGGGTCTTGATGAGTGGACCTCACTACCTAGAAACAAACATCATAGGGAGATAGCTGTGCATGCAGGGGAAGAGGGGGACAGTTCTATTAGGATCAGCCCAGTGGAGGTTGAATCATTCAGGAATTCTGAATAATCCAATAATGAGGTCAATGCAATTTTGGACTGTTTTGTCAGCATTGCAACAAATTAGCCCATATCATACACTACTAAAATTGTTGTGATCATGCAGATTATCAAATAGTGTGTTTCAGATTTAAGAATTGTTAACTTAAACACCCTTTACTTCAGAATGGACAATATTATGAACTCTCTCACAAACAAATGAAACATCCCTAATGCAATCATATTCATTCATGTACTTTTTCTGGAAATAATATGTGAAGCGTTAACGCCCCTTCAAAAGAACAAGTATAAACATAATTTATTTTATTCCATATTCTACTATGAAACTGTACTTTACATGCAGAAGTGGAAATGTTTTGAAAGGCTTGGGCTGGATCCATACTTTGGTACGATATTAGACTTACATCTGTCACATACATAAGTAACCTAATCTGCTTGTACTTCTGCATGGAACGCAGGATCAGTTGGCTGCATTCCAAGCTGATTTCAGGTCACCGCAAACAGATTATATGTATGAGATACGCATGGTGGGTGGGCTTTGATAATTAAATTGTACAGAAAGCGCATGGCTAAGGCTAAACGACAGAAAGCTAGTGTACAGAATCAGATCTCAAGTTTGGATCTGGTCGTTTGACACTTTGGGAAATTTGTCTTTTTAATGTATCTCATAGGTCTGGCAGATTGCGGCCCGTTCTGGTGACTTGGCAGCTCAAAAAACTTTCAGCTGCTTTATGTAACTGCCGCAGAGGCTCATACAGGAACTTCCTGCATGGACAAGGAAAGAGGAAGAGAGAGCGCCATGGAGGGAGAGGGACACACAAAGGTAAGTATTGTAAAAGGAGAGGCTGCATGATAGGGGATACTGGGGGAGCTGGAGACATGATGGTGATATGAGGTGACTGGAGCTACATGTTTGGGATACTGGGGGGGCTACAGAAACATGATGGGGTTACTGGGGAGACTGAGGGGGATGGAGACACATGATAGGGATATTGCATGATTGGAGCCATATAATGGGGATACTGTGGGGCTGGAGAGACATGATGGTAAAACCGGGGTCACTGGAGACACATGATGGGGAATATTCGGAGGCTGGAGAGACATGAAGGAGAATATTGAGACGATGGAGACACATAAGGGGGATATTGGGAGGCTGGAGACACATATGGAGGAAACATTGGAAGACTGGATACATGCAAGGGGGAGAGATTGAATGGATGGATGTACTGTACTGTACTGTACACACAACAAACTAAATAACAGTAAGCGCTTACAAGGCTGTAATTCTTTTGTATTGTGGTTACAAATGTTTTCTGTTTCTATGACACAAAGAGGCCTTTTTTAACTGCATTGTGGTTACAAGAATGTTTAATTTATTGTACAGTGGTCAGAAGGATGCAATCTGTAATGTATGGTGGCCTGTATATTATAGCAGTCACTAGGATAATGTCTGTATGGTATGTCTGTCACTAATATATATATATATAGTCTGTTTTTAGGATGAAGTGGGAATTGTATAATGAACACTAGGATGCTCTTTGTACTGTATAGTAGTTATTATGATTTGCTTTCTTTTATTTTGTTTACAAGATTGTGTATTATGATGCTTACATGGATACTATAATCTATTACCCATAACGTTAAATTGTTAAACAGGTGGGCGCAAATTTAAAGATTGCAGGGGGACGCCTAACACCCTAGCACCAGCCCTGGGTTTTCATACTATTGATTTGAAACAAACCTTTCTTTCTCTGTTTTGGTTTTACATTATGGTAGCCATAGATAGGATACACATTTGACTGAAACTCACTTGTAAAGGAATGAAGCAAAAATAGTTTTCTCTATTTTATATATATCCTTGATGAACATTACATTTCTATAACTTCTATAGCAATCTTTTATAGACAGGTTTACAGAAAAAAATATTTAATATATAGCATTTGTAATATATTTATCTATTCACAACACATCAAATTATGTTGAACACTGTTAAAAGAATAATATTTTGTTTTGCATCTAACTAGTTTGAGACATCACTGTCTTTAATGTGGAAATCTATGTATGTAACAGATGGTTAAGATAATTACCTAATTCTGCATTTGCCCACAAAAAAATGTATATCCTAAACAAACCACTCTGAAGAATTAATTGGCTGTCACTGTCCAGCTTGATAAAAAGATCATGAATACTAACAAATGAGAAGTAACAACTATAATAGAAAGTGACAAAGCAGAGCTGTAGCAGTCTTCTATTTCTTTATAGCTGCTTGAACGGGATTGCTTATTAGAAAAGTCCAATTTCGAGACTCATGCAGCCAACAGCTGAATTGCAGCTGCACCAGTCCAAAACACATTCCAATTCTTATGGGTGCTTAGAGCAAATGGACCTATTTCACCAAAGTACCCATTCCCAATAGCAAAATGTTCTCTCCACACACAGACTGCAGCAGGCTATGTGGAAATGGAAGGTTAAAGTTAGGCTGCAGGGGGTGTGGGTCCCCGGTTAGAATGGCCCTATTTCGATAGGGCCGTTTCCTCCCAGCCTGTTTCGAATTGGCTGGGATTTCAATTGCATATGCCTCGAGGAGGCATTGCAATCGATCCAGGGAGCACCGAGCTTTTGGTACTCCGAAAAGTTGGTAAAAATAGTCCCCCCACTCTTTTCCATAATTCTAACCCTAACCCTCCCCTCTCACTACCCTAACCCTAACCCTCCCTTCCTGGCAGCCTGACCCTAACACTCCCTTACTTGCAGCCTGACCCTAAACCTCCCTCCCCTGAAGCCTGACCCTAACCCTACATCTCCCGCAGCCTGACCCTAACCCTCCCTCCCCTGCAGCCTGACCCTAACCCTCCTTACCCCACACAGAGAGTTTTCTCACCTGTACCTTGGTTTGGAGATAGTGACGGCGGATGGATATCCATCATTTCCAAAGCAGAATGGGTAACGTATGCCAAACAGCATACTCACCCATTCTGAAAAAAAAACGTAGAAAGTGGTAAGTATTCGAAAAAGGGACATCCGAAAAGGAACTTTCGGATGTCACTTTTTTGCAAATCATATATTCTTGCCGGAGAATGCAACCGGGCTGCGGGACATGGAGGGTTAAGATAAGGCTTATAGAAAGGGAGAATTAGGGTAAGGGTTAGGGGGAAATCTTACCTTTTGTCGTTGTAGCAGTCGGATTTTCATTTGTCCATATCTATGCTGTATTATTTGCAGCAGTCAAAAGGTGTACTGTACTTACAGAATATGATATGTCTAAATTTGACACATTGTACTGGCAAACCACACCCATTGTACTGTGTGTTCTGGCCAAATAACTAGGGGTGCGCGATAGGGGCGGTCGCCCAGAGCACCAAGCCAAAGGGGGCACCATTAAGTTAATTTTAAATTTAAACTGGTTATTAATTCAAGGTAAGGGGCACAATTTTTCCTTTTTGCCCCTATTTTTAAAATTTCTAGTTACGGCTCTGAGCATCTTATACATTATGAACTATTCCATTCCTAAATCATGATCCTGTGTTTGCAACAATGTACATAAACAATGACTGTCAGCAGCCAGCACTGGAAGAACGGAAGGGGCACTAGAGCTATAGATATGCTCTCCCATCTCCACCAGTCCTAGCTTCCTGATGCTGCACTGCAGCAGTGTCTAAAAGCCTTTCGGTCATCTATGAGGTTTGCCCTGAAGATAAAGAGAGTCTCCGAGACGTTTTGGGAGAGTTGGCAAGTATGTTGAAGACATTATGGGCCTGATCCATAGGTGAGCACGTGCCAGCTGATGTGATATTTCACATGTGATTCAGATCTGAGATCAAAACAAGCTGAAGAGACTTGAGTTGAGGAAGGGAAAGTATGGAGGGATGTAGACAATGTACTGCAAGGACTTGCCAAAGCAAGTGCACCCAATCCACAGCCAAATGCAGACATACAAGAGGATTGCACAAGGAAGGTTCAGAGAACAAAGAGGGCTGAGTGTGGGTGCACACCCTATTCTAATAATAAAGGTAATCACTAATTATATCAAAGTAAACAGACTCTATCTTTGGGAACCACCTATAATCAGTTGGTGGACCAATAGGGTAAGTATTGCTTACACATCTTATCTCATGTGTTGGCATTGGTCCAAAAACATCATTTTTGAACAGGTATTTTTTATATAGTTTATTCAAAATTGTAAAACAGTATAATACCCTACCAATTTATATTACATGAACATCAAAAATTTAGGAGAACAAGGAATGACTCATTTATCCTCCTAATGTATCTCCTTTTAAAAAAAAATAAAAAAATGAGTAACTATTAAAAGTTATGTTTTAGCTACTATTTTGCATGGCACAATTTTTCACTTGGCTGATAGAACATTGATAAGATGTGTAAGCAATACTTACCTTATTGGCCCACCAACTAATAACAGGTGGTTCCCAAAGATAGATACTCTGTTTACTTTGACATAATTAGTGATTACCTTTATTATTATTAGAATAGGATGTGCACCCACACTCAGCCCTCTTTGTTCTCTGAGCCTTCCTTGTGCATTTAATTGTTATTATTCCTTTGGGCTGAAGGGTAGCACCCCTTCCCCTATCAATATTGGAAAATTAAAGGTCAAACTTGGTTTTTGGCACGTTATTTCTTTAAGGGGTTTCTATTAAGAACAACTAGGCTACTAGCGCTATTTCCTTATATATGTAAACAGGTTTACTTGGTGAGGTCTGTGCAACAAATTTTTATTTTTTGATACAAGAGGATTGGTTACGTCAAAACATATGCACCAGCCACAGGTGCTGCTGACCTTCCGTTTTTTTTACCTTGCGTTAGGATGTGACACTTTACACGCATTACAAGGGGTCAAACATTGTTGCTGAAGTGTTGTGCATGTGTTGAATCATTTCTACATACAGTAATAAAAAAATCATGTTTTTATTAAAAACCATTTATTTTCTGACTTTTACTTTCCAACAGAAGCACTCACGTTAATCATAACCTCCATTTACAGTCAGTACTACTTTGCACTAACCCTACTCATGCGCAATGTATTTAGGCCTGTAGCGGCTGTGTTCCGTACACAACGTGCCGTAATAGCTTGCAATCCACAGGCAATGTTGTGCGCGCTTTGGGACCTCACGCAGCCCACCCCACTTGTACTAACACATCTACAGCATAAGCACTGCCTTCCAATTTATGTTTGCCACTGGATCAGTTCTATTATGTATAAGTATAGGAGTACTAAACAGTACTACAGCTCCAGCATAACACAGAATACAGAATTTGCAATAAAGCAACAGCACTATTACTTTAGAACGATATATATTTTTACACATCCAACACAACACACAATAAAATAGTAAGCTGTTGGCTGATGTCGTGGAAGTGGAATATAATATTACAATCAGGGTTGCCGACATTTAAAAGCTTCCCTCCAGGAGATCCCAGAGGGAAGCCATAGATGCATGCAGGGGGGCAGCACTAAACAACACAATTTATGTAAATCATGGCATAAAGCCCCACCCTTGACTATCAATTACCCCTTTTGGGGGTGGGGCTTGATGATATAATTTGCGTGATCAAGTCCCTCCCTGTCCCTAGCAACAGGGAGGGACTTGAAAACCACCTGCCTCAAGTCCCTTGTGGGAGATTTGCCGGCTCTCCCGGGATACTGGGAGAACTGCCCAAATTTCTGGAGTCTCCCAGACATTCCAGTAGAGTCGGCAACCCTGATTACAATCAGAGATTTATCTTTCAAGGAAAAGTACACTGTTGTATGAATGAGTAATATGATGAAGTTAAGCAGGAGTTGATCAAACATGGAGGGGGTTTAATACTTATATTTATATAAGAGAGCTATGAGATTATAGGAATGAGGTGAACATGATCATTTATTAAATGGGTACTTATTACTGACATATTACTTGACACCCCATGTCTTTGCAATCTTAGAACAGTGTCATGTTTAATGCTCTGCAGATAATACTGACACAGCTTTATAGGTCAATAAGACTTCAAGTCTTGAGGCTGCAGAAGATCAACAATTTACTCTTTCTTCTTTTCCTGCTTATGAATTCAGACATATCGTATGGCCAGATAGTCATATCAAGGCCTGGGTGAGTCACTCCTGTCAACACTTTTCCATTGCCTAGCATAATGCAGGCGGCAGATAAGAAAGATGTTCCAAGACTCCTGATTATGTACTTCTCATATCCCTGGGCAAACAAGTTTCTCATTCTTATTAATGTGGCTTGTTCATTTACAGTTTCACTGAGATGTCAGCTGCAATATATCAGTCTCTGTGTCTGGTATGTCTGTAAAGACAAAAAAAAAAGATAAAAATAAAACTATTCTTAAAGTTTATCTGTGGCCTTGTGTGTTGTTCTTTTTTTTTATTGTAAGCGGCAAAGGAACCTGCTGTAAAATTCTAAGATATATAGTAGTGGTAGAAAACACAGGCAATCCATAGCCATTCCTTTAAATTATACTTGCCAGCTCTTCTTGAAAATCAGAGAAATCCCATAAATAGAGAACTCTCTGGGCTCCATTCAATTGGCGGCGATATTTGAAAAAATTTTGCGACTGAAAAAATACGACTATCGCCGGTCATTTAGCGTAAAAAATACGCTAATTCAATTGTTTTTGTATCGCTGCGAAAAAAGAGCAGGCAGTGAAGGAGAAATTTAACGCAATTTAAAAAAAAACATTTTTTGAACGTCGCAACTCACTTCCTTCTAGCAGGAAATGCCCGACGCTAATGACAGGTTGACTGTCATTGGCCAGTGTCTGAAATATCGTTCTCACAATATTTTAGACACTGGCCAATGACTGTCATTAGCGCCGGGCATAGTTGCGACGTTCAAAAAAGTTTTTTTTTTTTACCAAGACACCTGAGCAGTGGTCCCTGGCTGGCAGGGCATGCTGCCGCATGCACTGGCATCCATGGGCATGCTGATGCTTGTAGTTCTACATGCCCTGTCGGGCAACAAGACAGGGCATCGTTAAAAATCTGCACCTCTCATAGGGGTGAATTTTTAATTAACGCTATTGTTAAAAAAAGGCGTATTTTTAACACTTCAAAATAATTGAATAGCAAAAAAAATACCGCCCGTTATTTTGCAAAAAATAACGTTAAAAATACGTCAGTGAATGCTTTTACCTCAATTGAATCGGGCCCTTTGACTTCAGTAAGAGTTTGTTCATCTTTCTGATCCTGATGTAATTCCAGATGAAATTGGCTCCACCCCATACAGAATTAATGTGTGTCCTAGTTCATTGCAATGAGGCCTACGGAGATGGATATTTTCATAGAGGCCAAGATGTATTCACAGACTTACAACAAGACTTTTGTAAGGGAGAAAGAAAAGTAAAATACAATTTGGTCCCTTTTTAATCAGCAATTGTTAGATATATAAAACAATTTCCACTGATAGCTTAACAATGAACAAATACCGAGATTTACTTTTTTATGGCCATATAGTTTTCCTTGCAGCTCTAGATATAGTCCCATGGGTGGAAATACAAGCACCCCCTTAATAGCACAGTACACAGTTTTCACAATTTCCCTGATTTCATTTGTTGGCAAGTATGCTTGTAGATGGACCATGTCATATGGGGCCAGACCACGTCATATAATAGTGACACAATGCACCACTGTATAGAATTGGAAATATAACTACTTTGGTATTGGGAAGTCTATTGATTGCTAGGACATTGGGGTAGATCCCAAACTACGTTTGCCGTATGTTTATTCACATAGCGCATTTTCATGGGCGTATATTCTATACACTCCCCTAGGCACACCAGTTGAACGTACGTATTTTGTCAAGATACGCTTTCCAAACCCTACCTTAACTTTTGCCAACGTAACCGCAGTGATACGCACACGTACATATGGCCAACACGAATTTACGCAGCTAAGCACGCCCATACTGTACACTTTAAATACCACCCCCCCGCCTACTTCACGTAAAACGCACGTATTGTTGACTCACGTAAAATTGGCACGCCCACACGTAAGTATTTACGTGACACATATGTGACGTGAATGGTCGTTCACAATTATGCTACATTACTGTGCGTATTTTCTATGGTATGCATGCGCAGTACTACCAAAAGGCGATTTTACATCTCCGCCACTCGTAAATTCGCTCACAAGCGTTGTTCTGGATCTGGCCCATTGTGACAAATTGTTTGCAAAGGAAGCCCTATGCTAATGAGGCTTGTATAGACTTTGCATCCTGGCCTGAAAGCACTGAGGGGATCATTAGCTTTTCATTCTATGGTACAGGAACTGTCTAATTTAAAAGCTCACAGACTTGTGCAAAATGTTGATACGTGTAAATTGCATAAAGTTGAAGCGTCTGTAGGAAACGCATACATCCTTACTGTAAATATTGCATGTTGTGTTTCAGATGTGGCGGTGCCGGTTGGAGCATGTGTGCCAAAAACTGTATAAAAATGAGCTGTGTTATGTATTGAAAGGTATTCCATCTTAAGTCTGGATATATCACTGGTACATTAAACCAGCAGTTCAAGTCCTTATTAGGACCCACATAAGAGCTAATAAAACATATATTCGCTTCAAGAATTGGCTATATTCCTGTGAGCTACAGATTAGCTGAAATCTAATCCTTGCTGACCTGAAAGGAGCCCAGCATCCTGTCAACTCTGCCAAGCTACCCAGCAGCCCTAAGATCATGATCTTTGAGAAAGGCGTCAGTTCCAGCACTTCCAGCAGCACAGAGGTGACGTCATCCCCTATTGACCAGAGACACAGCTGACGAGCTAGCAGCCTGAACATTCCGGGACCCGTTTTTCATCATCAGGATCTGCTTCCCCCATGCTGAAGCCTTAGTGGATTAGGGGTATTGACTTCTCATCTGTTTTATTTTGCTGTTTTTGAGACTTTTTGTATTAATAAATCGTTTTTTTCATTTCATTTTTTTTATGTCTATTCGAGTATAAGAACATGGACACCTTTCAACTACTAGGATCTTCAACTGAACTTTTATAGTGTATTTAAACATGTTTTAATGGATTTATGTTTAAAATAGTTTTTTGATAGACTTTTTTTTAGTAATTTTATTTAATATTTTTAGTAGTGGTTTTAGTGATTCTGCCAAAATTGCAGAAGTGTCTCAGTGGTGCTAGCCTCCCCCCCCCCCTTTTTTCCTTCATCTATTAGATATTGGGATTTATTGGTGAATCCCTGAGTGTGGAGGCTGCAGCCTGGTATATAGCGCAAATTCTGCCCTTTATTTTCGCTTCATATATATATTTGATGGTAAATAGTGCTGCCATTAGAAGATATTAGAAACATTATAGACATTACATGTCACGTTATGAATGTACATGTCTCATGAGTTTAGCTATCACTGTCACGATCATATTGTAATATATATGTCACAATCATATTGTAATATACATGTCACAATCATATTGTAATATACATGTCACGTGATGAATGTACATGCCTCATGAGTTTAGCTATCACTATCACAATCATATTGTAATATACATGTTTGCATATTCAATTTACGTGCTACATGAATTATATTCCCTATAGCAATACTTTCTTCTATAATTGCATAATTTATTACCCCCTTGTCTCTCTCATGTCTGTGATTGAGGAGGCTTATTTATTGTTACTTATGTCTTGTTACACTGGCATAGACATGTTAATCACTGTTTAAAACTGTATACAGTATGCCATTTGAATTGCCAACATTTTACTTTTTATCTTCTGTTTTATTGTAAATGACTGCCCGATTTATATATTACTACCAGCTAGATATCTGATTGTAATGATTATAAAGAAATAATTTAGACTTATACACTAGTTAAAAATTTGATTACTCTTATATATGTCTCTTTCTAAATGATAACATTATTTGCTACGTTCATTGTACCAGTCTTATTTCTGGATATTTTGATCATTCTGTCGACTTTCATTGTGACATTGTGTATGCCTTGATCTTTCATCCAGTTTCCATCTACTATAATATGGACTGAACCAGGGAGTTACAAGTATACATTTTTCACACACATGCTACTAATCACTACCATGGAAACGGAACTACCATGTAGTCTCTTAATTGAGACTGGAGATTGGATAATTATTACACTTGAATTGCATAAATAGAATGCCTGGTCCAGATCATTGTTATTTACTATCCCCGATGAAGTCCACAGCTATCTAAATTTGGCCTCAGGATTAAAGGCGTTTGATATTCTCTAACTTCAGCAGCTGATGTACTGATCCACTTAGCATACGGGTCATCTCTGCTAACAAGCTATCAGAATGCAGGTGCACAAGTAACCTCAGAGGAGATGGAACTTGGGCAGCTAAGCTGAATACTTTTAATATGAAATATTGTTTGTATTTCTGGTATGCAGATCCTGTGTATTAATGATTTACACTATGGTCCGATGTTCTCTGTTTTATCTTGGGTGGCCATCCTATGCCTGTGATTGATCAAGGAGGGTTGCGTGCACCGCTGTGAACTGTGTGCAATTCTTCATTTAGAAAATCCCACCGCTGACCTGCCGCTGGGCCCGATGGTTCCCACTGCTGCGACAATCAGACAGGTTAGTGCAGAGTAGGGGATGTCTTAGGGTTAGGCTGCTGGGAGGGGAGGGGATGGATGGGAGAAGGGGAAACTTAGGGTTAGGCTGTGGGGGGCGGAGCCTTGAAGGGGAGACTTAGGGTTAGGCTGCAGGGAAGGTAGGTGCAGAGAGGTGTTCCCCTCCGCCTACCATCCCCCCACTGGTCACACCGGCACCACCATAAAAATAACAAAAAAAAGGACTTGACATCATCACGTCCAACATTTTCAGTGAGGAATGCACAGAGAGGAGCCTCAACAATCAAAAAGAGGAGGGCGCAAATTTATTTTTTACAGTGAGGCACCAGAAATGCTAGCAATGGACCCTGGAGAAAGAGAAACTTAGGGTTGGGGAAATAAAGATCAGCGCTTACCTGTCTGGGCAGGTAGTTTCTTATCAGCTCCCTCTTTGGTGTCTCAAAAATGGCCACACCCAATCCAGGATATGGTATAAAGAATTTTATTTGAATTTTTAAAATGACTATTCAGTTAGATACTATTCTTTAAAGGTTGTGGTGCTGCTCACAAGTACTGGCTATATTTATAGATGCCTAAAAGCACAGCCCTGGTGGTGACAAACATCTAACAGCAGAATCACAATATATTATGTTTTTGTTTTGCCTTCTTTTTCTTTTTCTTTATTCCTTAAAAACACTGGAACAAAAACCATGAGAACAAACAAATAAATAATGCTATAGGAGAATACAGAAACACATACACACACACACACACATATTTTATACAAAATACACAGAAAGAATGCTATATGATACTATGGGCCTCATTCATTAAAATCGATTTTGAGCTGCGATTTCACATTGCAGCCCATCACAGCAATATAGCCACAATTTTTTTATTCAAAATTGCAAATTCATTAACACGCTATTTTGCCGCGATTTTTTCAATCTCAGGCGATGGTGTGTGATTTTTAAAGGGCTAAATCGCGGTGGTTT
>WWET01000496.1:638817-656972 GCA_011038615.1 Limnodynastes dumerilii
AGCGTATTTACGCGTGCATACCTTCTATACACTCCCCTTGGCACACCCCTTGAATGTACGTATTTTGTCCGAGTTCCGCTTTCCAAACCCTACCTTAACTTTTGCCTACGTAACCAATGTCATCCGCACACGTACGGATGGGCAACACGTATTTACGCAGCTAAGCACGCCCATACTGTACACTTTAAATACAAACCCCCGCCTACATAGCGTATTGCAGACGTATATTTGACTCACGTAAAATTGGCACGCCCACACGTACGGATTTACGCGAAAAATATGTGAATGGCCTATATGTTCACATTTACGCTATGTTACAGAGCGTATTTTCTATGGTGCGCATGCGCAGTACTTACCAAAATGTGATTTTATGTGTCCGCCACGTGTAAATTCGCTCACAAGCGTTGTTCTGGATCTGCCCCAGTGACAGGAACATTGAAATAAATAAATTGATTTTCTGCATATAACTTATCACCATTCTCTTTTATTCTGAAGAATAAACTGATTTTAGAGAAACAGTGTAAGAAACGCATTTGTCATCCTATAAAGCGTCTGTCACCTCCATCAAGTCCCGAGTCCACAGATATGGACATACATCAGCGTACATAGACTTGATAGTATTCATGGCTACATATTCTGATAATATGACAGTAAAAGAATCAGAATAAAATAATCATATATCTCCTTAATTACACAAAAATAATATTCAAAATGAATTAATTTTATGTTCATGTTACATCCTTATTCCATTACCCTTTTATAAATGTATAAGGCCTATTCCAACCTCATCTGATAAGGCAAAACTATGATCAATTCCAGTTCTATAACTGATAAAGTGAATCATAGTGAATTATGCTAATGTAATTCTCCTTATCTTATTATAAGAACACATCCTGGGTTCTCCAGCCCTGTAATGAACATTCCTGAGAGTTCCTGTACCAATACCTCTCCGGAAGTCACAACCAACAACATGGAGGATTTCCCTTCACTCAAGGAGATGGAGAAGGACAAAATTTCTTTTAACATGGTGAAAATTGATGAAAATTTTAAGGAAGACCTTATTGACCAAGGTTAAAAAAGGTTGTCTATTGGAAGAAATTGGGTCAGATCAGATGTTTCACTAAGTCAAGAGACTAGATCACATCTGCACTTGTTGTCATGATTTAACTGAATAAGGAATTATGCTTTAACAATGTGTTGTTTATCTTTTTTTTAATGTATAGATGACTTTTCTCCATTGTTCTTAAGGACATGAAAGAGTTCACTACCACCAATGTCCAAGAGAATGGAAAAAGTTTTGGATAAAAAAAAAAGTTTTCCTAGATTTCTTCCCAGCATCTTTAATTGTCTTCTTCTAATAATTGTTCATAAGTCTATCTCTTTCTTCTGTTTCCTTTTCACCCCTTCATCCCCCCATACACTACTTTCATTACTCACCCAATTATTTTGACTGATACATGATTCTAAAAAGTATTGTCTAATAATAACTCAAGGAACAAGAAATCCTGTTCTATCACTCATAGAGACCTGTTATGAGACTAACATTAATTCAGTTGTCTGTTTTACTGTTTATAATACCGCAGCTGTAATACAGGACAACTTTCAGTGATAGTTTATTTATGTCATGATAATCTTTTTAAATTAGATCTATTTGATGCCAGTGTATTAGGACTCTGGGCAGGATTCACAACACCGTAATTTTTACATACGTGCCTAATTTTGCTATTCTAGCTCCTACACATGCGTAGTAACTATTTTATGCTATCCATGTAGCGTTTCACTACTGGTAGAGTTTTAGATATCCTGTCTGTGCCTTTCTCCCTTTTACATTGTTCTCCCTGTACCCTGTACTGAATTTACTGCCTTTTAGTACCTTAGCTGATCATTGCCGATCACTGGCCATCCTGGTAGTCTGTGACATAGAGCCTGATCCAGACCTACGCCTGCTTGCGTTTTTACACTCGCCGTAGTCGTACTTATGAGACTAAGGTCCACAGTGTAACTATGAGCGAAGGGGCGCACCAGCCATACGAAACCCATAATTACGCTTTGAGGGCGTGGTGAACCATTTAAATCGTACAGTATGGGCATGCTAAGCATCGTAACTACGCATGGAGCCTATGGACGACCGCGGGTAAGGTTTGGTCGGCATAAGACGGCATAAATACGGACGACCGAGGGGAGAGCCTAGGGGAGTGCTTCGTAGGTGTAAATATGCTACACACAAGGGCGTATTATTTGCGTAGGTCTGGATCAGGCCCATAGTCTATCCCTTCATCTTTATGGTGATTTAATGCCATCCAGACACCAGTACAGCGTGACTGCTGTCGGCAAAAATAGACAACCCGTTATTTATGACACCTTTGCCTTGGCAACAGTTGTCTTTCAAATTTCTACTTTAAGGATGGATTCAGTTAATATTTTGAATTGTGATTACTAAGATGTAAATAATACTCCAAATATTTACATTGTTTTTCTATCAGAATCATGCTGTTTGCTGCAGGGTTACTGCAGCTTTAATTTGGTTGCCAATGCACCATCTTCTCTTTAATTGTGATGTTCTTTGGGGTCATACATATTTGATGAAATGCCATACATTCCCATTCTACCTAAACTCCGCCTCTAAATGGGCATCCTTTTGTGAAGTACTTACTCAGATCCAACTGCGGTGAGTCCGGGGCAGGACAATGGCGATATGGGTTTGCCACGTCACAGGTCATGACCGCAACCGACTCTATAAGAGTGGCTGGGGCTGGAGCACGAGGCAGTCGGCGGGAAGAGGGCAATGCGGCAAGATCAAAGAGGAGTCAGGATGGTGCTGGAGGCCAGAAGCAGCTGGAAGTGAAGATCCAGACTGCAGGTGACCAGGAAGAAGAAGTCCAGAAGCCCCACGGCCACAGGGAGAAGACACATAGGCAGAAGATTGAGATCTACCAGGCCTACCACCCAGGGGCTGGCAAAAGAGCTTCCTTGCCCCTGGGGTACAGGCAGTAGACAGCGGAGGAGGTTTCCCCCCATCAGGACCCCGACCTTATCCACACCACCTCTTCTTCTTGCAGGTACATGTCTTACTTTACCCCCTTGGGCTGGGTAACAAGCATTAGCCCTCACTTTACCAACCCCCCGAGCAACGAGCATTAGCCCTCACTTTACCACCACCCCTCCAGGCAACGAGTATTAGTATTCAATCTTTGTTTATTGAAAATACAGGGTATATAATAGAACCACATATACCAAAGATACAATGGGCCGGATCCAGAACTACGTCCGTCTTCCATAGACGGACGTAGCTCAATAAACAGTAGCTACTGCGCATGCGTAGTAGCTATTGTACGTAATCTGCGTATCGTTTTGATACGTAGATTGCGTATATGCGGCCTTTTAGATGGACGTGGTTCTGGATCCGGCCCAATGAGAGTAGTATACCAGAACAAATGGGTAGAATGCACTTTTACACATTATAAACAACTGAAAGGCACCAAATCAAATGCCAGCTATCAGTACAATATTGTGTTGTAAAGGCTGCAATATCACAATTAACAACAAAGAAAATGAACATAGAGAACAAGAAAAAGAAGTAGAAAGAAGAAAAAGACAGAGGTGGAAAGAGGGAGGAGGGGGGAGAGAACCTAGATTAGCGTGGAGTTAGGGGAGTTAGGGGAGCCCTGGACGCAATAAATCCCCCGGGCAACAAGCAATAGCTCTCACTTTACCTCCCAGTGTGGCAGCAAATGCATTATCCCCTAGACCACCAGGGTGCCAAAGAGGTGCATTAATCCCTAGACCACCAGGGTGCCAAAGAGGTGCATTAACCCCTAGAACACCAGGTTGCCAAAGAGGTGCATTAACCCTAGACCACCAGGGTGCTAAAAAGGTACATTAACCCCTAGACCACCAGGGTGCCAAAGAGGTGCATTAAACCTAGACCACCAGGGTGCTAATAAGGTGCACTAACCCCTAGAATACAAGGGTGCTAAAAACGTGGACTAACCTCTAGAATACCATGGTGCTAATAAGGTGCTTTAACCCCTAGACCCTGTTTCCCAGCAGGTGGGTAACATACCTTGGAAGGTAGGTACTCAGCTTCTCACTTCACTTGGGATGTATAGGACACTAGGTCCTGGTCTGACACGGTTTTGAATGTCCCATTTTCGAACACTTACTGCTTTCTACTTTTTTTTAATGAATGGGGGAGTATGGCCTTTCATTAATTCTTATTTCCTTTCAGGTGGGCTGAGGTCTAACCGCAAAGAGGCTTTTACCAACCATGCATCTCCCCTACGGTTCTACAGGATTGGGTAGGAACTTCAGGGTAGGGGGCGGTTTGGGTTGCAGACTGTTACACTTTGGTCAAAGCTCCAAACATTTCAGATAAGCCTTATCCCCTCTGCACCATGTGGAGCGGGACAGTCCCGCAAAACAGGGATAGCTGGGAGGTTTTCATATGCTACAAGGTGGAATTGACTTCCTTTGTGCAACATTGTAGGTTATTTTTATTTCTGAATCCTTCATGTGAATGTAAGAAAAAAGCAACACCACAGCTTTGTTTTCTTCAATGTCCTGTCTGCTCATCTATCTTACACCATTATCATACTTCCTTTGTTTGCTGGAATACTATGACTGACAGTTGTGTTTATTGTTGCACTTATATAGAACATTCTGTTATTGCTACAACCCGCTGAGAGAATGGCAATATCGCTCTCCTGCGAAGGTTACACTTACCTATCACAATCAAAACATGCAAAATATAACATGTATTAAAGATAAAGATAAAACATGAATACTTCTTGTAAAAGAGCTGGCACTACAAAGTTTCAAAAACATTTAAACAAATTAAAGATAATTAAATTAAAAAAGGACATAGTGTGAATCTGACACATCAACAGCGCTAGAGAAAAAGGTAATTAACAAATCAAAAAACAATTGGGGAACCTATGTATGCATTCAAATTAAAGTAATCTTTAAATCAATTAATACATGAATTCAATTAAAAGTTAACACCCTTATATAAAATAATTTAAAAAAAACAGCAACCATACAATGTTTTCTCGAATGAATTTCCACTCCTTTGTCTTTCTAGTGCCAATTCTATCACCAATGATGTGCGCAAATTGGCGCAATGTAAACATCACGGCCATTGCGCATTATTAGACCTACTTACCTCAACCAATTCAATTGTCTTCCCACCCACATCACGTGTTAATCAGGGCCAGTGCAATGTGAATGATATTTTCTTTTTTCTTTTGTGCAATGCAATATGGGCATCAGAGCCTAAGAAAATAAATAAGTAAATAACTGAAAATGTAAAAAATAAATAAGTAACCTCCCCAAGAGAAACCTAAATAAATAAAAATGTTTTAATAAAACAGTAAATACACCATTGTGTTGGTGCACTACAGGTCCCAGTGAGCCCTAGCTGCCATTAAATGCTTGGGCATGCTGGTGCTTGAAGTACTCCAAGCTACAGTATTTCCATGCCTGCCATGGCATGCTGTACCATGGGGAACCACAAGTGACAGCATGCCCTGACACACAGGGCCTGGTGCAGATGTCCTGTATAATAAATATAAATGATCCAGTCCAATAAACAAAATTTTTAATGAAAAACTAAAAAAAAAAACTATAACAGTGTGGGAAAGACCCAGATTATAACTAGATCTTGCAGCTGTCATTATTCTCATGATAGACAGAGCTGTTGTGTTGGTTTGGTTTTGCAAACATGTTTCGGGGGATCCCTTAACGTTTTTAAAATCTTAAAATCCAAAAATCCTATTTTAAGATTATTATTGGTTTATTTTATTTTATTTTATTGGACAATTTATTTATATCTATAATTCCTTAGAGATGCATTCATCTCTAAGAAAAAATTCATTTATAAGGGATGAGTACAGTAATGATATGATTCCAACTTATAAGAAACAGGTTAGGAAGAGTTTAAACAATCTAAGCATCTACGGAATCACCAGAAATTCTAAAATAATTGAGGGCATAAAAATAATGGTAACAAATTTAAATCTATATAAGGGGACAAAGACAAGGGGACAGTAGTAAAGAGTTCCAATACAAAGCCAACATCTTCTCTTAAAGCATGTAATAAAACAACAATAGATAGTAGAGATATATCTTTGCCCTACTTGAGTTCCTTATTACATCTAGAGCCTCCCTCTTTTCATCAAAAGTATATGAATGATCTAAATTATACACTGATGATTACCTCAGAAAATTGCTTTAAAACTCTTGGTGTGGAATCTCCAAAGATAAAAAGGAAGAAAAATCAAGAGGAACAAAAGGAGGAGGACAAAAAAAAAGAAACAATATTAGAGACTTCTCCAGAATAATTATTTATTAATTATTTATAATTATATAATTGTGAAAAGAGTATTTCATTTATTAACCTCTAACGATAGGATAACTGTCTCCCCTAAACAAGGGGCTTCAATTTGCTCCATCATCAAAGTCAAATTGTTTTGAACTCTTTGTACGCTTAGAAATATTTAGCCTCAGAAGAGTAGTGAGAGCCATGACAAAGAAAATCTCACATTACAGTTGGATGTTGGACAGTTGGAGAAAATATCTCCCAATATGGTGCTGAAGAGCCCACGGCCCCAACTATCCCTGTTGCCCCTAAGGATGAATTAACATACATATTTTATAGGAAATAAAGTTTCTATTCACTGCAGCATAAAAGCAGTATCATAGACTTATTTTATAAACAGACATTAGAAGATCTATGAACACTTTGCATTAAGGAAGAAAGCTGAGTTCTACATTTTATTAAATTGACACAAATAAATATATCAACTTTCATAGTAATCATCATAAAAATTGGTTCTTTGCTATACCGAATTGGTAATCCATGAGAATATGTCATAATTGTTTATCTACTACCTAGCTAACAAAATTTGAAATTCCTTTAGAAGGAGAGATTATTATGAAACCATTCTAGAAGAAGCTTTAGAATAGGATTTATTGATACCAAGGGAGACCTTGTTACATATTGGAGAAAAACAGGAAACAGAAAAAGTTTAACATTCAGGATAAAAGTACATTTGTCTCTAAATTCAGTTGTTTAGCGGTATATATATATATATATTAGAAATGTAGAAATAAAAGTATATTCTGAATAGGGAGTTATAGAGAAAATTCGAAAATAGAAATGTAGAAATAAAAGTATATTCTGAATAGGGAGTTATAGAGAAAATTCGAAAATAGAAATGTAGAAATAAAAGTATATTCTGAATAGGGAGTTATAGAGAAAATTCGAAAATAGAAATGTAGAAATAAAAGTATATTCTGAATAGGGAGTTATAGAGAAAATTCGAAAATAGAAATGTAGAAATAAAAGTATATTCTGAATAGGGAGTTATAGAGAAAATTCGAAAATAGAAATGTAGAAATAAAAGTATATTCTGAATAGGGAGTTATAGAGAAAATTCGAAAATAGAAATGTAGAAATAAAAGTATATTCTGAATAGGGAGTTATAGAGAAAATTCGAAAATAGAAATGTAGAAATAAAAGTATATTCTGAATAGGGAGTTATAGAGAAAATTCGAAAATAGAAATGTAGAAATAAAAGTATATTCTGAATAGGGAGTTATAGAGAAAATTCGAAAATAGAAATGTAGAAATAAAAGTATATTCTGAATAGGGAGTTATAGAGAAAATTCGAAAATAGAAATGTAGAAATAAAAGTATATTCTGAATAGGGAGTTATAGAGAAAATTCGAAAATAGAAATGTAGAAATAAAAGTATATTCTGAATAGGGAGTTATAGAGAAAATTCGAAAATAGAAATGTAGAAATAAAAGTATATTCTGAATAGGGAGTTATAGAGAAAATTCGAAAATAGAAATGTAGAAATAAAAGTATATTCTGAATAGGGAGTTATAGAGAAAATTCGAAAATAGAAATGTAGAAATAAAAGTATATTCTGAATAGGGAGTTATAGAGAAAATTCGAAAATAGAAATGTAGAAATAAAAGTATATTCTGAATAGGGAGTTATAGAGAAAATTCGAAAATAGAAATGTAGAAATAAAAGTATATTCTGAATAGGGAGTTATAGAGAAAATTCGAAAATAGAAATGTAGAAATAAAAGTATATTCTGAATAGGGAGTTATAGAGAAAATTCGAAAATAGAAATGTAGAAATAAAAGTATATTCTGAATAGGGAGTTATAGAGAAAATTCGAAAATAGAAATGTAGAAATAAAAGTATATTCTGAATAGGGAGTTATAGAGAAAATTCGAAAATAGAAATGTAGAAATAAAAGTATATTCTGAATAGGGAGTTATAGAGAAAATTCGAAAATAGAAATGTAGAAATAAAAGTATATTCTGAATAGGGAGTTATAGAGAAAATTCGAAAATAGAAATGTAGAAATAAAAGTATATTCTGAATAGGGAGTTATAGAGAAAATTCGAAAATAGAAATGTAGAAATAAAAGTATATTCTGAATAGGGAGTTATAGAGAAAATTCGAAAATAGAAATGTAGAAATAAAAGTATATTCTGAATAGGGAGTTATAGAGAAAATTCGAAAATAGAAATGTAGAAATAAAAGTATATTCTGAATAGGGAGTTATAGAGAAAATTCGAAAATAGAAATGTAGAAATAAAAGTATATTCTGAATAGGGAGTTATAGAGAAAATTCGAAAATAGAAATGTAGAAATAAAAGTATATTCTGAATAGGGAGTTATAGAGAAAATTCGAAAATAGAAATGTAGAAATAAAAGTATATTCTGAATAGGGAGTTATAGAGAAAATTCGAAAATAGAAATGTAGAAATAAAAGTATATTCTGAATAGGGAGTTATAGAGAAAATTCGAAAATAGAAATGTAGAAATAAAAGTATATTCTGAATAGGGAGTTATAGAGAAAATTCGAAAATAGAAATGTAGAAATAAAAGTATATTCTGAATAGGGAGTTATAGAGAAAATTCGAAAATAGAAATGTAGAAATAAAAGTATATTCTGAATAGGGAGTTATAGAGAAAATTCGAAAATAGAAATGTAGAAATAAAAGTATATTCTGAATAGGGAGTTATAGAGAAAATTCGAAAATAGAAATGTAGAAATAAAAGTATATTCTGAATAGGGAGTTATAGAGAAAATTCGAAAATAGAAATGTAGAAATAAAAGTATATTCTGAATAGGGAGTTATAGAGAAAATTCGAAAATAGAAATGTAGAAATAAAAGTATATTCTGAATAGGGAGTTATAGAGAAAATTCGAAAATAGAAATGTAGAAATAAAAGTATATTCTGAATAGGGAGTTATAGAGAAAATTCGAAAATAGAAATGTAGAAATAGAAGTATATTCTGAATAGGGAGCTTTATGAAATAGAATTGTTCGAAATTGAGAATAATAGCAATAGAGAATAATCGAAAATACAACAATCGAAATAGAAATACAATCGAAATGTGCATGTTTCGTAAGCTATTACATTCGAAATAGGGAACGTTCGAAATAGCGAAAATTCGAAATTGCGAACTTTCGAAATAGCGAAAATTCGCAATTTAGTGGTCGAAATACAGATTTCCGAAATTGGCATTTTCTAACCGGGGACTGACTACCGTCCTCTTTACCCTCACCATGTTGTTCAGCAGCTTGTAAGTGTCCCCGGACCCCAGCCTGAGCCTACCTCACCTCCCTCACCTCCCTCCTCCCCCTCTTATATATAAATAAGGCGTATGAGGCCAGGTGATGTGCAATGGAGGTGGACTTGGTAGGAGTCGAGCCCGGGAGGAGGCGGGAGCCCTGGCTCTGGCTGTGTCTTCTGCCCCGGCCCCGGGATCGCCTGGGGAACACATGATGGGGGAATACTGTGGAGATGCAGAGGTATGATGGGAATACAGCGGGGTGCAGAGACATGATGGAAATACTGGGGAGGCTGGAGGCACAAAATGGGGTATACTGGGTGGCTGGAGGCACATGATGGGGGACATTGAGGTGGTGCAGAGACATGATAGGGGTACTGGGGAGGCTGGAGGAACAGGATTGGGAATACTAAGGGGCTGGAGGAACATGATGGGGGCTACTTGGGGCTAGAGGCACATGATGGGGGACACTGGGGGACTGGAGGAACATGATGGGGGATACTGGGGGGACTTGAGGCAGGGGCGGAGCTGCCATTGGTGCAACAGGTGCAATGGCACCGGGGTCCATGCTGATATAAGGGCCCACAGTCGTCATCACCGCTCCACCGAAGCTCCCCACTGGGTTACCTGTGATATATATCATCAAGGCCAAAGCATATTTTTTGCACCTGGGCCAACAAACTCACTAGTTCCGCCTCTGGCTTGAGACACATGATGGGGGATACTGAGGGGACTGGAGGCACAGGATGGGGGATACTGGGGGGTGCAGAGACATGATGGGAATAATGTGGGCTGAAGACACATGAAGGAGATACTGGGAGGCTGGAGGCACATGATTGAGTATACTGGGGAGGCTGGAGGCACATGATGAGGGATACTGGAGGCTTGGGACACAAGATGAGGATACTAGGGGGCTGGAGACACATGATGGGGGATACTGGGGGCTGGAATCACATGATGGGGGATATTTTTTCCCGGTCCTTTGACTAGTCTATTAATATTTACTAAAATTGGCAAGATAACTTGTTCCAATAATACACATTAAGCAATTTTTCTTGTTACATAAGCTGTACATATATAGAGGAAACATATTGGCGCGTTAGAGAAAATGTCATTCTAAAAAAAAAGTAATTCTACTCATAATCATGTTTCTTTCTATATTTAGACAATACATAATCATTATCACGAAGCCTATCTTGCTATTTCAGTTTGTACTTACATGTTCTCTTTTCTTAGAAATGTCAGGTTCATTTTTAACTCTAACAGATTCAATTTCTCCTGAACAACAGTCCCTCAGCTGTACCACAAAAAAATGAATGTGTATTTCATGAATTGTTATTGTACCAAATATCCACATGACAGACATGTGGACAAGCAGTACTGGTCAAACTAAGGATTACATGACAGTGACCACACTGGGTGGGTGCATCAAATTTAGTAGCAGCAGCATCTGACATACAATGTCAGCTTATTCACAGGCAGATTATTCTTTACGTGGGTGGGTTTAGTAAGAAGCATACTGGTGTAAATATTTTGGAGAAACTGAAACATGGCTCACCCAGCTAAAGCTGTGCATAGGGTTTGTGGTTTCTGATAGCAGAAATAACATTTTACAATCCTTACAAATGGGATAATTGGAGCACATACCATGTTTCATGAACAAAATAAACTTGCAAGTGTCTACAGAAGATGCTGGCTGTGGCCTGTAAAATTACTGGCCTTTGTTGGCATTTGGCAGCTGCATGTAGAACCTTGCAGCAGCTGCAGGAAAGCAACAACAAGCCATCAAGATGTAGTATTGGAAATTGCAGCGCCCCAACCCCTGCTGCTGAGAGTGAACCCCCAGGAGATGTATCAAAATCACCCCAAAAAAATTAAAACTGTAAATAGGTAAATGGTGAAGGTGAACTTCTCAAAGTGCCAGGGGAATCCACATAGGGAAATGTCAATGATAACAATAAATCAATAAAAATTACATACATATAAAAATAGTACCAGTGCCATATATGATCACTTGGATCTTTAGGAAATGAAGTATCCTGTGCAATAGTCTATTGCAGACTTTTCTCCTCACGGGGAAGGAAACACAAGGGAATAAATAAAATGACAATTTATTGATAACACTTCATGGTAAAAAACAGTAGTTTCATTACAAACAATCAATTCATAGACAGAAGTCCATACCAGGAAGATGAAATGTAGGCAAAAGTCTGAGGTGACCGCATGTGAGATGGAATAAGCCTGGGAAAAATGGCACAGCTGACTGTTGCAAGAGGTCCTGGTGGATGGCTTCTGAATGGTGCTGCCCGCTCGACTTACGTGTTTCCGGCTATCCTTAGCCCTTTTTCAAAGTCTTGGACTTATTGATTTATTGTTGTCACTGACACTTCCATATGTGGATTCCCCTGGTGCTTTAAGAAGTTCACCCTCACCATTTACCTATTTAAAGCCAAGCCATGAGATAGGGGGAGGGGGATGTTATCTTACTGCAGCACACCAGAGATTGATGTTGGTTTTATGCAAGATACTGAAATCCTTTAAATTGTGACCCATTAAGTGAGTGCAGATGCTGCCATCATAAGTCAGGTTCCCCTTAATTGAGCTGATGAAGAAGAAGTGGAGGATACTAAATCAGGAGATGCAAATTAGTGAATAAGCCAAGTCTTTTGGACTTGTAGATCAATTTCTTTTTTTGCTTCTACAGAATACAAAGGTTTGCAACATCTTGGAATAGGATCACTACATTTTAGCAACCATGCTTGATACCAGGGTTAAGTTCAGTCATGTCTTTTTTCCAAATCATACAGATAATAAGAGGAGATGCAAAGAGCTACTTGCCAGGTCAAATTGCACATGACATCTGGTCTGGCTTAAAAGACATAGTGCTCCAGGCTTGCTTATAATCGCAGCGAGCCGCGATGTCCTGCGATAGGAGGGGTATCTTCAGCGGAGCTTCATTCGTTAATGAAGCTCCGACGATACTGGTAAAATGCTGCACATGCGCCGTACACTCTCGGCGCATGCACAGGAAGTGGCATAAGGAATCTGCCGATTCCTTCATGCTTTTTTTTTTTTGGATATATATATATATATATATATATATATTCATTTTATATATGTCTGAATCTTCTCATTTCGTTGGTGTTTCAGTGGATCAAAGGGGGGAAACATTGGTGGTTCAGGGAGTTTGCAAAGAATAAAAAAAAAAGCACTAAGGAATTGGCAGCTTCCTTATGCCAGTTACCCCTCTTCTGGACCAATCAGGGACGGAGGGGAGCGGAGTAAAATTGTCAATCGCAGGGAGTGAAGGAAAAAACTCCCTGCGGACAGCTCCTAATGCCAGGTAGGTTTACACTGGGAGCGGAGTGACAAACAGAAGACCCTGCCGGCCCGCATTAGGAAGATTGGGTCGGCGATAGTCTCTGAACGCTAACTGCATCGCCATGCGTGCAGGATTACTAAATAGGAAAAACTTCATTTTTAAGTGATAGGGGCAGTTTTCTCTTAAAAATTGCCCCTATCACTTAAAAATTAAGTCTATAAATAGAGCCCATAATTACACCATTATCGTGTGAGAGAGAGAGATAACATCCTAAAATCAAAGCAAATGGAATCATAGAATAAAACATTCTAAATCTTTGACTCAGGGAAGAAATCATGGCCATGATCCTATGGGTAGAACAATTAAATAAGGAAGGAAAAGCAAAACTAAGAGCCTAGAACCATTTCTATGGGGATAAAGGACTAACCAATGTGTGACCTGGGCTGCTGCACAAGCTTCCATTAATGGTAAAGGGATCTAGGTTCTCCTCCATGTTGGCATTGGAGGCAAATGCTTGTTGCCTACACATGGCCTAACGCAGAGCTGTAACTAGAAATTTTAGAGCTAGGGGCAAAAAGGAAAAATAGTGCCCCCTACCTTGAATTAATATCAATTTTAACCTTATTATTATTATCTTAATGGTGCCCCCCCTTTGGCTTACTGCTCTGGGTGACCGCCCCTATTGCACACCCCTAGTTACGGCCCTGGCCTAGCACCCACTATCTAGCATGGGTATATACCTACTGGATGTGGGTCCCCATTAACAAAGGCCCTAATTCGATAGGGCCGTTCTCCCCCAGCTAGTTTTGAACTGGCTAAGATATGGATTGCTTAGGCCCCAAACACGGTGCTCCGGAAGGTAAGACTACCATACCATAACCCTAACCCTAGCCCTCCCTAATACTATGTACTATTCTATATAGGTCTACACCCATTATCCAGGGCCTACCGCACGCAACTATAACACAAGCCTAACATTCAAGAGTCCCATACCTAACTATATTATTATTATTATTATTATTATTATTATTGCCACAAGGTGTCTACAGCACCATACAAAATAAAACAACAAAATACTGTACAGACATACAGGGTAAGTATGGACAGCATAGTACATAATATAATACAATATAAATATAAAAATATCACAAAAACACAATAAAGTGAAGAAAGCACAAACAGCAAGGTAAAATACAAGGTTTCAAGCTTCACAGATCAGGTCGGAGGGGATAGAGCACAGTGAGAGGTTGAGTGGCAGCCAAAAGGCTGGGACGGCGTACAAACGTAGCACAGGGGGACAAGAGAGTGCGAAGTAAGGGGTGGGGGGTGGTAGAGGAGGGAACAACACTAGGATGGAGGGCCCTGCTAACGTGAGCTAACACACTACGTGGGAAGGATGAACTTAGAAAAGACATAAGGAGGGGGAAGGAAGTGGACTGCTTGTGTGAGAGGAAAGGAAGGAGAAGAAAGGATAAATGTAGGACTATGGGCCTACTACCCTTTACTACAGAGGCCTAGTGCTCTATGTCACTAAAGGGCCTAGTGATTTGAGCTTCTACATAAACTCCCATTGGGGGTAGTGAGATCTGTGCTCCTCTCCTAGGTGTCAGGGGTATCAAATGCTTGTTTTCTAGGGGAAGAGAGTTGAAATACAAGGAAAGGTCTCTCTCTGGTGAATATTCTTTGGTCCCGTCACAGCAGCCCCTCTGAGGCAGCAATCCTTCTTTGGCCTCTTCCACCTGTTGTGGTCCTCTTGCCGTTCTTACCCTGTCTCTGTTGGTCTCCACATGTGAGTTCCAGGCCTGGAATTTTCAGGTTGATCATCAATTCTTCTAATATATTAGAAAATCCCAACAGATTTTCATGCCATCAAATGATCAATCATTCATGCAGAGGCGCACACAAAGTTTTTCCATTTTCTTATTTACTAAATTGGTAATTTCCTTTGTTTCACTAACTTACATCAATTAATTTACCACTTTAAAAGAGATTTTACTTTTTGAATCAATCAAAACATTTTATATGGTCATATAGTTTATTAAACTACCACCCTGCCTGCCACTGCTGTGTCACTATGTTTCATAAATGTGTTAGTCTTTTAAACTACCATATGTTTGTGTTGCTATTCTGTCCCCTTGTTTAGCCACTGCAGACAATACTGGTGAAAACAAATATTGTGAGCTGTGAGATAGTCCAGTTTGACTAGAAATGAATGTTGTTGATGTTACAAATACCGTAGAACCAAAAACCACATACTCATTACATTATTTTAGATGGTTTTAGCAATTAAAAAAAATACAGATTCAAGACCAAAACCAAAACACTGGAGAGTGGTTAGGACAAATCCAGTAACCAGAAGCAAAACACAACAAAGATTTAGAACCAAAACCAGAAGCAAAATCAAAACACAGGAGTCGGCACTTATCTCTAGTCATAATATTGCTTCATATTTTCAAGAAGTTAATAATAATAACATTCAAGCTTAAAAATAGTGAGTAGAGAGATCCTACCCCCAACCAAATGGTGTGGTGATTGATAAGTGGATGATGTTTTCTGCAGATTATGAACTGTATTTTAATTGGTTTACTGCTATGGTCTGCAGAATATAAATTTATTTTGTGGTATGTTTGTTTCTGGTCTAGTTACCTGCTCTCAAACATTGGGGTAGATCCAGAACTCCGCTTGGAATCCGTTTACTAGCGTAGCGTATTTATGTGAGCGTGCCTTCTTTACACTCCCCTAGGCACTCCCCCTACGCTTTCTATACCCTACCTTAACTTTTGTCAGCGTAAACGCTCATGTTCACACACATACGTATAGGCAGCGTGTAGTACGCCCATACTGTACGATTTAAATGCACACCACCGCCTACATTGTGTAATTTCATCATACTTTCGGCTAACGTAAAATTGGCACGCCCCCTCAATCGTTTTTAAGCTACTGATGCGTGAAAGACCCTTACGCTCAGAGTTACGTTACATAGCGTATCATCTGTCGTGCACATGCTCAGTACATACCAAATCACCTTTTTACGTCTTTAGCAACTATCGGTTAAATACGGACGTATTGCTTATAGCAGAATAGCAGAATAGTTTAAAAACTCATGAAATATGACCCAAAATAGGGACTCACACTGTTACAGTTAGGAACAGCATTGCAAAGAGACCTTGATAGTGGCTGCTGGCTTATCATACATTTACTTATCATAAATGGATTTGAGAAACCACCATTTTGTATATTGATTGATGTTGAAGGAGTTAAGCAGACATTTAGAATCCACAGTGTCCAATCATTTACTAGTTATCTGGATTTTCTATTTTGCACTTGGTAATCAAAGTGGTAGATTCTGATTCCAATTTTCAGCAATCTTGAGTAGAATTTTGTCAATTTTATTTGTCTCTGTCTTTAAATAATTTAGGAATTTAAATATAAATCACAGTTTAACATTTAAAATGATTCTTCTTCTTCCTCTTCTTCATTATTATTATTATTATTATTATTATATCATGATATTAATCATAATATTAATCATATCTCTCATATCTGCACTTGGCCTTGGTACTTTTTTAAATTTTCTTTTTTTCTTCACTTATTGTTGTACCTCTTCCTTTATGAGAGTGTGTAAATTTATATCATTTTAAAAACAAAAGTTGATGATGAGGGACCTGATTCAAAGATTGAAAATAAGAGAAGAAAATTACTCCTGGACAAAACCATAATTTTCAGGGAAAGTCAAGTTAATTGTATTCTTTACATGCCAGGATATATCTTTGCCTTTGTTTACTGCACACAGATAGTGACTAGCTTTACTTTTACACTGTTTTTTAGACTTGGGCTAGGAAACGCCACCTCTCAACTCTAATACTGTTTGCAACAGATGAAATATGACTCCCCTGCAATCAACATGGTTTAGCCCATGAGTAAATTTCCTCTCTTAGGGGCTGATCCAGAGCTACGCCCACCGTAGTTAATATGGCGGGCGTAGGTGTAAGATCGGCTGAAAAACCGATCAACACATGCACCGGGCAGATGTTGCCCGGCGTAACTACGGCAACGGCCGATCGTTACTACGCCGAGGTTAGTGCAGGGAGAGGGAGGGTAATGAGACTGGGATGGCGGCATTATCGTACCAACGCCGCCGTCCCTGCTTATTTACACTCCCTTATGCCGGCTGAAGTTAAGGTAGCCTTCAGCCGGCGTAAGGGAGTATAAATACGATGGGGCATGGGGAGTGTCAGGGGAAGTCCCGCGATGTAACGCTGAGCGTACTAACATAGCTACATCATAGGTCTGGATCAGGCCCTTAATTTCAAGCTCCTTCTTCAGTCTGAATCAGGCCCATTATGTTTTGCACTTGCTATGATATTTTGTATTAATCTATAGGACATATTTATTAAGCAAATAACAAATGTGTTTAAAATAAGAAATATTTCAGGGGGAATAATTATTATTGGTTACACAAAGCAGAAAACTTTTACTTTGTAAGTATTGCAAAAAATTCTTCTTGTAAGTGCTGTAGGTGTCCATTTTGATGGCTAAAAATGGCAGAGAAGCAATAATAAAATGAAAGTGACTGGCATCTTGGCATGCATGTTCCGCAAGAATGCATTAGGCATTTTAGTAGAATTACACACTTGGACAGGAGCATTGATAGCATAGCTACTACAATAACTGTAGCATATTAGCCTTATATTACATCCTTGTGTTAAGCTTGTGGAAGGGATTTTAATGATCTTTTCTCACTCACTTCAGTGATTTATTATCTAATATGAACATACATCACAACTTTGGAGATTTAGCATGTCAGGTTGTGAACATTTTCACCACTAACCTATGAATAACTATATATAATGTTAGTGTATATATATTCAGGGCTAGATTTAGGCATGCCCTTATGTTGTATACAGTCAGGGCCGGCGCTACCATTAAGCGATCTTAGGCGATCGCCTGGAGCGCCAGTCCCGGGGGGGCGGGAGCAGCCCCCCGCTTCCATTACCTATCTTTTGTGTTTATCTGCTGCTGCGCTGCGGTGAGTAAAGGGGGTGATGGAGAGATGAGGCTCCGTCCACCCCTTTACTTACCTCAGTGCCGCAGCAGTGTCTGCGACTGCTATATCCGCAGCATCTCCTCTCTGTTGATCAGAGAGGAGATGCTGCGGAGGAGAGAGGCAGTTGCAGACTCTGTTGCGGCGCTGCGGTGAGGCCCTGGTCTTGTGCTGAAATGGTGGAAAC
>WWET01000497.1:16436-39439 GCA_011038615.1 Limnodynastes dumerilii
ATATATAGGCACAGGGTCTAGTACATAACAAACTACACATATGTCCAACTCTAAATAAACCCATTATATCATAATTTTACAGGAAACCCAGAATCTCAAAAATATTTTATTTGTAAACTCTCTAGTCCTTTTTTATTTCATATATAAGAACTTATATTAGCCTATACATGTGAATAATTTAGTTTGGGCAATAATGGACTGGATCGAGATTTCCCATTTTGATTGAGTCCCCATACAAACAATTTAGATACATTTGCTAGGGCTTGAACCCACTTTTGTTCATTAGCATTACAACCACTCACAATGCCCGACAGTCAGGGCCTACCTTAATTTTCCCAATCACGCGTAGAGAAATTTGCAGACGTACGGAAGCATGTATTAGTTGGCATTATAGAAAACAGCTATACTATTACTCAACTAATAGGACAGGAATTCCATGGCAAGGGGTATATAATAATCACACTAGGAATCCTAATGTGCTTAACAAGAGGTTTCTGTTAGCCAGCGCTGGCAAGGAGGCTGGGCCACAGTCTGAGCGGAGAAGGGGTTGGAAACACACCGCATCCCCTTGGTCATTGACTAAGCAGCTGTCAAAGGCTGGCAGCTTAAGAGTTCTGAGTGCTGTTAATAAATACATTGCCAGCCTCTGACAGCTTAAAAGGTGCAGGGTGGGTGGCTGCCCCAGGCCCTCTGTCCTCCAGGCTCCATAGCAGTTGTATCCCTGCACCCACAGTAGTTACGCCCCTCTGTTAAAACTGTTACGGATGAGGCAGAGTGCGCTCCTATTAGGTTAGCACAGATTCACATGCATGAACAAAGCAAATAACCACTTGCAATCCAATTAAAGTGTGCAAAGGTTTGAGAAAAGTCTTGATCCAACCCAATATCCCCGAATTTAAGTTTCTTTAATCCCCACATGGTGCTAATGCTATCAATGTGTTGGTTATTTTTTTTTTTTTTTTTTTTTTTTTGGCAAATAATTTGAAATGAAGTAACAGCCACTCTTTGTTAAAACATAAATATTTCCCAACTTATAAAAATGAATTTCTCAGACTGCAATGTAAATTCATCAATCTTCAACATTTCATCCTATACCTCTATTGAGCTGAAATACATAAAAAGGATTGATAAAACATAAAATATGACCATTTGGCACATATATGTTTTCCACTTTGCCTTCTCTAGTTCTGCAGCAATGGCATCTTACCAAGCTTTCTTAGGTCATGATTCAGCTTTTGACATCATGCATATCTCCTCCTTAGATAATTTGTAAAACACTGTGTGTAAGAGGAATTCTCTGGAGAACATCATTGCCACAGAGCCATGCTGTCATAGCTAAAGGACTATATGGCCAGAACAATTTTGCAAGGTGCTCCTTTCTGCAGGAATGTAGATAACGCATTACACCTTGCCCTTGACTGAGGCACGTGAGGTGCAAGGCAGTTCATTAGTGCAACAGCTTAGCAATCGGAAGCCAGTTTTTCTTTCAGAGATGAAATTCCCTTTAAATCTCTTTCGTTCTGCAAGGGTTCTCTTGAAAACAAAGTTTTACAGTTGTAAGATATGTGTAGTGGTCCTTGCTATGACACTACATACTTTAGAAAATATGTGCATTTGCTTTCCTTTCAAACAAGTACAAACCATTTGGAAATAATTCTTCAATGCTCCTTCTACAAATGTCTTATAGTGTAGCTAGGACACGTGAAAAGGAAATGATTATTGTCAGTACAGTTTGTCCAACGCCAAACACCAACGCTTCTAGAGGGGCCATGTTCTTTCCTGCTACTTGATAAATTCCTGCCACTGCTGCACCTGTAAAAAAAAATAAAGTTGTAATATTATAGAAATAGAACAACACTTAATGCAAAGTCAAATGTTGTCAGTTTCCATGGAAATGCATACTGTGTACTGATCTAAAACTAGATTTGCCACTTCAGTATTATACCAAATATGTCTAAAGAGTTGTTTCTTTTTGGACAGGGGGAATTTGTCTTTTACATATATATCTCTAGATGGTACAATTAAATGAAAATGACAGAGAAGTACTAGCTAAATCACGTGTGAAGAAATTGTTATTGTTTTCAATGTCCATTATAATGTTCATTATAAATGGAAAAAAATACAAAAATAAAACACAATGGAGTTACTTATTTGATGCATAATGTTAAATTTAGACTCATTTTGTGACAGTCCCCAAATATACAGAAACCTACAAAACTGGAGAAAGGAGATGTCAACAGCCAACAAAGAGGGTTAGTTCATGATAGTTAATTACATTTAGCTGTCCTGCAGTATTGATCTGTAGTTTGATGCAGTTTCACAATCATATTATCTAGAATTAGTTGATGGACCACAATATATATTATTAATTAGACACCGATAAATGTACTAATTATGAATATTTTAATAAAATGTTACATAATGAAAATAATATGGGATAATACACAATAATGTGTTAAACAATATGCAAATATGTCACTGAAGGCACAGCATGACCTGCAATACATGAGCATGCTGTGCCTTCTAGTACTATATGCTGCAACATGCTAAGGCTTTTATAAGGATGCTATGTTTTTTTTATAAGGATCTAGCTGTTTAATATTTTTATTAATGAAATTTTTTTTTTTTACGTTTTAAAGTGGGTGTTGATTTTAACAAAAGTGACACTCACACCCACCTTTTTTTCTGCCTGAGTTTTGTATAACATATAACAAATAGATTATCTATAGAAAAATGACCAAAAAATCTATATAGCCAAAATATACCCACGAGCGCTGGCTAGAAGGTATATGCAAATACCTGGAAAAAACATAGAAGTAAATAGGGAATAGCTGCGCTAAAGTAAATTGGGAATATAGATAAGCAATGTACCGTAAATGGTTCAAAAAATTAATTACAAGTGGTTCAGCATTACAATTGTTTAATCTAAAAAACACACAAGAAAAAAATAATATGTGGTTTTAATTAACAAATTTTTAGATAGAAACTATACCTCAGGGTGCTACCGTGACCAATTATAAATTTGGGGAAAAGAGAGGTTGCCTATGGCAACTAAAAAGGTCACTAAGGTGCACACCTCATATTAGTAGAAAGCGTATGTCCACACGTTTTAAAAAAAAAAAAACTTTACAATCTTTATTATTCATTAATGAGAAAATTTAAGATAAGTTGACGAATATTATGAAAATTAAAAACATATCACATCAGCTAAAGATTTCCATATTGAATCGACCACTGGGATCATTTCTGCTGCACCAGCCAAAAATATGTATGCATATCAGATACAGTGTATCACAAAGGAAACACTGTAGCAATAATAGCAAATTGTACAAATATCAAAGTAAGCACTGTGTGCTAATATTAACATAAGCCAGAAAAATTAATTAAATAGGTGTGCTAGCAAGCAACATCACATAAGCACTGAGTACAATTAAAGTCCACAAAGTAGATTGTTAATAATTCATGCAAATAAGCAGTATTGAAACAGCACTCTGTGCCTGTACTTATCCAAATGTGGAACGGCAGGTATTCACCATCCTGTGTCTCAGGCTCGGCTCGCAGGGAAAGTAATAACAGCAGAGTCAGGTAAGCGGGACCAGGGCACCCTAAACTACAGCTGGAAACAGGGAAATCTGACCCTATTCATAATTAACGGCCTCACGACCGTGCTTCGCTTCTTTCCGGGGCCGTACCTTTACCTACTCTGTCTGCAAGTGTCGTGGAGAAGGCTGATGCGATAGAAACAGGTCCCGGTGCACGCGGGATACCTGTTACCCGACACGTGTTTCGTCTCCTTCTTCGGGGGTAAGAGAGCGTCTGCAGGTGTGTGAGTTCACTCCATATTTAAAGGAAAAGCATCCAATTGTCCTCCAGCACCAATTGATTCACTAAGAAAAACAGGTACCGGAAAGCTGAAGAAATCAAAAACATGAAGTATATTATTATCAGCATTAACAATTATATTTCAAATTCAGTGAACCACCAAATTGCAGACTAATAAAAACAGAGTGGACAAAAACGATCCTTATATTCAGTTTATTTGTTGATATTATTTTGTTTTGTATTCAGTTTATTTATTGATATTGGCCTAAAGATAATAACCATGGCCTATTCTTCAAACGAGGTAAAGTCCAATTACTATAACAATCTTGTATCCTTAAAATATGCTATTAAGATGTTATATAATTATCTGGAGAAATTTGAATTATGGCATGCATATCACCTCAATTTCTAATCATAGAAAATAATAAAAAGAGAATAAAAAATCACTTAAAGTAGGAAATGTTCACCAATACCTTTCTAGAATGAAATAAAGGAGAAATTATTCAAAGAAAAGAAAGAAAGGTGGAATTCAGGCCACCAGTACAATTATATGATTCAATATGCTGTTTTATAGAATCCCTTAGTCTATTTTTTAACATTCAAAAAATCCAGATACAAAGTCACAAACTCAGTACATTAAGCCAGTATCTCAATTCCCATACTTCTACACATAAAATATATATTTTATCTATCTGCATCAATCCACATAGATTGCATACCTGAAATATATTTACAGTTATAGAAAAGGGGAAAAAGTGCTATATTCATTAAGTCCCTTAGGGGAGACAGTATCTAGCAAGAACATCCACTTTAATTCGTGTTGTAATAATACTTTATCAATGTCCCCCCCACGTAGGCTAGTTTGAATTTTATCAATCACAAAGGCCTTTAGGCCACCAGGGTCACTACCATGACATTTAAGGAAGTGACGTGCTATAGGGGTTAAACTTTTTAACCTTTCTGAATCTTGTTTACTAGATTTTATGGTGCCTATGTGTTCTAATAACCTTATTTTAAATTTCCTAATAGTCTTCCCTACGTATCGTAGTCCACAGGGACATATAAGGATATAGATGACATGTGCAGAGTTACAATTTAAAAAAGTAGATATCATATGTGTCTGGTTGAACCTATCGGTAACAGACTGAGTTTGTAGCATATATCTGCAGGCTTTACATGTTCCACAGGCATATGAGCCCTTTATGCTTGTCTTATTGCTGGTTCTACATCTGACAAAATGACTACACGTCAATTTGTCACGTAAACTTTTAGCCCTTCTCCATGTTACATTTAGTTTGTCCCCCAAAACCTGATCCAAGTCCTCATCCGCCTGTAATATATGGAGATTTTTATTCAATATTTCAATTATCTCATTAGCTTCACAATTGAAATCACTTATGAACCTGATGACTGTGGGAATCTCACCAGACGTTTCTTGCTTTTTGTATTTGGGATATAGCAAGAGTTCCCTATCTATGCTAAGCGCATTTTTATAGCAACTTTTCAGGAGTTTATCACTATAGCCCCGTGCTTGTAGCCTTTCACGTAACTCATTTGCTCTAATTTTAAATTGAGTAATACTTGAACAGTTTCTCCTTGTCCTCAAGTACTCCCCATTGGGGATCGCCCTTAAGGTAGCTTTTGGATGTAAACTCTGATTATGTAAAATACTATTTGTTGCGGTAGCCTTCCTGTATAAATCGGTAGTCACATTCCCGCCCTCATCAATCCTGATGGTTATATCCAGGAAGTTGATAGCCCTCCTATTGTGCTCCAAAGTCAAACGCAAATTGAATGAATTAGAATTCAAAACAGAAATAAATTCCACCAACAGGGAGGGGGAACCCTGCCACAGGATGAAGATGTCATCAATGTACCGAAGCCACATGAGGACATGGATTGTATATTCCTCATGGGCCTCGGTAAACACGACGGCCTGCTCCCACCACCCGAGGTATAGATTCGCGTAGGTGGGGGCACAGGCCGTCCCCATGGCAGTCCCCCTCACCTGTAGGTAGAAAGAATTATCAAAAAGAAACACATTTTTAGTCAAAATAAATTTGAGCAATTGCAACAAAAAGATAGAAAAATCACTAAAATTACCCATCTTCAAAAAGTATTCAACTGCCGCAATCCCTGTGTTGTGCTCTATGCTTGTATAAAGAGCTTCTACATCACATGTTACCAAAATGGTATCCATGCTCACTTGTAGATCATTCAGTTTCCCCAACAGGTCCATGGTATCACGGAGATACGAAGGTAGAGAAGTGACAAGAGATCTTAAGTGAAAGTCTACAAACTTCGATGCCTGTTCAGTCAGCGACCCCTGGCCGGACACAATAGGTCTGCCCGGTGGTCTTTCTTTACACTTATGTACTTTGGGTAGCAAATAAAAAGTTGCTACCCTAGGGTGTTTACACTCCAAAAATTTACAATCTGAATCTGAAATTATGTTATTATTCCTCGCAGTCAGAATCAACTTATGATATAACTCAGAATGGTCAAAAATAGGATTAAATACCAGTTTAGAATAGCAACTTTTGTCATTAAGTTGTTTAAGGGCTTCCTCCCTGTACTCATCAAGTGGCCATAAAACAATATTGCCCCCCTTATCGGAGGGCTTAACAATAACATCCTCCCAACTGTTAATTTCCTTTATGGCCTTAGACTCCTCCGATGACATATTATAGGACTTGAATTTGGATTTAGATTTTAAATAAAGTTTATTAAGGTCTCTCGAGACAACTTCCCTGAAGGTCTCGATTAAAGGATATTTTCTGATGTCAGGAAAAAATGTAGATTTTTTCTTTAGTTTTTTAGGGGGATCATTATCCCCTGTACTTTCCAGAAGTTCTAATATTTCAAGAGCTTCCAAGTCTGCCTCATCAAAGACCAAAGTGCTATCCCCTGGTGAGTCCATATGGTCAGGCTTGTTCTTATACATCTTGTGAAGTGCAAGTTTTCTGATGAAAAGGTTAAGATCTTTCTCAATTGCAAACCTATTTATCCCAGCAGAGGGGCAAAAGGACAAACCTCTTGATAGTGCTGTGATATGATGATGGGAAAGGGGTCTATTGGTTAAATTAATTACCTGTAAGGCATCCAGACATTGCTTAGGTGCCACTAATATTGTTTCCCCCGTTGATTTCCTTTTCCTCTGCCTCCTCTTTTGCCCTTGCCCCCTCCTTGTCTTGTATCTATCGGCATCTTCTTATGACGATCAGATCGCTAGGGGGCATTTTTTTTTTGTTACTACAGGTGACGTCAGTCCTCTAATGTTTCTGACGTCACCTGTAGTATAAAAACAGCGCCCCCTAGTGATCGGATCATCCTAAGAAGATGCCGCAATGGAGAAAAGAAGATCTGCTGCGTGGCAACAGGAGAAGATGGTCCAAGCTGCAAGAAAAGACTAGAAGACATCTGAAAAAGAACATTTGAAGGCTTCCCCTCAAATGGTGAGTGTAAAAATATTTTTTCATATTTTATACACACGATACATTGCACACACTTTACTTACATTAGGAGAGATGACCACCTAAGGTAAGTGCATTCATGTAGGGGACATTGTTAGTTAGGAAAACATATTTTTTACATGCATACTTTATTTTAGCAATGTAGGGGTTAATGTATGTCTTGCGTTTTTTTTTTTCTTACACTGTACGCACAGCGCTGTATGATTACAAGTGTAACCATGTTGTGCTGATAGAATTACAAGGCTCACCTTTGCTGATCCTTGTAGTTCCATCAGTACAGCGTGGCTACGGCTTGCAGCCATGCAGCACTTAGGTTTCAATGTCAGGCGATTTGCCGCGATTAGTTAAAGGGCTAATCGCGGTGGTTTTCTATTGAAAATCGCCGCGATTAAGCCCTTTAAACATCGCGGAGCATTGCCTGTGTTTTGAAACGAATCGCGTGTTAATGAATTTGAAACGTCTTTTTAAAAAATCGCGCAAAAATCGCCGCGATGTAAGATCGCATAAAAAAATCGCGTGTATTATGAATAAGGCCCCAAACGTGAGTAGTTTTTAACCTTCTTCAACCAATAAAACTTGTGTGACTATATTACACCATTTGATTCTCTTCTTCCCTTCTCCTCCTCCGTGAACTCTGGAGCTGTAATTGAGGCTCCCGCATCTGAGACACTGCTTCTCATCAGCCTTGTAACGAGAAGTTCCGCAGCCTCTGCCATCTACCTGTTACATGCATTTATTTGCATCTACTTTGCTCATCATTCACCATCCTGAGACGGCATTACACTATTTGCGTTTTTCTCTCCCCAAACCATCGGCACTGAGATGTCCTCTTGAGACCACGTCCCACACACAGCGCCACGGGAGAGATACAACCAGCTGGTGAGAGAATCATCCGGTTTGCCGCCAACAGGAGAACTCAGACCTAGACGGACGCATATCAGCATCCGGGACAATCCACCAAACACGAGGAGCGTATCGGCTACAATCTTCTGAACTGTAAGCCTGCTCTTATCGCTAAATGCGTATTCTCTGTGGTTAGAACTTTGGTCAGCAACATTTTTTCTGGGTCTATTTGGATACAGTTTTGTGTGGTCTAATTTTTTGTCAACTGCACTGTTTCTTTTTTCCATTTGAATTTAATTGTGTGTGTATCAAGTGCCACTATTCACCACTATTTTTCTGTTCCAGTTGAAAAAAACAGGTGTTCAATTAGCAAATGAAACTAATGGGCATAAACATAAAAAAGAAAAATGTCACAGTTTTAATAAATCATACATCAATTAAAATATTGCAAAATACATTCAAATATTTATTTATTAAACTTTCTATTTTTTTTATGTGTTTTTTAGATTAAACAATTGTATTTCTGAACCACTTGTAATTAATTTTTTGAACCATTTACATTGCTTATCTATATTCCCAATTTACTCTATTGTGGCTATTCCCAATTTGTATGTTCTGCCTTTTCTAAATCACCATGGTGATTGAAACAACAGTGATTTAGAAAGGGCAGCATTTTTGGCGATTTTCAAGTGAGTTCCCAATTAGTATTTCCAGCAATTAGAAAATCGCCTAAAAATAGCCAAAAACTCACCACTGTTTACAATTCACCCTCACTAAATCCGGCCCCGGATGTTTTTCTTTTAATTTGTGTGTATTTAAACTGCAGGAGAAACAGTCTTTATAGATTTAGCTGCATTGAGCCACATATAGGGCATTTTTATTACAAAACAGTTACCATTAACTTAAAGGTAATCACCACCTTATCTATACCATATTTAAAAAAGAAATAACTTGAAAGAACATACTTGTATTAAAAAGTAGCCATCAACAGTGCTATAATCAGACTCAATTAAGGCAAAAAAAAGTGAATTAGCCCTTGTAAAATAGCAACTAGCACTCAACCGGGCTGGTTACACCATAACAGGGAGAACCACAACCTCAAAATAGGCTACCAATGCCAACCCAGACAATATTTGGCTGAACTCTATAATACATGTCTGACCAACATGTAAAACTCTGGGCATGGCGTCTTAATTTGCTTTGTTATTCTATGCTGTTAGTTAATGCTAAGACTTGTAGTTATAGTAGCAGGTCTGCAGTTACCACTAAGGACTAATGACTCCCAAAAACCTGTAGTGAGCAAGGCCTGCAATGCCCAAAGAGATCACAATAAACTGCTTTACTTATTTTGAAACATAGAAAAGAGCGTAAATTACAGGTGACATCTTTAGTAATTAAAAAATGATGATAAACCCATTATAATAATATTAGACTGGATCCAGAGATTTATTTATTTTGAAATCAGATCTCTTAGCAACAGATGCAGAAAGACCCACAATCACATGCTGGAACTATTCACATATCACTGTGTTTGCATTTTGATCACGCCTACCCCCACAGATGAACCTAATTAGAAAGGGAAATATGTTCTGATTGGGTAGCGCTGATGTGTGGGAATGAACGAAATAAAAATGTGGCTGCAATCTCACCGAGCGGAAGGAAAATGGGGGAATATTTGATCTCTAAATGCAGCCATCATGGCAATACAAGTGTCTCACTAGTATTGTGCAGCTGGTAATTACAGTAAACTGCCAGACAACACCTATGTAATTGTGAACATGATAAATTATATAATACTCTTTAAAATACAACTTGTATTAAAGTCCACTGAAATAAAAGTTGGTAGATTGGTTATTCGTTGACATGCAGAATAAGTATGGAGTGAGCTGATTGGTCTGGAGAAGGTGCTGTATATGTTTGATGACAGCTTTTGTGTTGCTATGATTTTAAATCTAGGATTAATAATTGACACAAATGAAATGAGATGTGTTAATAAATTACATTCAGAAAACTGATTCATCCAAAGAACACACAATCCACTAAAACTACTCCTGATTTGAGCCTGCATTGTCTCCCTGCCTTAGCTTTATGGCTAACAATTACAAGTTGTAAGACATACAGAAAGAGCATGAGATATTTTGCTTTCTTAGCACAAGAGTTGATAGCTTTGATAGCTTTATACCACCCACCATCACCATCAAACATTTCAGTATTAATATAAATTTACTTATATTTTACATCGTACCAGAATTCTTTGTTAAACAAAAAATGTGCAATTGTAAAAATAAAAATAAATCATCATGAGAAACTAAGGGCCGGATCCAGAGTTAAGGGTTAAACCGGATTTTGGTTTCCAATAACCCGCATGCAGGAGAACAGGCTACTCCCGCTGCTCTCTTACCTGCGCATGCTAGATCCGTACCCAGGAGTATTCTGCACGGAAACACTTACATGCAGTATACAAAACCATACGTAAGCCCTTACTGTACAATATAAATGCCTATTCCCACCAACCATGTGTACCTCTGCATCCGGCCCAATGTGTTTTACTGTATGTTACTCTGTTAATGGAAGTAAAAGGTTACAGAGGCAGAAAGTTTTGCTTAATTCTACTTATTTTTAGAAAAATACTGGATGTTCATGAGAGTTTTTTTTAGCCAATATGTGAGTCAGTCAGCTCATGATTAAGATGGTAAATAGGGTTGAACAGTAGCAAGAAAATGAAAATATAATTTACGTGGATTCTGATTTTTAAAACAGTGAAGATGTGGATAACATGGGCTTGTACAAAATATGGAAGAAGATTTATTAATTAGGTGATAAACAACATGCATTAAAATATAACTAGAAATGCCACATATAACATTAAATAGTCAATATATAAGACTGATAATAAATACAAATACAGAACATAGCAGCGAGAGCACTTTAAAATAATCAGGGGCCTGAGCACCTTTTCTCCAAGTTGGAACCAATATCTACTTTATTGTATTTGTATTTTTTATCAGTCTTAATGTTATATGTATTTATAGTTATATTTTAATGCATGTTGTTTATCGCCTAATTAATAAATCTTGTCCTGAGTAGCGCTCCTACATTTTTCTTCCATATTTTTATCATTTTGGGGAACTAGCGATCCCCCAGAAAGCAGCATTAGGCAAATAGATTTATTATTATATCAATATTATACTGTGAGTTGCAATTCCCATATAGCTCCACCATAGCTAGCTCCGAACATTGAGAGTATTTTTCTCCCTTCTCCTGCTTATATAAAAAGGAAAATTTGCATTGTTCTATTGTACATCATAGAGCTGATATTTCTCAGGTCTTACAAGCTAGGTGAAACCATGGTTACATGTTCACACAAATACAGATCTCTGGATCCGTGTGGATTCCTTTGCAGTTAAAGCAATTCTTGGCCTGGCTCAAGCTATGCAATAGAAGGCGATGCAGCCATGGCTTAGGATATGTACACCAGTTTATTGGCTACAGTGAAATGCTATGTCCCTTCAGTCCTAAGTGATGGGTAGAGGATAGAACTTGAAGGGTCTGGATTTGTGAGGCACGTGCCACACAGAAAATGGTAAAGTTTCTTTTGTATGGTGTGAAGACATACACATTAGTCTTGATAAGCAAACACCTATTTAGCTCTTCATGGATATTTCACAGACATCTGTGACGGAACCCTGAGCATAAAAAGTAAACGTTAAAGGGCTGCCGCTTCTGTGAAGGCAGGTGGATGTCAGCGATTGACATCCTCCTTATAAGCACAATTTTGCAGCCGGTGACAACGATACACTGTGCTTAAGAGGAGAATGTCAATAACTGACAACCAAGATGTGCAACTGTATTCATTATATACCCACAAAACAAGCTGCTTGTATATGCTGACTTACCACCATCTGACACTTGTACCTCATTACCACTGGAGAGAAAGGTGTGTGTCCATGAAACTGTGAGCAGATGCGTATCAGATGCGTATCAGCACAGAGACAATTATACTTGGGACAGCAGCTGCATAAATGGGGTTGGCCATGTGCAAATACAATAACATATTACAAAATGTTACTTCTTACTGCAGATAGCAACCAACTGAGGAACAGGTAGGTGCCTGCAAAAGTATGGATGGGCTAAATCACACCAGAGACCAGATTCAGAGATCAAAAACAAGAGAGGAAGGTTACTCCTGGGCAAAACCATGTTGATTTCAGGGGAGTCAAGTTAATTGTATTCTTTGCATGCAGGGATATATTTTTACTGCACACAGATACTGACCAGCTTTACTATCACACTGTTATTTAGACTTTAGACTGGGAAACACCAATTCTCAACTCTAATACTTTTTGCAGCAGATGAAGTATGACCCCCCTGCAATCACCATGGTTTATCCCAGGAGTAACTTTCCTCTCTTATTTTCAATCTCTGAATCTGGTCCCAGATGTGTAGGTAAAATCACCAAGACAATGCCAGCAACATAACACTTACTAGTTATCATTGCTCCGATGACAGAAGCCAGGAAGCCAATGCTGACTAGGACCACAGATATCAGTCTCCCCTGCTTGTGCCTCTGTAGCATTACAAACATCAGAACTCCCGCTGCTCCATGGACAAAGAGAGAAGAGAAGAGGCCCCACAGGAATACCCAGTACCACATCTCTGAAAGAGAAGCAGAGACAGTAAAAGTGTTACACAATGTTCCTGTCAGTGGTTGAGTAGGTGTATGTATATCACAGAGTAAGTAGGAGGAAAGGTTGGGGGACAGTAAATGTATTGTGTATAATTTTGTGAAAATACTGTAATCCACCAGCAATAATTAGCTGTCAACAGTTTTTCCAGAATGCACAGAAAATTCACAATATATATTTTATTACAGGCAAGTGACTCATCTTCATGCGTCAATAAATGCTGCCTACTGCACAGAAATTTATATCTGGAATGACAGATTGTGAAGAAGATTACCTGTAAGTGGTACCACGGCTATGGGCAACTAACATGAATAATTTAAAGGTTATAATTCATACAACAGACCTACATAAAACTAAACTACTACTAAAATACAAAACTAAATGAATAGAAATGTGGTGTCCTGACAATAAGCCACCATGAGTCCAATATATTTTGGGTTTGTGTAATCAAGGCACACCCCACAACTTCACAGTGTCTTTCCTAGGGTACATTGAGAATTTAGGACGTTTAGAAAGTGCATATATGCATTAAAGTATAGCCAATTCCAGGGCTTGACAAATATTTAACGCCAGGTAGCTATTGCAACTAGAAATTTGAACCTGTCATCCGAAAATCACATGTAGAAGTTTCAGTAGGCAGGGAGAATATGGAACTCCCCTACTACCCCCACCCGCTGAAACTGCTTGGAGAAAAGCTCCCTGAAACACCACACATCATCACAATCATTCTTGCTGCATTGTTAAGGATCATGCTGTTTCATGTCCAATATTTTGCCCCTCCTTTTCCTGGCCGGCAGTGATTGGTTTACCCTTTTTGCATGGTGCATAGAAATGAAAACAATAAGCACTGGCCATGCTTTTACATTGGAGGTTCAGGGTTATCATCTATCTATGATCATCTACCTATAATAACCCTGAAACACCAATCTATAAATAGCGTTACTTGTTATTTATAACAAAAATCCAGCAGGAGTCATGCATGTGCAGAAGGCGTCAGAAGTTCGTTAGGAACTGCACAAGCTCATCAGGGATCGCAGATGGGGTAAGTGTTTTTAAATACAGAGTATGAATATATTAACCTGCCTTAAGCTGTCAATACACTAGTGCGATAATTGACACAATAATTATAAATAACAAAATCGCTCTAGTGTGTGGTACAGATGGATTTCTAAATCCTCAGATTATTGTCCCAGACAGGCACTGGGATGATAATCTGATCGAAGGGAATTCCCGATTGATTATTGTTTCAAGGGGACCATATCTTGCAGAGTGCTGGCAAGTCCGATTATCAGATATTGTACCTCCACCTCCTGGCTGCAGTTTTCCCGTCTGTCTGGCTCAGGGAAACCCAGGAGGTGGAGGTGCCACACACTACTGACTGATGTTTCTCCATCAGCCAGCCGTTTAGAAAGCTGCAGAACATCTCACACTGACAGTTGTCAGTGTGAGAGGCTCTGCAGAGTGGACACATCGCTATACAGCCCCTCACATTCTTTTTTTTTTTTATTCATATATTTTTTGTTCAGTCAACCAATAGGCTGGCTGCATGGGACTCCTGTCAAGATTGACAGGAGTCCCAACCAATCAGAGCGAGACTGCAGCCAGCCAATAGGCTAGCTGCAGGGTCTCATTCAGAGATTATTGCTCCTAGTCTCTCCTGTGTGTGGCATCCCAAATATCGGCCACCACACGCTCGGAGGAATAATCACTCTAGTGTGTGGCCTTTACATTTAAAGAAAGATTTACAATATTCTTTTAAAATTAAGACCAATGGGCTGGATCCAGACCTTGTTAAGTGCATGAACTTAGTTACTCAAGGGCTAAACTATGTTGATTTCAGGGGGAGCCAAATTAATTGTATTCTTTGCATGCAGGGATATATCTTTAAATTGCTTACTGCACACAAATACTGATTAGCTTTACTATCACACTGTTATTTAGACTTGGGTTAGGAAACATCACCTCCCAACACTAATACTGTTTGCAACAGATTAAATATGACTCCCCTGAAATCAACCTTGTTTAGCCCAGGAGTAACTAAGTTCATGCACTTAACAAGGTCTGGATCCAGCCCAATGTGGTGTCAATATTTGATACGTCACTGCCTCATATGAACTTTAAACACAGTATTGAGTTCATTAAAGAAATTGGCCCCATTATGTGCTACGATATCAGCTGGAATTCTGTAAATAAAAAAGATGTAACAACTGAATATGACAAGTCAGTGTGTTTCCTGTATTACCTGAGGGGCCAGATTTTCCTCATACACAGGCTGGAACAACTACAGTATGCCAAGCTGACTGTAAACACATCTGTACATAATATCAGCTTAGATACTTCTGGTACATGTCCAAGGACGTACAATAAATAACAGGATGTGTCTTACCTTGAGAAATTCTATAGACAGTGGCAACAAGCAATGAATAGAGAACATTTGTTTTAGTTGATAAGAAGTTACCCAAATATTATTAAACCTCCTGTGTTCCATATTCTTGTTTAAAGAGACAAATATTGCATTTTTGCTTATTATTATAATTATTTTTCAAATTATTATTACACTCACAACACAAGATATTTCCAATAAAGTCACATAGAAATAGTCACACTTGGCAGCATCTAAATATACAGAAGGCAAAGTATCAATAAAGGCAAAGGTTAGACGAGCATCAGTGGCTCAGAATCACATGCACAGAGAAATGATGGCACAGCTGCATACAGTACTTACTCAGCACAAAACTGATGCATTGTGCATTTCCAGAAAGTTAAGAAACTCCATCCAACCACGTGCTGAGAATCCAATGTAAGACAGCAAATATTCTATACTCCTAGGATAATGACTGCCATCAAAACTCTAAAGTTACTAACACCACAATTCTAGGGGCTAGATTTACTAAACAGATTCTGACATTCTAAAGTATGTGAGAGTAAAGTGAGACCTAGAATCTCATTGGTTGCTATATGCAACATCTCCACTTTTCATTTTCCACAGTTTACTATATATACTTTTCGTCTATTGCAACAAAACAAATGTATTATTGATTGTTGATCACATTAAACAGCAAGTCAGCAGGACTAATACTACATGAAAAGACTGACCATTGCAAGTGAACATTAGATTCTTCTGTCGCATTGTGTCTGAACACTACATCTAAGAGCATATTTTATACATGAATCCTCCTAGCTCTGAATCATCCCCAGAGTGTGTTGCATAAAAAAAACAGGTGCATTGTTATTCAAACCCAAGCTTTGCTGTGGTGGGGAATACTGTGTTCGCTGGCAGCATGGACAAGCTGCATATGCTGCCAACATCGAATTATATAGCAATGTGTTACTGAATAAGGGCCAGATCCAGAGCTACGTTTCCATTACGTTTAAAGACGTAGCGTATTTACTATGCACTCCACTAGGTACTCCCCTGCTCATACGTACTTTGGCCGTTTTACGCCTGCCAAACCCTACCTTAACTTTACACAGCGTAAGTACTGACGTACGTATAGGCTTCACGTACATAACTGCCTAAACACGCCCAGACTGCTGGATAAATGCCTCCCCTCGCCTCCGAATCGGGTATCGAAGGGCTGGCACGCCCCCTCGTTCGTAGTTACGCAGTTGATACTAGGCTGGTACATACGTTCAGAGTTACGTGGCATAAGATCAGGCGCGCATGCGCAGTACATACAGAATCGCGTTTTTACGTCACCGGTTAGCGTAAATACGCTAGCGTGCTTAGTTCTGGATCTACCCCTAAGTTATAATCGATTTTACCAACCATAGCTCAACTAAATTTCTATACAGGATATGTTAATGTAATAGATACAGGGAAGTGATTTTGTTTTAATTTTGTTGTAATAAGCAATCGCAGATTTATAATATACTAGATCTAATAAGCATTTTTATACTTTAGGATTTAGTGCTGGAGTCTGATTAGTACGGAAGGAGCTTAACATGTCATCACTGTACCATTAGCACACTTCCCCTCTCCCACATAGTGGAATGGCTTTCCACGTCCCACCTGCCTTTGGAAATGCTCACAGGATGGATCTGGATCCTTTGGGACAGGCCTGGCCAAACTGTAGTTCTCCAGATGTGTTGAAGCTCGTCCCAGTGTACTTTGGCAGATATTAGCTATGTCTATGCAGTCACACAACACCTGGAGAGCCACAGGGTGTCCAGGTCTGCCCTGGGAGCTTGAACACATGCTTTGCTGGTGCTGGTGTTTTCTGAGTCTAGTGATTGGAAAATGATCTATTTGCAGCAGTTTGCATCTGGTCCATAATTCTCAACTGTATTTTTTTCATTATTCTCTTTACTTACGTTAAACTGAAGTTTTGTTACTTTTTTTAACTTCTGAAAATGTTAACTGTGCTCTTGCTACATCTTAACACATACAATTGCCTCAATTGTAGCTTTCACTTAAGGTTCAAAAATCACTACATTCAAATTTAGGTCCACAAAGCAATCATATTTACCTGCTTGGCTACACATGTGCAAGTACATTTTAGAAAAAAATAAATAAACTGTTTTTATAGGGAAAACTTTAAAATGATAGGACTTACACCATTGCATTAAATTTAGTTTTAACACCAGAGTGACTTACCAATTAGCAGATACTTGATAAACTATATTCCTTACTGCAGTGCACTGTAGTCTTTCTGTTACTTTTATTGCAGTTTATTGCAGTGGAGGGAAGGGAAATAGTTTAAGTCAAGAAGTTTGTCACACTTTAACACTGTTTGCCTCCCATTTGCACAAGAGTGTCATTATTTTTTGACTTCTCCTGAGCAGCACCTATGTCTTGTGCATACTACATGCCTTTGTCAATCTGCAATCTCCAAAAAGTGATATTTAAATATATGGCCAGTGTATTCAATACTGGTTTATCTATATCTGTTACTAATGGAGTAGAGGATCCAAGTGCCCCAAAGTATGTGATTTATTTGGTCATAATTTTTAATTGTTCTCTAATAACTGAAAACCATGTAATTTTGGCAGTTCCTTAATATCATTTAAATAATAATAATAAATAATAAAAAATATTGGCTCTGTTTCAGATTTGGGAGTGTATCAAAAAGAAGATTAAATTTGCTCTGGGAAAAATCTATTTGCAATCTATCTATTGTGGTGCAAATTAATAAAAAAAAATGTGAAAACAGGGAAACAGGTGACAAGGCAAAGACTAATAAAGTGAGCATCAATTACACCATGATTTGTATGCAAGAACAGCTCTAAGAAACAAAAAACAATCCTAACACAATTCCAAGTTTGTCCCAATTACCGAGAAGAACAAGAAAGCCTTTGCCATGGACACCAAGAGGTTCTGATTATGTGGACGAAACATGCTGCAGACATGATCTTATCTATGTATTTTCTTACATCATGTATATATTTGTAGGTTTAATTACAGATAGAGAAAAGAACGTAGGCTTCTGTGGGTGTTGTGTGAATTATAATATGACTAGTCTTTCTGTTACTTTTATTGCAGTTTATTGCAGTGGAGGGAAGGGAAATAGTTTAGGTAAACAATGGATGCTGTGAGTCACCCTCTAATAGTCAGCCCTGAGGTTTCCTCCATAAACTCCCCCCACCATTTCTATTCATAGGGACTGGGCTGCACTGGCCAGGTACAGGGATATGTTTTGTGCTGTAACTCACCGGTCAGGGTCCTCAGCACTGTCCCGTGTGCCCACAGGCTCAGTACTTGCTGTACAGACAGGTTGATCATTGACAGGTCCTCCTTCTCCGCCCTCATCCTCCTGCCCCGGCCGGTCCTCGGCTAGCAGGGTACTGGAGGAAGAAGTGTGAGTCCCGGGGCTACCGGACAGCTGCTGCTCCTCCTCCTCCAGCAGCAGCACAAGCAGTTCAAGCAGCAGAAGGCCAAGCAAGGATGGCCGGGGGAGAAGCGGAGGACGCAGCTGGACTGAGGAGCAGCCTCGCAAGGGAGACATTGAGGGCTGCTGCTGCAAGGCGACCCCAGCCTTGCCCGACTCGCTCTTGCAAGCAGCCAGTTACCAGGCAGCGACCAGCCACAAACCATGGAGGGCTATGTGTGCACCGCACAGAGCTGAGCATCCTCCACTACCACCATCATCATCAGCATCAGCTGCCCCCTCCTTCCTCATCATCATCACCCCAGTCACCATCATCACCCAGGAGGAGGAGACTGGCAGCGTCTGTATGTAGCAGCACAGAGACAGGGATAATGGTCTTGTGTCTGTCCTGGTTATCAGCAGCCCTCTGTTCAGTTCTACCTTACCTATTTTATCTTATGCTATTGGATTACTTAAAAATAGCAATAGTACTTATTCAAATAGTACATGCTTCCATATAGTATATACATATTGTATAGTACATAAGTATAGTAGTTTTCATGTTACATGTGCTATGATGATGATGATAATTATCCCTTATATTTCTAGGGTACCATGAAAGCAAACAATACATATATGACTACGATTACTGCTTCATTATGTAGCAGCTAGTACCTTTTTTGGCTTCTTATTGTGACTTAAGCTTTCATATAGGGAACTGAGTCTGCTAGCTTTCTTGGGTTAGGAACTGTTGTGAATTCTATTCTCTGTACTGTGCTGTGTAATATAGTGGTTAGGCCTTAATAAATGCATTGTTACTATAATTATTTTAATTATTAGCTATAATAATAGTAATTATACATAGTGGATTGTATTCACAATTAATAGTTTGTTAGGTGCGGGTGAATCCGTAAGAGTCCCGTACGGCTACCTTAAGTAACCATGCATATTCTTACACACAGAAATCTCTTCCCCACGTCCTCCCCGGTTCTTTACCATACCTCCCCCCCACCAACTTTTTCCCAAGGCGACACTGACGTGCCCCCTTTTCCCGAAATCACTACATGCGACTGCACATAGTGATTCTATGTATGTAACCACTAAGCACATAGCGAAGTCTATATGACTACACATGCACAGTGGCTCCATACCTAAAAAATCTGCATCTAAGAAGCAGCAGCTTCTTAGGTGTGAATCCGGTCGAGTGCCCTTAATCTCTTATAGTGACATGTTGGCTTTCATAGCTGGATTGCAGTGATACTCTGTTTTTCCCACCCTTGCATAGGTTATTTGGTAGACAGTGTAGCACCAGGGGCGGATTGGCCATAGGACTTACAGGGAATTTTCCCGGTAGGCCGGTGGCCTCTGGAGGCCACTCAGCAATGACAGTAATTTGAAGAAGACTAGAATGTTGACTGTCATGGGTGATGGCTGCTAAAATTATGTCTTTATAGAATGGAGTTCATTGGAATGTTGTATGTTTCAGGCGGTGGTCACTAGAATGCTGTGTGTTTTGGGTGGTGGTCACTAGGATGCTGTATGTATTGGGTGATTGTCACTAGGATGTTTTATGTTTTGGGGGGTGGTTACATGGCTGACAGTGAATACCTGCATTGCATAGAGGTCACTATAAATATCTTAATTGGATTAAATTTATATTATATATTTCTATATTCTGTACTAATCCAGTATACATATTTTTTGACTCCACGAATAGTTGATCCCGACCACATGTGGCTTCTTGCATATTTTTTTCCAGGGCCACTTTAAGTTGCCAATCCGCCCCTGGTAAGCACTATACAAAAAAAGTAGATCTATTGAAAATGTTCCCTACTACCCATTGTTTTCATATCTACATTTATGTTGCTTACCTTGTAAGTCCCTGTTTTATGTTTTTTTTTCCCAACTGGCTGGTGCTACAGATTACAATGATTCATATACCACATTGTTCTGTATATTAAAAACTCGTTATTGCAAACATGGTGATCTGCTATATCGTTCTTTAAAAAAATTGCTAGGTAGGTTCTTATACCTCAAGCTAAAATGTGCCATCCAGGGTAAAGAGGCACATTTTAGCATGAGATCCTGCCTTACAACTTTTTTTTAAAGAATAATAAAGCAGATGGCAATGTCTGCAATAATGAGTTAATATATGGAACAATGCTGTAGCATTTGATGCAGACAACTTTAAATGTTATACTTAAGTGTTGCGTAAACTAGGTCAGTTAAATATATAAACAACACCTAGTTTTTCCGTACATTTAACATACATTTTTCTAACATGCTTTCAAACCGCTACACTGTGCCAAGCACTAACAGCTCTGCAAGTGGCAAGCAAAAAGTGGTAAAAGTAAAAGGTATATTTATTTGCATAACTTGCAACATAAAAGTATGTTACTCAAACTGGTTGTTTTTCAAACCAATTAATGGAGAATAAACACATGAAAGAAAGGGGTAATCTACACAGAAAATATGATGCCCCAGCACACTGCTATAAGCCAGTCACAAGCTGTTCATTCTATCTGTAAAATAAAATGCGGAAACATTAGTTACACACATTTCCAAATGTATAAGAAGTCACCTGTCTCTTTTAAGGCTTTTCAGCTAAGGTGGTCCTGAATCTAAACAGTCTATACATTGTCATGTGTTTTTAAAGTAAGACCTAACTCACCTACAGGCACTCCTAAAAGCCACCAAAGATCAAATTTATGCACAATTACAGAAAATTCTGAAAGGTTCACAAATTTTCAAGCACCACTTTATGGTGTTATCAGCAGGACTAAAGGTAATTTTATAAAGTAAAATTTTTCAAGTTTGTGTTAATTATGTACAGGGCCGCCGTCATCACATGTGGGGCCCGGGACCCAGTCGCGGGGCCCCATCCCTATGTGATGTCATTAATGACGTCACATGGGGCGGAGCCCGGCAGACACTCTTTAGCAGCGGGCTGGTGCGCAGAGAATAACTTTCCTGCGTATTGGCCGGCTACTAAATAGCTCTGAACAGCAAGTATTGGCTGTAGGATACCGACTTTAACTGCTGCTACAAAGCTAGGTAAGTAACGACGGGCCCCCATCAGGTCTGGGTCCGGGACAGTAGTCCTGGCTGTCCCCCCTGATGGCAGCCCTGATTATGTAACAGAAAGGAAAACTGGATCACAAAGTAGTTGTAAATAGGGAAGACGTTATGAATGTTAAGAAGTAGGTTGAGGAATTTGGTAGGTTGTCTGAATAGGTGAGCTTTAAGTGCTTAGGTAGATTTGTACAGCATCTGCATATAGATGGTACTGAAATCCAAATAACTTTTAATAGCTTTTATGTCCAAGGGAAATGGTATATATAGAGAACAGCAATGGACCTAAGACTGAGCTTTGTGGTACTCCAACAGATAGGGGATGAGCTGGGGAGGTGGATCCTGGAAAGTGAACAAAGAGCAATTAGTTAAGTAGGATGTAAACCAGGAAAGAGCTGTGTCCTAAATACCTAGGGATTTTAACATTTGTACGAGAAGAGAGTGGTCAATAATGTAAAAAGCAGCAGAAGAATCCAGCAGAATTAAAATAGGTTAGTGACCATTTTTACCCCTACTGTGTCATGCCTCCATTTGTGTCCCTTCTGTGTTCAGCCTCCATTTTGCCCCTATTGTACCAGCGTCATTCACATAGACTGTGCTAGCTATAAAGGGCTCCTATGGGATCCCTGTAGGACCAATTCTATTTTTATATATAACTCTGCCTCATGGAGGGAGAGTTGGGGTCAGAGTTTTGTTTTTTCAGAATTGGAGTGATTAGCACATGTTTGAATAAAGACGGGAGGATACCAATAGAGAGAGAGAGAGAGAGAGAGAGATTGCAAATTGTAGTTTAGGTTGGAATAAGCATAGAAGATAGACATTGGTTAAGTTGAAATACTGCCATATCAGGAGAGTGACATTTGAGGCCTGATTCAGTTGTCCTGGCAACTGCATATTTTGCGGTGCAAAGCTAATTCTGTGAATTTATTTTTCCTGATTTTTATGCGCACCTCATACATAGTCTACGTCTGCTACATTGGCCACTCTTCTAACTGGCACTTGAGAACATGACTGGGACATGAGCAGGTGAGTACTAATCTTAGGTTTAGGGTTAGGATTAGAGTTAAACTTGTCGGTATTTTAAATATCAGCAGCGGTAAAGATCCAGAATAAAGTTAGAATTACGTATGCTAGCCTCTGCATTACATAATTAGCGACCCTATATTCCATAAGTGTAAGATGAGTGCACACCCCTTGCATTCTCTTTGCACGTATGAACCTTCCGCATGCCGCATACACATGCGTAAGGCACATGTTTGCAATGCAGAGTTGTATGTAAGGGCAAAACTGCTACTGTACAT
>WWET01000497.1:78023-90577 GCA_011038615.1 Limnodynastes dumerilii
GTGGGATGGAGAGTTGGTAAGGGGGATGGACTGGAGAGGAGGAAGATGGTCTTGGGGGGATGGAGTGGAAGGTGAAGGTGTGGAGAGGCTTCCAGATCTGCCTCTATCCTAGAGATCTTCAGGAGGAGGACCAGCCTACTACTCCTCCTACTCTACATCAACCCATTCTCGGCAGTGATGATGGTGCCTTACAGAAAAATTTATGAGAAATTATACATTAGACATACATTTTGACATGTAAAGGCAGGGTCGGACTGGGGCATCACCAGGGAATACTATGATGGGGGCCCACCACACAGTCAATGGGTGTGGTCAAAAAGTCATGGTCAACGAAACTTGCAAATAAACTATGTATCATCTGTTACACCCACAGACTGTTTCAACAGCTCATTGTGAAAAGCGTGTTATACTATTCATTCTCAGTTACAGTGACCCATATAATTGCAGTGAGTATCCTACTGACATAGATACAAGGAAGAGAACATTCTACTGATCACCTTACAATAAGGACCACTTAAGATAATAGCAACTTCATCCTGGTTACCCCCATACAATACAGACAATATCCTAGCTATTGCCATACCATACACACTGCACCCTAGTATCACCATACAATACACATTGCATCCTAGTTATCACCATATAGTACACATAGCATCCTAGTTATCGCTATACAATACACATTGCCTCCTAGTTATCGCCCTACAATACACATTGCATCCTAGTTTTCACCATACAATAAACATTGCATCCTAGTTATCGCCATACAATATACATGACACCCTAGTTATCGCCATACAATACACATTGCATTTTAGTGACTCATACAATAATAGTTTTAGTTTGTCATTAGCAGTGTGTTCTGCATATAAATGTTGTTTGTTAAGTAAAGCAATACTGGACTATTTCTATTCATATTTGTCTATTAAAATAGCAACTTTATTCAAATGAACAGGAAAAACCTAATAATATAAAAGTAATAGTCTCAATGTACTCATGCAATAAATAGAATAGAAAAAAAACAATTTTTCTGGGCTACATGCAATTAAACCAAATTTATGAAAATAAAACTATGAGGCATTCACTAATAAAGTATAGAGATCTACACATATTAAATACATCTCCAGCCAGCCTTTCTACCTCCTCCTCCTGTGTGTTTCTCTATAGCCATCCAATATCCTCTTTCATGTGTGTGTGTCTCTACAGTAATCTAATCTCCCATCCATGAGAGTGCCTCTACAGTCATCCAATCTCCCCTCCTTCTGTGTGTGTGTGTGTTTGTGTGTGTGTCTCTACAGTCATCCTTTCCTGCCCTCTTGTGTGTCTCTACAGCCATCCAATCTCCCCCTCCATGTGTGTGTCTCTAGTGCCATCCAATCTCTCCTCTCCTTGTGTGTGTGTGTGTGTGTCTCCACAGTCAGCCTCTCTGCCCCTTCCTTGTGTGTGTCAGACCAGTCAGCCTTTCTGTCCCTTCCTTTTGTGTTCAATAAGCTTTATTGCCCCTTTCTTGTGTGTGTCCAGAAATCCTTTCTGCCCCTTCCTTGTGTGTGTCCAGTCAGACTTATTGCCCCTTCCTTGTGTGTGTCCAGAAAGCCTTTCTGCCCCTTCCTTTTGTGTGTTCAATAATCCTTGCTGTCCCTTCCTAATGTGTGTCCAGTCAGACTTATTGCCCCTTTCTTTTATGTTTGTCCAGAAATCATTTCTGCCCCTTCCGTGTGTATCCAACCTGCCAGCCTTTCTGCCTCTTCCTTGTGTGTGTCCACTTAGTCTTATTGCCCTTTCTTTCTGTGTGACCATTAAGCCTTAATGTTTTTTCTTCTATGTGTCCAGTCAACCTTATTGCCTCTCCTTCTGTGTTCAGCCAGCCTTTTTGCCCCTTTTTATTATTTTCAGTCAGCCTTATTACCTCTCCTTCTGTGTCCAGTCAGCTTTATACCCCCTCCTTCTGTGTATCTAACCAACCTTATTGCCCCTTCCTTCTGTGTGTCCAACCGGTCTTATTATCCCCTCCTTCCGTGTCCATTCAGTCATATTGCCCCTTCCTTCTGTGTCCAGCCAACCTTATTTCCCCCTCCTTCTGTGTATCCAATCAGCCTTATTGCCCCTTTTTCTGTTTGTCCAACCAGCCTTATTGCCCCCAGCTTCTGTGCCCAGCCAGCTTTATTGCCCCCTCCTTCTGTGTCAGTTCAGCCTTATGTTCAGCCAACCTTATTTCCCCCCTCTTTACAGTCAGGCTTATTTGCCCCCTTTTCTGTTTGTCTAACCAGCCTTATTGCGCCCTCCTTTTATGTCCATTCAGCCTTATTGCCCACTTTTAATTTTTGTCCAGTCTGCTTATTGGCCCCTTTTTCTGTTTGTCCAACCAGCCTTATTTCCCCTCTCGTGTCCAGCCAGCCTTATTGCCCCCTCCTTTTGTGTCCATTTAGCCTTACTGTCCCCTCCTTCTGTGTCCAGCCAGCCTTATTGCCCCGCCTTCTATGTCAATTCAGCCTTCTGTTTCCCTCCTCTTTATTTATGTCCAGTCATCCATATTAGCCTCTTTTTCCATTTGTCCAACCAGCTTTATTGCCCCTCCTGTGTCCAGTCAGCTTTATACCCCCTCCTTCTGTGTATACAGTCTTATTGCCCCCTCTTTGTGTCCAGTCAGTCTTATTGCCCCCTCCTTCTCTGTCCAGCTAGCCTTATTTCCCCCTCTTTATTTGTGTCCAGTCAGCCTTATTTGCCCCTTTTTCTGTTTGTCCAACTAGCCTTATTGTCCCACCTTCTGTGTCCAGCCAGCCTTATTGCCCCCTCCTTCTGTTTCCATTCAGCCTTACTGTCTCATCCTTCATTGTCCTGCCAGCCTATTTGCCCCCCTCTTAAATTTTTGTCCAGTCAGCCTTATTGCCCCTTCCTTCTGTGTCCAGCCAGCCTTATTGCCCCCACCTTATGTGTCCAGCCAGCCTTACTATCCCCTCCTTCTGTGCCCAGCCAGCCTAATTGCCCCCTCTTAATTTTTGACCAGTCAGCCTTATTGCCCCTTCCTTCTGTGTCCAACCAGTCTTAATGCCCCTCTTTGTATCCAACCAGCCTTATTGCCCCTTCCTTCGGTATCCAGCCAGCGTTATTGCCCCTCTTTGTATCCAACCAGCATTTTTGCCCCTTCCTTCTGCGTCCAGCCACTCTTATTGCTTCTCCTTATATGTCCACTGAACAATATTGCCCCTCTTTGTGTCCATTCAGCCTTACTGCTGCCTCTTTATGTGTGCCACCTTCATGTTCATTAAATCCACATTCCCCAACTACCTTCTTTCTTATCTCCACAACCTTACCTTTGATGTCTTTCTTCCAGCAGGATGTCTCGTCCATGGCGCACTTTGCAGAATTATGACACCAGTCTGACCTTAGGTCACAGTCAGCTCTTTGCAGCGGCCGGGGGGTACAGGCACTGGGGCCCACCGGGGATTCCCCTGGCTCCCCAGAGGGCCAGTCCAACCCTGTGTAAAAAAATACATTTAAGTATTGAAGCAAGATGTTTGACTGCAACACTAAATTTTTTTAATTGTATGCTAATACTTCATTTCTTCTGTCAAGTTATGAATATTGGACACTTATAAAATACAGCTTTATGAGGCCATAACATTCTTACATTGTCAGATTTTAAAAACTTAATTATAACAAGTTCATAGTGGCTTACTATTGGCCTAAAAAATGTATAATTCAAGTACAAAACACTTCAATCAAAATATATTTTTCAGATTCTTAAAACACAGCCATATATAGCATATAAAAAAGCAATCTGCAAGCATCCCATCAGTATAGAAGAGTCTTCAGGTATCCTATAGCTTGCCTTAAGTGCAGCGACGGAAGTACCGGAGACAATGTAAGTGCTGAGCTCCGGAGATGGGCATTTCTCCATTTTCCTCTCTGGCAGTCCAGTCTTCCATTATGTCCCCAGGGTGAGTCTCTGTGTCCCCTGCCGAGGACTGGGCAGCTGGGCTTAAGCATAGGGAGGTTAAATACAGACATCTCTCCTTTCCGCTTCTGAGTCATGACGTCATTATGTCAGGAGGGGTGGGGCACCAAACGTTTGTCTCCAGACGCCTGGCCATAACTTACGCCACTGCTTAAGTGCCCTTTTCATTGCATCTTCGTGGTAATGTGCAGACATAAGTAGCTAAATATCCCTCATTAGATTTGTCTCAGTAACCTACGAAAGCAGGATATATTTTATAAATCTATGTCTTCCATAGACAGATTACATTTTTATGTTTTCAGATGCAGTTTTTAGGGACTACAACACTTGGGGTTAAAGTTTCTTTATGTAATACTTCAGCTTATTTCAGTCTCTTGCTATGTATGCTTAGTGTCCCTCTTCCTGTAAACCATGAATGTTTATGTCCTGAGTCTGGGACTGTTTCTCCATGCATTTTTTGCATTCCTTAGGCTGCCCTGGCATGTACCTGAATTCCAGGGCTGACCTCTTACATTTCCTTTTGTCCCTGCAGGACTGGCATTCCAACCAGACTTTAGTTGTTTTACATAGTATATATGTTGTAAACATGCACATTCATTGATTTCTTTACATGTGTATTACAGGAAAAGTAATCATTGGAATGCATTTTTTCTAAGTAAGTTTATAGCTACAGGAAGAAGACTAAAGCCATCACAATTATTCCCTTTTTGGAAGTACAAAGACAAGACAACTGAAGTGAAGGTAACTATAATATAACCATAATTGTTAACTCTTATTATTTAAGGTGGTCTGTCTGTATCTTACACCATGACCCAGTTACTAGACTCACACCACAGTATTTCAAATGACTTCAGCTTAAATATACATATACAATTTAAAAAAATAAGATAAAATAAAAATGTTCTCTCGATCATTATATATTTGGCAGTAACTTCAGACCATATTTGCATTTAAGAAAGCTTTTAAAAGGTTTGGATATGTATGTATTCACACCTAACTTAAAGCTCCCTCCCACGCCACCCCCCACCCTTTTTTAGGAACCTAGGGCACTTAACATGTGTAACTGAAGGGTTGGCCCTTTCATCGTACCTTCTAATGTATGGAACTGAACGTACAAACTAACTGTTAGGATTACAGTCGTATGCACACCCCGGAACGGGTAAGTATGAGCACAACATGACATAACGAACAAGAGAGGAGCCGGGTAACTAACTCACCAATCAGTAGAGCCAGTGCCCGTCTGGAGTGTTCGCTAGAGCCCCTAATGGTGGGGATAGACTGGAGCTGATGAGACTTCTTCTGGATAGAGACCTTAGAGGATACCCGGAGAAGAGAATGGGGACAAGCGGGAAGTGGATAAGACACAGTGAGGAAAGAGGAGTAGCAGTTACAGAAGGGACTGTACTGAACGAACTACAAATACACGGAACAGACAGACCAGGGTATACAAAACAGGACAGGACTTACTAGGAAACTCACACTGCTTTCACACCGGTAACGATCCCAAAGGGTCACAATAACAAGCAAACAGGGAAGGCAAGGTAAGTACAACAAGGGTAAGCAGAAGGGAGAGAGAAGGGGCTGTAAACAGAAGGGTAACTGAGAGGACCGAGGCTGGGACAAGGAGGGCACTCAAGAACGCAATGGAGAACAAAACAAAAAAGTGGACTGAGCCAAAGAGCAAAAGAGACAAGTACAGAGAGAGAGCTAAAGGGCTAGACAAGGCTAGGGGAACCAGAGGCAAGAGCAAGGGAATTTGGAAATAATTATTAAAATATGGGGTATAAGAAATCAATTTATGAGTTTGTAACATCTGCGTTTATCAGAAATTTTTATCTGCAGTATGTAAAAGGGCAGTGTTCTTACAGAAGAGGTTAACAGGCTTTACCGATACTGTTTATTATCACTAATCATTGATGATTGCGGCCAAAAACCACTCAGCTACCACCAGGGGCGGATTGGCCATAGGACTTACAAGGAATTTTCTGGATGAACCTGTGGACTCTGGAGGCCACTCAGCAGCTCCTATTTTATTTGAAGAAGACTAGGATGTTAACTGTCATGGGTGGTGGTTGCTAAAATGATGTCTGTATAGAACAGAGGTCATTAGAAGGCTGTATGTATTGGGTGGTGGTCACTAGGATGCTGTATGTGTCAAGCGGTGGCCACTAGGATGCTCTGTGTTTTGTGTGGTGGTCACTATGCTACTGTATGTATTGGGTGGTGGTTGCTAGGATGCTGTATGTATTGGGTGGTGGTAACCAGGATGCTGTATGTTTTGGGTGGTAGTCACTTGGGTGGCAATTACTACCTGCATTGCATAGAGGTCACTATAAATCTCTATCAAAATGTGAAGTATTTGTCAGTAGATTTGGTCTTTGTTTGTAACTCTTTTACGTAACACACTTAATTGGCAATACGTATCTAGTATCTTGCACTGCTATTATTATATATTACTTTATTCTGTACTAATCCAAGTTACATTTTTTTTGCCTCCACCAATAGTGATCTCGCTCACATGTGGCCTCTTGCAAAAAATTTTCCAGGGCCACTTTTAGTTTTAGTTTTAGCCTCTGGCTACCACATAATCAAGACTTTATGTAGATAGATTGGTTACAGTCATTGGGTCTGATCCAGAACTACGCCTCGGTGCGAATTTACGTGTGGCAGAGACGTAAAATCGCTGTTTTGTACGCACTGCGCATGCGCACCATAGAAAATACGCACATTAACGTAGCGTAATTGTGAATGTATGGGCCATTCACGTATGTGTCACGTAAATACTTACGTGTGGGCATGCCAATTTTACGTTACTCCAAATTACGTGTGAAATACATGAAGTAGGCGGGGGGTTGTATTTAAAGTGTACAGTATGGGCGTTCTTAGCTGCGTAAATTCGTTCAGCCCATACGTACGTGTGCGTATGACTGCGGTTACGTTGGAAAAAGTTACGGTAGGGTTTGGAAAGCGTATCTTGACAAAATACGTCCGTGCAAGGGGTGTGCCGAGGGGAGTGTAACGAATTTATGCGCACGAAAATACGCTCCGCGAATAAACGTACAGCAAACATAGTTCTGGATCTACCCTCATTGAATGCAGAGTGTCTGCTATGGTTGACTACAATAGATGTGACTAAGTTTTATTGCTACAAAGTGTATTTCCCATTGCCATGGTATTACTTATGACAATCAACAACTTGATTAAGTCTGAATCGAAACACATGGAAATTTCAAGAATTACAAGGGTATAGAGGTACGTAGAGATAGGGAACATTTGTAATGTAAATTGACTAAGGGTTCACTAGTGAACACATTCCAGGTGGTCAGGATGGTATACTGAATACTTTTTGGAATATGACTATTTAGTAAGTCACATCCAGGTGGTTGTAGTCATCACTCTAGTGTTTATTTCAAATTGTATAGAACTGAACTGTGATCAGGCACTGTAAGTGCTTCCTTTATCAATTTTTCCCCAGATTGGTTAATTTACAGTGGATGATGTTGAGAATGTACCCTCAAAAGTAATAAAAGTCAATAATACCAAGCCAGTCGAAGATGCAGTCCAACCCACAAAAGTGTATTTAAAACAAAAAGGAAAGAGTTAATCCAAAAGGTGCAGGAGCATGAGACAGCAGCGTGAACAAAAATTTACCGGCGAGACTTCATTACAAAAGCCACTGGCCTTCAGAGCCTGGGCATCATCTTTTTAACAATTGGGATCAAAGGGGAAGCCTCTCTCATCTTGATTGGAGGATCCTCATCGTCATCCTGGATTCCTGGCTCATCATTGGTCTTGGGGTTCCTTTGTTTCTATTCCAGAGATTAATCAGCTTAATGGAACAGGTTTTCCAAGCCTATCTAGCAGGGTTATCTAACTAAACAATTCATGTCTTACTTTATTTATACCTATAATTTGTGATCGCTTTATGCGATCTTTCGGTGGAAAATAGCATCGCTAATACAGCATTGTTTTCTACACTACAAGTCTAAATATGATATAAGTACAACATTCATATGCAGATCAGCAACAATTTGCTGATTAAACCATCTGTGAATATAAAACACAACTTTAAGAAATTGGAACGCATTTATACAATAAACATAAACAAGTCCTACATGAAATTATGAATGTGAAGTCGATTATTAATGAGAAATATTGCACGTGAGAAGAGCCCATGAAAGTACGCACGTGCACTCTAATGCGCATGCATGATTGCTTAAATCCGCCTTCATATTTTCCTGCACTTTCAGGGCTCATTTGTCCTTAAGCCGTTCAAATATAAATTTTTTATATATGTTTTTAAACCGATGTTTTGATTCGGTTTCGACAGACCACCCTTCGATAGACCCAAAACTATTGCATTATAAGTTCTCAACTGTTGGATCATAGAACAAAACATTGTTGTTTAATTCTATGTTACAGTCATAACCATTTCTGTTCTCTTCCCCTTACATCTTATGACCCCCTGTACACATTTTATACTTAGCACAATTATCATAATAACACCCATTAACAGTGCTATAAGTTTGATTATTCTGGTTGCTAATGCTTTTGCCCAGTCACCAAACCCTGAGAACCAATTTTTTAGGTTCAACCAAGACACCCATTCTGCAACTTTCTCCCCTACAACGTATAGGGACATATTGTAAGACCTACGGAACTCTCATTTTAATTGAAGGATCTCATCCATTTTACAGTCTATAACTTCATGTGGGTCCTCGGTGTTATTAGTGATATAGGTGCAACACTTAAATTCGAATTGTGTAGCTAGAGTGACACAATAACCTCCAATGACAGCTGTCAAGTAATTTAAAACCATTCTATGCTGTGTCAGCTATTTCTTATAGGCCTGTAACTCTAAACCTGTGTAACGAAAGTTGTCATCATAAATGTTGGTGATATTATTGATTAGATCTGCAAGTGCATGGATGTATTTATAATTTACACATACCCCTAGCAGTTCTTGTAAAATCTAATGCTACCAGAAATTGGAATCCTGTTGATTCATTTATCAAGTCAGCTGCCAAAGGTTTACCTTGATGTGGCTTGTTTCTTTTATATTTGTGTTCATAAGGGACATGCATGTAAGGTGGGGGGCTAGATCTATGTACATCAAGCATAGTCTTATGCGATATAGTAAGAACTTCAGGTACTACCCTGCCCAAAAAACATAACCCTTGGGAATTAGGGGCCAGCCACTTATAGGTTCTTCTCCCACAAATATAATACACATCACCTGGGAGGATGAATGGTATATTATGGTGTAATAGGACACCACAAAGCTCTCCAATAAAGCTCCCTTTACCTAAGGCCTTTAGTTGTTACCCACAGGTGTCTTCTTGTATTATATGTTGGTAATATTCTGAATATACATTTCCCACTGATGTCTTTGTAGCATTGACCCACCAACCTAGTGTTTGAAATTCCTTTCGGTTCTTGACCTCTTGCACCAGTCTGGTGAGTATGGGCTCCTTATCTACTCTCACTGAGTAAACTATTGTTTGATTTGCCATACTGATTCCCAATAACCTGATTGCATATGGCCTGTGAAATTAATACACATTAGAGATTTGTCTGTGGAATATTGTCTAAGTCTAAGCCTAAGACAAGGGGATCCGGAAGAGTAAAATTTTTCCGCTAGGGGCCTACCACCCCCTAACTGAAGTACCTTAGAGTTATTTAAGGGTACTGGGATTAGACCTATATTATCTTGCCTCTGAGGTACATGGGAGCACACCCAACATTCACTTTGGTTTAGGACCTTCCCCACTAAAGCATGGTAATGATCTAAGAGACGCCCGTCAAATTTAGGATTATATTTAGTTTGACACTATTGAACACAACTTTCTTCCATGACTGGGTTGCAAGTCTTACAAGTACAATATTTCTCAGACAATAATCCCTCACACTTCTTTCTTCTCAGAATTTCAGCGCTTTTTCTCCACTTTGGTTAATCAGCCTCAACTTCGTCTCCCTGGAACAGGCACTCAAGATTAGGGGCAATTGTCTTAACTCCCTCCTCGTCTCAGACCTCCTCTAGATTGACGGCTCTTTTGCAGTGGGATGAATGGACCCAAGTATTCCTTTCCTCGACCTTTATAGTGTTGCTGGTCAGTAGCACTTGGTAAGGGCCTTCCCACCTGTTAATTAAACAACCAGCACAGAAGAAATTTCTTATCATCACAAACTCACCAGGCTCAATATCATGACAATTATTCTGTGACATGTCCTGTGCTATCAACTTTATGCACTTCTGTTCTTTCTTAAGCTGTTTGCTCATCTAGATGAGATAATGGACAATCACATCCTTATTGTATTTCAATTCTTCATGTGGGTCTACCATGATATGGGGTTGGCATCCAAAATCTCATAAGGTGACAGGTTAAGTGGAGATCTGGGAGTGGTTGTGATACTGTGAAGGACTAGGGGTAATGCCTCGGGCCAAGCTAACCTGGTCTCAGCCATTACTTTAAAAGTCTTATGTTCTTAATAGTCCTATTGAACCTTTCTACCTTCCCACTGGCTTGTGGGTTATATGGGGTATGTAATTTACTTGTAATTCCCATAAGTCAGCACATGCTCTTAAATACTTCTCCAGTAAAGTGGGTACCTTGGTCACTTTCAATCACGTTTGGTATGCCAAACAAACTCTTGGACTAGCTTTTTGGCAGTAAAAGCAGCGGTATTAATTGTGACTGGGTAAGCTTCAACCCAGTGTGAAAACAAATGAACACATACTAACAAATACCTTAAATACCTACTGGGTGGTAGCTGTATAAAATCAATCTGTATTGCCTGAAAAGGGCCCTCTGTTAGCAGAATATGGGATGGTTCTACAGGAATAGACTTACCAACATTTTCCTTTAGGCATATAAGACATGACTTGACATTCTTATCTGCCATTGCAGAAAATCCTGGCACACACCAATAGGATCTTACCAATCTGCTCATACCTCCCCTCCCTAACTGAGTCAAACCATGTGCTGATTCAGCTAAGTCCAGGAGATACGCTCTGTAACCCACTGGCTCTCCTTTTCCATCCTTCCAAAGCCCTGTGGGCTCCTGTTTACATCCTTTCGCCTTCCAGACAGCCTTTTCCTGTGGGGAACACAAACCTTGCATCTCTATTAATCTTTGCATAGACAACGCCTCAAATACCATAAGTTTCTCAAAATTTTTTAATGGTCCTGATGCAGCTGCTCTTTTTGCAGCTTCATCCGCTCTTTGGTTACCCAGGGATACAGTATCTGTCTCCTATGTAAGGGCCTTACATTTAATAACTGCAACCTGTTTGGGCAGTTGTATGGCCTCTAAAAGTCCTTTTATGTATCTGGAGTGCGCTACAGGTGTCCCTACTGCTGTCATAAAGAGTCTAGACAGGGCCCCAAAATCATGTACCACTCCGAAAGCATACCTCGAATCTGTATAAAAATTGGCAATTTTTCCTTCTGCCAATTCACATGCACTTCTCAAAGCTACAAGTTCTGCTACCTGTGCTGAGTGTGGTAGTCCAAGTGGTTCAGCTTCTACTATACTTTTGTCATCTACAACTGCATGACCGGTACATAATTCACCTGTGTCAGTCTGTCTATGACAACTCCCATCCGTGTAAAAGGTCACATCTACACCATCTATTGGGGGTGTCACGTATGTCGGGTCTTGCAGTAAAGGTTTGATTTAGATAGTCCGCACAGTCATGAGTGTCTGTTTGTCCACCACCATTTAATTGTGATGTTTCCTGGTGTTATATGCGCTAGTTCCCACCTTGTAAACCGTGCAGAGGAGATGTGTCTAGTCTGAGCAGAATTCAGTAGGGCAGACACAGCATATTGTAAATAAACAGTCAAATCATGGCCTAATACTATATCCTCACTTTTACTAACCAGAAGAGTGGCAGCCACCACTACTCTTAGGCACATCGGGAGTGTCTTAGCTACAGTGTCCAACTTGGCACTATAATAAGCCACCGGCCTATTAGTTTTTGTGTCAAGACCCCTGCCGCACAATCAACAGCTTCCGTGCAATACAGGTCAAACGATTTGGTATAATCGGGAATTCCAAGGGCTGGTGTTGACATTAAACTTTCCTTCAGATTTCTAAATGCTTGCTCTGACTCCTCTGTGTGTATTACATGGTTAGGCTTAGAAGCTGAGATCAGCTCTTGTAAGGACAATGCTAAAATGGAGAACCCAGGAATCCAGTTCCTACAGTATCCACACGCCCCTATGAATGAACGGACTTGCTGTTGGTTCTGCGGTAGTGTCATTTCTTGTTTGGCTTTAATTCTGTGTTCTGTCAGATGTCGTAATCCTTTGGTAAGGAAGTGCCCCAAGTACTTGACTTTGGTTTGACATGGCTGCAACTTTTCCTTAGATACCTTGGGCCTGATCCAGACCTAGTTAAGTGCTTGAACTTACTCCTGGACTAAACCATGTTGATTTCAGGGGGAGTCAAGTTAATTGTATTCTTTGCATGCAGGGATATATCTTTGAATTGCTTACTGCACACAGATACTGACCAGTTTTACTATCACACTGTTATTTAGACTTGGGATAGGAAACATCACCTCTCAACTCTAAAACTGTTTGCAACAGATGAA
>WWET01000497.1:92715-104589 GCA_011038615.1 Limnodynastes dumerilii
CGATGGAAAGAACCATTAACTTAGGAGGAGCCTCTAACATGTCCTGAGCCTCCTGTGCATGGGATCTTGGAATATCCAAGAATACACCATCACGGGTACAATAAATTACACAACTCATCTTACAAAGCAGGTCCCTTCCGAGTAGATTGGTAGGAGCTGCAAGAAGAAAATAATGTTTAGTGTGTAAAGGACCAATAGTGACTTCCACAGGTGTAGTCAGAGGATACTCCTACTGTGCGTATGGTTTTCCTGGTTAAGGGTAAATCAAGAGAAGTTAATACAGATCTGACCGCTCCTGTGTCCACAAGAAATGTTTGATTTATGCCTGCAATTTTGACCTCTACATTAGGCTCTTCATTTGGACTGCTAATCAATCCCATTTGCATGAGATCACAGGTATGACCTGACCCTCATTGGATTTGGGGACCAGCTGAATGATCCCTCATGGCATATGAGATGGCATGATTTACTTTCCTATCCTCAAATCTCTCATCCCTCCCCTGGCCTACTGGGTGTTTCCTTTCACTCATACTTTCTTGAGATTTGTGCCCCTGTTTTCCACATCTGAAACACTGGACAAAAGGTTTTGGTACTTTTACATGGGACATTGTATTGTATGATATGTGTGTGGGTGTTTGTGGCTGTGGCTGTAGGGCTTGTATGCTTAATGTTAGAAGTTTTTCTGTTTGTTTTTCCTTTCTCTTAACTACATTCCTTTCATGGGATACTGCTAAAGATCTTATCTTCACTACATCAAGGTCTTGCTATTTTGGTTCGGATATCTGGATCCGTTGTCTTACAGACTCCAGAAACCCAGTTATCAAGACTGAAACCGCTAATTCCCCGTGATGTGGGTTAAATTTAATGTCTTCATGCTATGGTACCGGCAGGCGGCAGGAAGCAGGAGTTGGTACCGTAGTACGATGTGGAGACCAGACACGGAGCACCAGGATCCAAGCGATGTGGATGACACAACCAGGGCGTGGAGTCTAACAGGAATCTGGTGTTCACTAGAGCCCCTAATGGTAAAGGTAGTCTGGGCTGCAAGAAACCACATAGGTCGCGGCCCCTGGAGCTACGCCCAGGAGAGGAAGGAGAAACAAAAGACGGAGGCAGGAAGGAGAGAAGCAAGACGGAGCAAGGAGCGGGAAAAGACAGAATCAGTAGAACCTGATCTGTGACAAGACAACAAAAAATAAAGAACACAGACAAAGGACAAGAGAGGAGGAGAGGGGATGGACAATACAAACAAAACGGACAAGGGCAGTAACACACTCACTCAAACAGCGGGAACCCCAAGGGGTTAACAGAAACTTCAGGAATGAAGGGGTTAATACAAAAGGAGCAAACACAAAGGTGGGAGAGTAGGGAGCAGGACACACTAGGAACAATGCCAGAGCAAGAGGGAAGGAACGATATGGGGCACTCAAGAAAACCAGAAAATAGCACAAGGCAGAGAGAAAGAGCAAGCAGCAGGCACAGAGACTGAGAAGAATCTATAACTGGCGCTGTCAGAGCGACACCACCATGCTGAAATAGAGGCTGCTAGCCACTGATAGGCTAGCAGCAGACCAGCCTCCCTGTAATGCAGAACACCCCCTGAACGTGGGAGAGCGTCCATAGAGACTGTCACTAAGAGGCGGAGCGTGCGCCCGCCCGAGGTTGCGGCGGCGCTCCATGTGGGAGCTTGCTTACAAGCCGCAATCGGCTTGCTCGTGAGGGACCGGAGGGGTGAGTAGCAGATATGCCTGACTGCTGCAGCCGGCATGTAACACTGCAATAAAAGTGTACCTAATCACTTCTGCTATAGCCCTTTGTATGAAATCATCTACACCCTCACCATCTTTTTGTTTAATTGTGAACAGTTTCTGCCATTCTACATGTACTGGGAATTTTATACCTAATTGTTTACAGATGTTATCTATGTTGATTTGATTGTCTGCATCCCTTAGGACCTTGTCTTCTTCTAGTTTGCAGGCTCTAAAGAAATCCACAAGATCTGTACTAGCAGGGAGACAAGACCTAAGCAACGCACGCCAATCTTTGTTAGCGGGCTCATGCACATTTTCTAAGTCCCTAAAATATTTCTGGCATTTGGCCAAATCTTTAGTAGGGCTAGGAAATTCCGCAATCATGGTCTGCAATTCTGACCTTTACAAGGGAGTGTACAGTTTGTATAGGGCACAATCCCTTCGTCATTTGCATTTCCAGTAGGTACACTGAGTGTACGCACTGGGTACAATCCATCACATCCTAAACAATTCCTATGTTTACCAGATTTATCTTGACAAACAGAGTTTTTGCTTGTAATTGACCTAGTTACTTGTGCTGGTGTGTCATCTACAGATATGTCTGTAGACTGCAGTTTTTCACTATTAGATGCGTGATTAGATGGCGCTATAACTTCTATAATGGGAGAGGTATGCGTATTTTTAGGGCATACAACTGCGGGAACTTCAGGAAGCGATGCGTTAGCATCTTGAAGTAAAGTGGTTGCGTCCGCAATCTGAAATGAGGCAGGGGGAACGAAGGTGACTGGTAATGATGGTACTTGTAGTGCAGCTGTGGATGCATGTGTCCCTGTTCCTTGCCTAATGTGGTTAGAATGTAATTGAATTATATGTGCAAGGGCTGATATTAATGAAGGGTCATCTTCCTTATCACTAGTTTCTATATTACCCTTAGCTAATTCCTTATCTAATACTGGATACAAGCTAGCTAAAACATTCTTAGCAATTAAATTGCCATGTAATGACACATTAATAGATTTAGGTCGGAACACACTGCTACACACTACACACTGCTGGTTATAGCTTTAGGCTTCTCTGTGCTGTGTATAAAATAATAAAAAATATTTTTACACTCACTATTTGATATCCGCATCTTGGGAAGCCTTCAAACGTTCTTTTTCAGTATAAAAACAGTGCCCCATAGTGATCTGATCGTCATAAGAAGAATCCCCGATGGAGTAAGGAATATCTTCTGCTTCGTGTCAACTGGAGAAGAGGATCCAAGCTGGAAGAAAACACAAGAAGACATCTGAAAAAGAACATTTGAAGGCTTCCCAAGATGCGGACATCACATAGTGAGTGTAAAAATATTTTTTATTATTTTATATACATGATACATTGCACACACTTCACTTACATTAGGAGAGATGACCACCGAAGGTAAGTGCACTCATGTAGGGTACATTGTTAGTTAGGAAAATATTTTTTTACATGCATACTTTATTTTTACAATGTAGGGGTTAATGTATGTCTTGTGATTTTTTTGTTTTTTTGTTTTTACACTGTACACGCAGCGCTGCATGATTACAAGTGTAACCATGTTGTGCTGATAGAATTAAAAAGGATTAGCTTTGCTGATCCTTGTTGTTCCATCTGTACAGCATGGCTACGGCTTGCAGCCATGCAGCACTTAGGTTTTTTTCAATGTCTGGCGATTAGTTAAAGTACTAATGCACTGTGGATGCATGTGTCCCTGTTCCTTGCCTAATGTGGTTAGAATGTAATTGAATTATATGTGCAAGGGCTGATATTAATGAAGGGTCATCTTCCTTATCAATAGTTTCTATATTACCCTTAGCTAATTCCTTATCTAATACTGGATACAAGCTAGCTACAACATTCTTAGCAATTAAATTACCATGTAATGACACATTAGTAGATTCAGGTCGGAACACACTGCTACACACTACACACTGCTGGTTATAGCTTTAGGCTTCTCTGTGCTCACCAACTCTAGTACTCTGTCTTGACTCTTGGTTAGTATCTGTTTGCGATTTCTAAGTGTGCCCAATCACCTACCTTGTCCCTCCTACCTCCAGTCTTTAGTTCTATGTTCTCCTCTATTGTCCATTGCAGCCTGCATTCCCTTGTGTTTTTGTGACTGTGGTCTGTCTATGCATTGTGGTCTGCCTTATTGTTTATTCTTTGTTGTCTGTCCACTCAGGCAATTTCTACTTCACCTTATTTTTCCAGTGTGATTATATCTTACGCTGTGGTATCCTCCTTATGTCTTTTCTGTATTCTGGAGCTTTTGCTCTCGTCCCTTTTTATCGGTGGGTGTTGGTTTAATTACACTCTCCGGAAGTGGTAATCAGGGGACACAACCTGCTAGGAGCCCACAGCTAAGCCTATCCCCACCATCAGGGGTTATAGTGAAGACCATGCACGATGAAGTGGTGCATGGAGAAGTTATACATACTTAAGAGTTGCAGGGAAGGCTCAGGATGATAGAACTGATTGCCAATTCTTCATAGAACACAAATCATACTGTTAATTAAATGCCATTTTATTAAATTTAAAAGGAGCACATTCACAGAGAATGCACACAGGTTGATCCAGAGTTAGGAGTAATTGCACCAAAAGATGCAAATCTATACCTAGACAAACCATATTGCAATGTGAGGGGTGCAAATGAATTACTTTTTTTGAATGCAATTGAGCTACAAAACATCAGTCTCTCAGGTCATTCTGTTTGCACATTTTAAATTTGCCTCCCCTGCGGTTCTACATGGTTTTGCCAAGTTGCAGATTTGCTCCTTTTTTGCTCTTTTTTCCAACTTGGGATTAGCCCCAGTACTGAATAAAAGAGCTACTGATCACTCCTGCTGGTGTGCTTCTTCCCCAGGTCTTAATAATGTCTGTCTATAAAATTACATCTAGAGGCTGCCCTCTCATGCCCTCTCATGTAATGTCTTGTCAGAATAGAAAAGGTCATGGGGCAGCTTAAAAGATAAATCACATAATTATTTACACAAGTGAACTGGTGCCTAATGTGGTACATTTTGGACATATGAGAAATGGATTCCATCAGTCATATTAAAGTTGTTGCATTTACACATGTTCTTTTGGCAAGTGCTTGAGGAAATCATATTAAGACACATTTCCACAGCTCCTTGCTCCCGTTCTACAACACTAGTATCTGCTTTGCACATAAACATAGTTTCCTCTTTATTTACAAATTAGCATGGTAGGTTAAAATCCAAGCAGCATATTACAAGGAACGTAGTAGTCCTTCCCCAAATCTCTTTCTTATAGTATTTCCTTAGTATGTGCTTTATTCACCTTATACCCATCTACAGATGAGGAGAGATTTCAGTAGGCCACATTTGCTGTTGGGCAGTAGTTTAAAAGAAATTTGGTCCAATAATGTGCTGTTGTTTCTCCTGCCTACATAAGCTCATACTTGGGAGTCTACGCTTAACCTGTAATGGAGATTTCCCCGGCTTAAGAGCGGTGCTAGCAATCACAGCTACAGTTGCATCTAGGCTTCTGGTATGGCTGGTCCTCATACAACTGTATTGCCTTTAGCCCCCTGATACCTACCCATTACACTCTTCTGATGACTAGTAATGTGTTCCAACATTTTCAATCTGCCCTCATAGAGTTATTTCTTGTAAATAATAAAAATATATATGGTAATATCCCTTATTAATACATGTAGGTCTGCATGTAGGGGTGACAACATTAATGACTGCCCACTTTGCCATGACATATGTGTCTGGAAGAGAGACCTAGCCAGCCGAGTCCTGGATATGGGCTTTTTCAGTAACTCTCCTTGACTCAGAACTACTTGTTGGGGTTGGGGTTTGGCACAGGTATCCCCTTTGTACCACACTGTGACATGGCTTGGCTTTTTCCTGCAAGTGGTATCCCTGGGCATGTGCCTTAACTGTCTAATTAGAAATCTGCCAATTAAAATATGTTACATATTTATACCAGGTTTGCAGACTTTTCATTTCTTCCCTCCGGGAGATCTCGGAGGGAAGAAATAGATACCGGTATGGGGGCGGGGCTTAATAAAATGATGTATGCAAATTGTGTCATTAATTGTGTCCCACATGGACAATATAAATAGTGATGGACAGGGTCAGGGCTTAATGACAAAAATCACATGATTAAGTCCCACCCAATCCCTATTAACACTAGGGATTGTTTTACAACAATATGATAAGCAGGGGGTCGGACTTGCAGGAGATTTGACTGCTCTCCCTGAATACTGCCCAAATTTCATAAGTCTCCCGGCAATCCTGACTTACAAAACTAAGAATCACAAGGGGTTTGCCCTGGGTTTATATGCTTCAGTCTGATGCACCTTAGGATTCTGCCCATGGGACTGGTTACACATTGTCAAAGCATGAAAATCGACCCTTTACGCTTTTTAACGGTGTAGTGTAACAAGCCAAATCATGCAGATAGTGTTACAGTGGAGTTTCTGTGAAACTTGATTTAACATTAGAAATGTGTAACAATATTTTATTTAAGTGATATATGGTGTGCAAGCCCGAAGATGATGGCATTAATATAAAGAGTTACACCTAACACTGGTTCATTTGTCTACATTACAAGGCAATACACTATAGAGAAAAGGAGTATTTTATTAGAATCTGTAGGAATACACAGACCCTTGTAAGGTTGCTGCCTAATGGTTGGTTAGAACCTGTCCTTCTAACTATATAAAACCTGTTAATAAAAAATAAATAAATACATAAAATACCTCCCCCAGGGTTCTACCCTGATCAGGAGAAAACTAAATAGTATGGGTTTAATTACCAGCTATTTCCCACAGATTTGCTTTTCACATCTTCACGCACCGCCAACACTGTTAAGACAAGACATTGGAGCACAAGGGACAGGTGACAGAATGATGTATGTGGTTACACTCCTTAACACCTCTCCTAAGGGTGCTGTTGCTATGTTGTGAATAGAATGTGCCTCCTTTGTCGCATCACATAAATATTTAGTTTATCTTAACAATATGGTAAATTGATTTTTCACCCACATAATAATGTTCATGACATTATTATTATTTTTATTATTATTATTATTATCGTTTATTTATAAGGAGCCACAAGGTGTCCGCAGCGGCATACAAAATACAACAAAATACAGAACAGACATACAGGGACAGCGTAGTACATATTAAATACAATATGAATATAAAAATATCACAAAATTATAATAAGTGTAGCAAGCACAGAACGCAAGGTAAAATGCGAGGTGTCAAGCTTAGAAGATCAGGGGGCAGGGATAGAGCACAGTGAGAGGAGGAGAGGGAGCCACTAGATGGGGATGGGGTAAAAGGGTAGCAGAGGGAGACAAGAGGGCACGAAGTGAGGGGGGGAGCGGTGCAGGAAGGAACAACACTAGGATGGAGGGCCCTGCTCACATGAGCTAACACACTAAGTGGGAGGGAAGAACTTACAGAAGACATAAAGAGGGGGAAGGAAGTGGACTGCTGGTGTGAGCGGAGGAGAGGGGGAAGGAATAGAAGGGATAGTAGAAGGATGCAGTGAGGATGTTAAGTGGAGGAGGGGTAGGCTAACCTGAACAGGTGCGTTTTGAGTGAACGCTTGAAGACCTGCAATGTAGGTGAGAGTCTGACTGAAAAAGGGAGGTCATTCCAGTGCAGAGGTACAGCACGGGAGAAGTCCTGGATACGGGCGTGAGATGTGGTGATCTGTAAAGAGATCAGGCAGCGCCGGTTAGCAGAACGGAGAGGGCGGGAAGGGGGTGTGCATGTTGATGAGGGAAGAGAGGTAGGGAGCAGTGGATGAGGAGATGGCCTTAAAGGTCAGGGTAAGGAGTTTAAAGAGAGGTCTGAAGCGGACAGGAAGCCAGTATAATATATAACACACATTAAATCTTAAAATAGCAATAACTGTCTTTATTAAAATCAAATAAAACTAGTTATTTATTCTTTCAGTACTTCCTCTTTGGATGAGATGTATTAAGCATTGGTTTTATTTTTTATATGTATAAACCAGTGTGTTTCAGTGTCTGTTATGAAGTGCCTTTTCATTTTAACATTACTGGTGTTTACTAGAGCAGTCAGCATCAGGGTTTAATTCCCTAGAGGGATCCTGAGCAGTGATGTGGTGCCCCACCCCAGTGATTTCCTCTCTGAGATGACATTTGGTTTCTTGTCATGTATAGAGTAATAATTATAAGTGTTTATTATTATTACCACACATAGGGATAGAGGGAAGAAACTCAGAGCAATTTGTGAGTATCTTGAGGATGTAAACTGACATTTTGGCCCCATCCCCTCTAGTGCTGAAAGGCAGGTCTCAGCATCCAGCTTGCTAAGTTCCACCCAGCTGCTTTTTGTCTTTTGTTTGCTCACTCCAGCTGTGCACATACACAGTGCGAATATTCACAGCGAATACACCTAAATAATAAGTGTAAGTGCAGCTCTGGATTAGCTCCTCATTGGTTTTGTTGTGAATTTCGCCGGTTCATATAATCCATGGGACAAATCAGGATCATAATAAGAATCAGGGCCCAGATCCAGAACAACGTTCTGCAGCGTATTTACGCTTGATGGAGACGTAAAAACGCTATTTTGTATGTTCTGCGCATGCGCGCAGCTGATGTTACAGCGCGTAACTATGAACGTATGTACCAGACTACGATCAATAGCGTAACTACGACCGAAGGGGCGTGACAGCCATACGACACCCGTAATTATGCTTTGGAGGCGGGGGGAGGCATGTAAATCGTACAGTATGGGCGTGCTTAGGTGCGTAAGTACATGCAGCCATTATGGCCAACAGGAGTTACGCTTGGAAAAGTTAAGGTAGGGTTTGGAAAGCGTAAAACGGAAAAAGTACGTACGACCGAGGGGAGTGTCTAGGGGAGTGCATAGCAATTACGATAGCGGAAATACATTACACGTTGAAGTGGAAAGGGAACATAGCTCTGGATCTACATCCATGTTTGTAATAAAATCACTGCGATTTGGTCTCAATTTCCTATTTTTTTCATGGTTTAGATCAAAATTACCCCAAAATATGCTTAAAACTTGTGATTTAAGTAAACTACTTCTTTCTACTTCCCCTATTTCCCCTCTTTGTGTCACATATTGCTTATGATTTTGTTTCCAAATACTGTTTTATAGTTTGGCAAATGCCAGTCAGTGATTTGTTTAAGAATTCCAAAGAAATTTTCTCTCTTGAATTATAAAAATTGCATGTTGCAATTCTTAGCTACTTTTGTTGCCGTGTTAAGCATTTATAGGGTATAAGTACATAATATCAAACTTCAGCCCGGATTAATTTTTCTTCGGCCTGGATTCAGAGTTTTAATACTATGTGCAATGCGGATCCGCTAAACCGTATTATTCAGAGAAACACACACCTCTGAATTGGCCGTAGTAAAATCAAGCTTGAAAAAAAGCAGTCGGAGCCATAATTGCTCCGACTGAATAAAAAAATTATTTCCCTTTCCCCCTGCCATTAGCGCCAAGATGTACTGCTTGCAGGACAAAGTTTGTGACGTTCAAGAAGGGTTTTTTGTTTTTTTGCCAAGGCCCCCTCCCCCATATAAAAGCTTACAAAACTGGACCCCCAGATGAGCAGGTAAGTATGCTTTTTTTTATTTTTGAATGTACATTTGCCCATTTTTTGGCGGTAGTATAATGAATTATTTATAATATGGAAACATGTTTATGGCACGGCGGGTTCTACAAGCATCAGCATGCCCTGTCGGGCCGGTATTATTTATTTATTTTAGTCATTGCGTTGGGGGGGGGTGTCTTGGGGTAAGGGGTTATTTAGGTATAAAATGTTTTTTTTTTAACAATTTTTTTTTTAACTAATTAACTATTTTTTTTTAAGATAAGTACAGATTCGCATTTATACGTACCTATATTTGTAGGCAACTCCCATGACAAGCTACTAAAATCATTTAAGAAACCCATAGGGGCAGATCCAGAGTTGTAGCGGATGCGCAATGCGGATCCGCTAAAACATACTATTCAGAGGTGCGTGTTTCTATAGAAACATGCACCTCTGAATGGCCGTAGTAAAAATGGGATCTCCCGGAGAGAAGCTGCCAAAAGTCGGAAACCATGCATAAAATTTATATTTTTCTGTCCAACAAGAAGTGCTTTATTAAAATAAGTAGGAATAGACAGACTCTTGTGAGGTTGCTACCAAACTGCAAGATAGAACCTGTCCTTGTGACCATTTCTTTGAAATACTGTAAAACTTAGCAATCTGGTGCTTATGTGTTGTCTTAATGCCTTAACGAAAACTCTTAATTTTTGCCAAAATGAATGTTAACCTGTTAATAGTATTACTTACTGTATACTTATTGTTAGTGACTCTATCCAAATACTATTTTGGTAGTGCATTTTAGATTTGTTCCCTCTGTCATGACTGTAACCTGTAAGGTGAGAAGCTATCCAGAGTGCAAGGCTAACCTTTTCTCCTAAGAGGTGCTGCCCCTGGCAATTTTCTAATTAACCCCCACACACATCCATATAAGTTTACCCTTGTAACTAATTATTGCTCTTTAAACACACTATGAAATCATACACTTATCATTTGCTCTTTCACTGTGTTGAATAGTACATCTATTTTAAGGGTGTGTGAAAATGTTATCCTCGGATTTTATGAGGCGTACTTAAGCAGTGATTACATGAAGAGGTCTCTGTGCAAAATGGTAATACGTGTCAGAGGTCTATTATTAAGGACTGTATAGACCTTTGTTTGGTGCAGTGATACTTGTCTATGGACACCTGTTGTCATCAAGACTGCTAGCACTGAGACAACCAATATGAGATGACAGATGTAGAAAAAGGTAGACAAAAGGCTCATAAAAAACACAAATGCAGGTCATTCATTCATTCACAGATGTCACCCATATGTCATTCTCTATGGAGGACAGCAAAGAGTCTTACATAAAGCATATTGCCTTCCATTCCAAAAAAAAGACATTTGATATACTAAGAAATGAATGAGCATGATCATTATAGATACATATTTACTTTTCCCCATTTGTTCCTTTCATTTTCACTCTGGAACTCAATGTGATTTTTCATGAAAAGCTACAAAACAATAGGGTAACATTCTATGTCTTTTGAACTTTGAGATATACTTTAAATGACCCTGTGAGGATGGCAAACAACATGTAAAAACAACACAAGAAAGACTAGTTTACCTCAATGGCGAATTACATTTCTATGGCAAAAACCTAGGACTAATATTGATGGCTAGATGACATGGGAGAGTGTGTGATATGGCACAGATTAACCCGAGAAGGACTTTTCCATTTTTGATCATATAGGTAAAATGCAGGGTTTAACAAAGCAAACTGTCTTTTATCATTTCTATCATTACAACACAAAAAACAAGAAACAAATGTCATATGTCCATTAGGCACAGGTGAAGAGCGCCTCTCTCTGGAGGAGACCAGACCTGCCCTTAATGCGATGAAAACATGACTGGGCAGTCACCTGTCTACTTAGAGCAGTAGCCCTTCATATACACAGACAAGAGGATATTCCGCAAATCAGTGCCATAAACTTTTTAACCTCCTTCTGTTTTGTAAAATACTGCTCCCTATCATCATTATTTTGAGTTTGCTTATAATTCCGAAAGGCCATCTTCTTTGATTTCACTACAGTTGCTACCTCTTTTGTAAACCACATTGGCTTTCTTTTTCTGGGGTTTTTCCTAACCACATTGGCTTTCTTTTTCTGGGGTTTTTCCTAACCTTTCTTATACAAAGATACACATGATTTGTGATTTTCTCTGTAAGAGAGAATCTTACTAGATGTTTATGTTGATCACTCTATTTCCTAATGGGCTGAACAATTTGATTGAGTTGGACCATTAAACTAACTATCCATACTAACAAACTTTCACTCAGAAATTGCCCATATTGGAATTTGTCATTAAAGTTCTGCTGTATGCAATTTCCATATCATCTTATTTTCTCAGTATATATATTTATGACTAATATGGTATTATGGTATATATATATTAAACTTTCACAATTGCCCATATTGGAATTTGTCATTAAAGTTCTGCTGTATGCAATTTCCATATCATCTTATTTTCTCAGTATATATATTATATTT
>WWET01000497.1:119830-137593 GCA_011038615.1 Limnodynastes dumerilii
CTTACCCCCCCAGGCCAAAATTTGCCAGTCAGCCCCTGGCGGCACAGCTGGTAATAGTGCAAGTGAACTGGATATGCAGGAGCACTCTGCGAGCTGCCGAGATAGATGTTACTTTATACTTTGTATTGTTTAGACAAGCGGCATGTCCAAAATAAGAGGGTGCAGTGATGAAAGAATCTTGTAGCAAAAGAGAGGTACAACAGATCACACGCGGACGCGTTTCGTCCCGCGGCCCTGAGACTTTTCAAAGCGTAAGACATATTCTGTTGGAAGTATTTCATTGACATTTGATATTTATATTCAATATTTGTTATTTTCAAATTTTTCACATTTAAGACTCATTGGACCTGATTCAGAGCTGCGCTTCCGTCTATTTTTCAGACGGAAGCGCAGCCAAAATGTCTACTGCGCATGCCCAGATCGGGAGCGCGCACAGCATCCATCTGTGATCGCATCGAACTGGGCTGCGCCTGTGGAATAATATTTAAATGAGAAAAGGGTCGCTTTTCCACTGTTTCCACTGCGGTCCGGTGGCTGCTTAATAAGCCTTACGCTTACACCTTTTTGTGTAAGTGTAGCTACAGCTCACCGGAGCTGAAAAAAAGAAAAAGCAATTAGTTAAAAAAATAAAATAACCCCTTCCCCCGCTACTCCCTCTGATGCAACCCGCAGGCGCTGAAAAGAAATAATTAAAGAATGGCCCGGCCGGGCATGCTGCCGTTAGTAGAACTACTACTGCAAGCATGCCTATGAATGACAAGGCATGCTTGCGGTAGTAGCACTACTATCGGCAGCATGCCATGCCCCAAAAAGCGTTCTATGCCCATGCCCTTAAAAAAAAAAAATAATACACTGTGCCCTTCCAAAAAAAATAAAAAACTTCCCAAGTGCCCCCCTATAATGTTAAATAATAAAATAATGCAATTACCCTGTCCCTTTCATTAAAAAAAATGACAGTGCCCACAGAAAAAAAAAAAATTGCAACGTGCCCCAAAATAAATTTTTTTTTTAAAATAGCCAGGTTGTTGTCCCCTTCTTTCAAAAAATTTAAATAGTGGCCACATACTTTAAATAATAAAAACGGCGCCAAATATAAAAAAAATACAAAACTTACCTGCTCTGATGGGGGTCCAGTCTTCTAAGCTTTTAATCCGGGGGTGGCCTTGGCAAAATAAAAAACCCTATACAGACGACGCAAACTATGTCCTGCACACAGGACATCCCGGCGCTAATGACTGTTATTGGGGTATATTTATACCCTTTGGGCACTGCCACAATTATCAAGAGAACGAGAATTCAGTGTCAATATATATTGATTAACTGCATACAAATGTAATATTTATTTCATATACCCCTTTACACTAAATAGAAAGATCAATCAATACAACCAGTGTTTTCATTTACTACAAATTTCCTGTGAAAAGTTTAATTTGGTGTTGGGAAAAGCTGTTAGAAGCTGGCACTATCTACACCACATGCAATCAGTCCTATTATTGTAATGTGATATATTTAGATATAGTCTCCTTAGTATCATCAAAGTTTCCAGTCTCTATGAGCCATTTCCATTTTTTTTTTAGAAATGCCTGCTTTGATCATAGCTATTATGGGAGATTATCCAGTCTGCTATAGTCAGTGTTTGCTGGTGATTCATAATTAAGATTAGGTCAAGTAGTTTACTTTGTCATTAGCACCAAAAGTAAGTGTATATGGATTTATAGCATAGTTACCATAACCCTCATAATGTTTCAGATGTCAAGCATAGCCCAGACAGTGTAACTCATTACCACCCCTAATAAATCACAACCACTAAGTGATTACACTGTTAGTCTATAAACATATTAGAAACAAAATAGCCTGAAAAGACATTTATACTAAAGACATTATTTATCCTCTATTTGTCATGTTTAATACATAAATTATTAAGGAGAAAGTGACACAAAATAGTAATAAAATAGCTGTTTCCTGTATCACGGTTCTCTCCCTACAGTATGACACACACAGTGACCGATTTCCCACTAGGTAAAAATAGTTGTGGTTTTTTTTTCTTAAATAGTGCAGCCGCATGATGCTCCCATCACTGCTGCACTGCTTCCAGATGTAGCTGAGCAGCTGCGGACACAAATATTGCCCGGCCCACTTCCACTACAGAGCGTTATTAATCATTGTGTTGGTGGCTGCAATTACTGGACATGAGCTTCATGGATCCACACTTTGGGCCTGATCCAGAGCTACGGCCGCAAGCGATCGTACGTCGATCGTAAGCGAAAATTCATGAAAAAAACCGCACTACGCATGTGCAGTGTGACAACTTCCGGTCGACCGAAGGACATGAGCGTACAGCGAGCGTATTTTCAGCGTATTTTTTGCTCAAGGGGCATGCGTTTTGTACGACGATAGTCTGGACGCTCAAGTTACTACACAGAGGCGGGGATAGCCATTTAAATTGTACAGTATGGGCGTGCTAAGCCCCGTACAACCAGCGTATCGGTACAAAAATTTGCACGTACGCTGGAAAATCTTAGGGTAGGGTTCAGCCGCCGTAAGCAGGTACAATCAATGGGAGTGTTATGGGCGTGAAAGTTTATACGCCCGGGCGATTATACGCTACGCTCGCGGGCGATTGCGGTCGTAGGTCTGGATCAGGCCCTTTCTAACGACAGCCGAATTCTGCAGGATGCAAACACATACACACACATATATACATACATACTGGAGATTCATCCAACAGGACAGTGCATCTCTTCCGCACACCTAAACTCCATAAGGTGGACGGGGGGAGCATTTAAATATTACAGTAAGAGTTGGATTAAGGGTTTATGCACGGATCAGAGGTTGTTCGAAATGCTGATCCACACGTGTGACTTAAGGCTGTCTTATGGCAGCATAAGTCACTGAAACTGTGCGTGCGGTAAACACATGAAGGTTTGGATCCCTTTCATTGTGTGTAAACTGCTGCGAGGGAGAGGTAGCCTGACATCTAAATTAGGCCCTGGGCATATATCACAGCTACAGAGCAAAGAAATGACTGATTATTTTATGCTAGTCTGCAATTTGTGTCTCCATATTTCCTGGCTCTTTCTTTTTTATAACTTTTTTGTGTTTTTACATTTTTAAAACATGGGGCCATATCCAGAGCAAAGGGTTAAGGGCCGTATTCACAGATCCGATTTTGCTACTCTTTACGTGCGTATTTTTAGGTACGGTTGAACTGCGCATGCGTAGTAACCTTTTTTACGCAATCTAAGTTGGATTTAGGCACGGAAGTCCATTATACACGGATAACTGAATCGCACTTAGTGACATACGTACGGAGGGGCGTGGTTGAATTCCGTACGTGTATAGTTTAGGGAAAGTGGGTGGGGGAGGCATTTAAATGAACTAATATGAGGTTAGTCATGTACGCATTAAGTTAAGGTTAAGGTTGCCCTATGGACGCGTAAGTCACCAAAAAAAGTCTGTGTGAGGGGAGTGTCATGGGTGTTGCCTTGCCACGTACGTGCGTATATTTGCGTACTTTATACACACACATGTGAATACGGCCCTAAAGTCGCAGGCTAGCCTCCCAGCCATCATGTCTGTCATAAACAGTATAAAATGAGCCGTATTTTGTATTGCAAGAGGTATTCCATCTGACTTCTCTATCACTAGCACACTACTAATGTGTATCAGTCCTTATTAGGGCTGAGAGAGATAATAAAACATCTATCTGCTTTTACGAATTGTCTCCGCTGTATCCTGTGACCTGCAGATTAACTCAAATGTAATCCCAGTGTCCTGTGACCTCTGCCAGCTACAATGCAGTCCTGAACCATAGCAAGCAGCTCAGGAGGACATCAGCCAAGACACCCACAAGTCGCATGAAGCAGTCATATCAGTGGATACCCAGGAGGAAGCAGTTCTTGACGCCGATTGCAGGAGTCCAGTGCTGGCAGCAAGACCCCCTCCTACAGCGCAGTGGGGGGAGCCAGTAACAATTGCTTACTGGCCGTAAGAAGGAACCCTATACCCACCTTATAGGAGCTATATATCAGGATCTATTAGTATTTCGTGTCAATTAAGGCAACCTAACAGGACAACGGTCGTGATCCTGTGACAGTTGGTGGCCAGTCGTGAGGAATAAGTCCTGTTACATCTGGTGACTAGCAGCAGAAACCATGTACTGTTACATCTCCCTGCTCTCATATGTGCAGATGGTGAATACATGCTCAAGACCCTAACTTATGTATTCCACACAGAAACCCTTCCACGCGGAATTCTGAATTGTACATAAGTATTTGCCCTTACTGTACAATTTAAATGCTAATGCCCACCCATACGTTTCTCATTCACCTCCCCCGCAGAGAATGAAATCCGTACAGAACACTGCAGCAGGTGGCTGCATTCTGTACGGATTTCTTTTGTAAAGGACGTATGCAAATAGCCTGACATCATCAAGTCTGGATACACCCTATGAAGAGGAAAGTTCCTAGTGCACAACAACAGTCAGATTATTTCAAATATTGTATTTTTAAATTAGATACATTAGTAACATATGTGACTACTCTATGAAAAACATGACATAAATAGTATATATAATTTACATTACCCATTAAACTACATATGTCTAAACTTAATAATATGAAAGAAGTTCAATGTATATTCTTTTTTCGCACTAGAATAATAAACAACTTGCCATTTAGAAACTCTAACTTTAGGAATCTGTGCTAACCACAGTGACGGGACTCATGTCGTTTACAAATGGAAAACAGAGAAACTGAAGTTATTTTCACTAAACTTACAGAAGGAACTTTATAAAAAAAAAATGTATCTTAGCTCCTCCATATACCTTAAACCTTCACATTAAAAGCTGAATGCGAAAAATGTATTTTATTTTTATAGAAAAATGATTATCTTAAACTAACACTTTTTACCTGGAAAGAATGTGATAGGTAGAAGGTGAATTTATTAAGAGGTATTCACATAATTTCTATCAATGTTGTACAGGACACAGATTCTGGGATACCTGCCAGGAGACAGGGGCCATTAGTAAGCTATAATATGTTGTTGGTCAGAATACTAGCCACTTCTATATAATATGTCATGACCATCTATTTGCATTATGTAAACTGTATTTTCAATAGATCATACAGGGATAAAAAAAAAAGAAAAGATGCTTATCTTATTTATTAAATATCTATTTAAATTTGTTCTTCTATTACATTATGGGCCGTATTCAGAGATCTGTCTGGCTATCAGCTCGCAATTATACGCACATACGGAGCAAGTTGACCACTCTCTTCTCATAGAAATGTTACAATCATTAGGTATTGATAAAACACAAATCTATCTATCCACCCCTGAATTAACACCAACCGTGCTGGCTCACATAACTGAATGTCTTTCCGCCATTTCATCCTGGATGTCCTCCCGCCATCTTAAACTTAATCTTTCAAAAAGAGAGTTATTAATATTCCTCCTGCCAACAAGAGCTACCCACCTGGTCTCTCTATTTCTGTTGACAACACTGAAATATTCCATACTCGCCAAGCTCGCTGCCTAGGTGTTACATTTGATTTTGAACTGTCCTTTATGCCCCATATTCAATCTGTTTCTAGATCCTGTTATATACACTTAAAAAATATTTCCAAAATTCGAAAATATCTCTCACAAGAAACTGCTAAAACTCTCATTCATGCCCTAATTATATCCCGCGTTGATTACTGCAATGCCTTTCTTATTGGTCTCCCACAATATAAAATTACCCCTCTACAGTCTATATTGCATGCAGCAGCAAGATTAATCTTCCTTGAAAAATGCTCAACTACAGCTAGTCGATTCTGTCAGTCTCTACATTGGTTGCCTATAAACTACAGAATCAAATACAAAATCTTCTTGCTAACCTATAAAGCCATAAGCAACACTGCACCTGCATACATATCCTCACTTGTCTCAAGATATATCCCAGCTCGTTCTCTCAGATCATCACAAGATCTACAACTCACTGCTGCACTTCATAAATGCTCTGATTCACGGTTACAGGACTTCTCCCGGACTGTACCCACTCTCTGGAACAACCTTCCTCACCCGTTAAGACTTTCCACCACTCTACAAACTTTCAAGCGTTCCCTTAAAACTCATCTCTTCAGACAAGCTTATCAAATTCCACAACCGTCCTAAGCATTAAATACCATATTATCAACCACTTCTGCCTTTTTACACATTATTAACACAAAGCCCGCACACTCTCTCTTTGTATTCTACAATTCCCTCATCTCTGTTACTAACACTGCTGTGTAGCTGATTCATACAGAGCACTGAGAGCACTTTTGCCATACACCCTGGCTGGTCCATTGTGTGATATATAGCACTTGCCCTTATGTATCAAACCCACTGTCTTATAGAGTGTAAGCTTGTGAGCAGGGCCCTCCTACCCACCCAGTCTGTCTGTTATTACCTAGTGTTGTTTATACTGATTGTTACATTTTAAAGCGCTACGTAATCTGTGGGCATATATAAAAAATCTGTTAATAAATAAATAAGTTACACCCACCAAAACCCCAGTCACTCCCCTTGCAAATCCGTGCACACCGAGACTTCCGCCACCATAGACTAGCCCTAACTATCCGCATCAATTTCCATGCGTATGTGTCCTTCGTACGTGCACATATTATTTAAATGCCTCTCCCCACCCATCTCTATGCAAATCCCTCCATGTGTATATATTTCCGGAGGACTTCCGTGTGGATTTTTCCATGTCCGATTCACAAGTCTGTCCGTTAGGCACTTCCGTGCGTATCATCTACGTTAACTGCGTATAAAAGCTTACTACGCATGTGCAGTTTAAACGTACAAAAATGCGCACGGAAATGTGAGAAAGTGTGATTCTCTGAATATGGCCCTATATTTTTAACATAAATTTGACATAACTGTATATTAAATAACTAACACAGCAAAATGGGCATTACATTTCAGGTTTGTATCAATTATTAAAAGATTAAAGGAGAATGTTTTAAAAAATCATTCATTGCTACATTTATAGTTTGTTTTTATTTTCCAGGAAAGGATAAAAAGAAGACTAAAAATATAGTATCAGAAAACTAAAGCCAATAAAGTAATTGTTTGTTTTCAGAAGCCTGTTATGTGAATAGAAGATGTAATAAATATGACATATTCATTCTTGATGAGTAACATTTTTAAACAACACTAATGAAAATCAAACATTGAATGTCTAAAAAGAGGAATTCAGTTAATAGCAGTGCCCAAGGTTTAGGGCTGCAAGGGAAAAATAGAAAAAATAGAAAAACGTATGATATTCTGTAGAAATGTTTTTAGTATGATTTGCTTTGTGGCTACCATTTTAGACATGAATCAGCACAATGAGCCTGATCCAGAACAACGCTTCGGAGCGAATTTACGTGTGGTGGACACGTAAATTCGCCCTTTGGTAAGTACTGCGCATGCGCACCATAGAAAATACAATACATCGCCTTTTGGTAAGTACTGCACCATAGAAAATACGCTCAGTAACGTAGCGTAATTGTGAACGCATTGGCCATTCACGTATGTGTCACGTAAATACTTACGTGTGGGCGTTCCAATTTTATGTGAGTCCAAAATACGTCTGAAATACGTTAAGTATTCGAGTGTTTGTATTTAAAGTGTACAGTATGGGCGTGCTTAGCTGCGTAAATTCGTTCAGCCTAGCGCATAGTGCGCGTATGACTGCGGTGACGTTGGAAAAAGTTAAGGTAGGGTTTGGAAAGCGTATCTTGACAAAATACGTACGTTCAAGGGGTGTGCCGAGGGGAGTGTAGCGATTTTACGCGCACGAAAATACGCTATGCGAATAAACGTACGGCAAATGTAGTTCTGGATCTACCCCAATATCTGCATTATGCATTTGTTTAATGCCTGTACATAGAGGTTTATTTTATATATGATTTTAATAACAAAACCTGTTATTATGAATTTTTGATGGATTATCTGTATAAGACTGTGATTAGATCATCTATAGGAATTCTATTTAGGAGCCTCCTTTTTTAATACCAGTTAGGAATCTCCCTGCCTTTTACAATAATTCTCCCTTTATATAATTGTCTTTATGTTTTTTCATAGTTGTTTATTTTCACACGTTAGTTCTATATAAGTCTATTTATTTTATTTGAATGACTTTTAAGAAATTTTACAGATTATTTATGCTCTTACCTTGTCATTTTTATATCAGTCACAATGTATACTTTCTCACCTTAATTTTGTCCTATTGTCGGCTTTTTTGGGGAGCGTGGACTAAACTTAGGTTAATTAACTTGTGGCAGTGAAGAATAAGAAAATGTAATTAAACTTTTAATCCAGTGCAACATGCTTGGCAAATAAGAAAAACCCTTAAGAGCAATGCAAACATTTTCTTCTAAAAGGAGTTCCAAGCGCAGGATGAGAAATATGCAGTTGCAGTCCCTGCTACGATGGGCTGCTTTCAGAAATAGAGACAGCCGAGAGTTCCTTTTCGGCTGTCTCTATTTCTAATAGGAAGCCATTTTAGAATTTTTTTTAATGAATGGGTGAGTGTGCCGATCGGCATACTTGCCATTCATTTTCGCAAGACCCGCCGCAGACCCCCCGCAGGATACACCGCTGACAGCTCCGAAGAGGTAGTAACCTAGTATTAGGGTCAGGATAGGGAGAAGGGAGGGTTAGGGTCAGGCTGCGGGGAAGGGAAGGTTAGCGTCAGGCTGCGGGGAAGGGAAGGTTAGCATCAGGCTGCGGGGAAGAGAGGCTTGGGGTTGGGTAATGGAAGGGGACGGTTAGGGTTAGAATTAGGGGAATGCATGGGGCAGTTTTTAGCCTTAACTTTCAGAGCACTGTGTTCGGTGCTCCAGGGATCGATGGCTATGCCTCATCGAGGCATGAGCAATTGATATCCCAGCCAGTTCGAAACTAGCTAGGAGAGAACGACCCTATCAAAATAGGGCCATTCTTAGCGGGGACCCACACCTAATTTTCATTCTGCATCGAACTCCTGTTAGAAGGAGCTGTTGCACCTGTTTTTTTTTGTCAAGCATGTTCTGCTGTATTAAACGCTTACATGATTAGATCCACTACAGACAAAGAACCTGGATATTGCTAAGTATTACTGTTTTATTTTTTATTTATTTCATTTTATTGGGACGGTCAATTTTGTCTATTCAGGTGGCAGTGGGACCTAGGTGTCAGTACAGGCACTTGTGGTTTGCATGGTTGCCCTGGCAGCCATGGGCATGCTGGTGTCTGTAGTACTACAAGCACTAGTATGCACAAGCTATTAAAGGTATCCTGAGCTTGCTGAGGCCTGTAGTGCACAACAGAAATTAATGAAAAATATATACAACTTTCAGGATTTTAGCTGTTTTAAGCAATTAAAAAAACAAAAAACCATAAACAAAACCAGATCAAAACCAAAACAAAGGGGGTCAGCGCTCATCAGTTATAGGGCTCTATTTATAGAGTTCATTTTGGAGTGATAGGGGCAGTTTTCAACAGAAAACTGCCCCTATCGCTTCAAAATGACATTTCTCATATTTAAAAAACCCAGCATCGCCAGTGGAAACTATAGTTTCCATGACGATGCAGGACTCCTTCTCCTGCCATCACGGGCCCGTTCACATGAACGGGCTCTGTGTGTAACGCTCATTTATGCAGGGGTGAAGGAGTGGTGAAGCGGAGTTTCTCACTCCGCTCACCATGAAAATCTAACGCCAGCTCAGGCTGGCGTTAGGAGCTGTCCGCAGGGAGATCCCTGTGATGGACAGCTTAATCCCGCCCCCCTCTGTCCCTGATTGGACCAGAGAGGGGTGAGTGACAGGAATCAAACTGATTCCTGATTGCTTTTTTTTTTTTATTCTTAGCGATCCCCTGACCCATCAATGTTTCCCCCCTTTTATCCACTGAAGCACCAATGACAAGAGGAGATTCAGAACCTATATAAAATGATTATATATATACATATTCAGACATATACGGTATATATATAATAATTTTATACAGGTCTGAATCTCCTCTTGTCATTGGTGCTTCAGTGGATAAAAGGGGGGAAACATTGATGGTTCAGGGGATCGCTAAGAATAAAAAAAAAAAAGCAGTCAGGAATCAGTTTGATTCCTGTCACTCACCCCTCTCTGGTCCAATCAGGGACAGAGGGGGGTGGGCTTAAGCTGTCCATCGCAGTTACTGCATCGTCGGCGCTTCACATACGAGTGAAGCGCCGGTGATACAGGGGAAACACTCACCGGACATCGTGAGTCTTCACGATGAAGGTGAGTGTTTATAAATCTGGGGAGTGAAGTGTCCAGGCTCGCTGCGATAAGCGAGCCTGGATCACTATCACTCCTCAGATTTATGCGCTGTCCATAAATAGAGCCCATAGTTCCACGAGAGGTGCTACAAAAGACTGTGTCCGGCTTACAGATGACTCTAAGAAGACAGGCTAAAAGAAGAAATGTCTTTCTGCAATACAGGCATATCCATATACTTCTTCAGAATACTTTCCCAGTCCCCTATACCCAGCAGATTTTTGCACGTTTAAACTTCCTGGATTTCTGTTTTTCTTCAAAATTGCATTCCCATACATAAATAATTATACATATGCTGCGGCACAGGTTAGTGTGTAGAAGTATGGAATTTCCTAGGTCAAGCTCTGGAATCTTGTTGTCTATAAAGATATGTGACAGTCTGCAGGAGAGGGACAGATGTGCACAGCTGTTTTCTTTTTCTGTGACATTCTGCAATTTAGTGACAAAAAATATAAACTTGATAAAAGCCAGCTAGGAATTCCCAGAGGAAACATGTTTCAATTTTAACCCACAAATCTGCAGTGTAACAACCAAGGTCTGCAAGACAATGTGTTCAGTTACAGTTTTCAGAAACATCTGGTCACCAGTTTTGGACTAAATATGTTGAGACAGAGTATAGACTGGGAAGTGTATTAAAAAGAATAAGGAGCAATCATTTGTGGTAAATTAATACTATGTACAGTACAACAATGCAATTCCTAGGAAGCAAAATAAAAGTAAGCACCGTATATGAAACAACCTAAAATGTTTTTTTTTTTTTCAAAGACCTGAAGTTTTATCTTACACAAGCACTGAAAATGGAGGTTAAGCTATGTTTTTTTTTATATAATTTGCAGCTTTATGCTTCTAAACATGTATAATAGTTGAAATGGTGATTTAGTTGACAGAACATAATGGCCATTGCCCTTTTACCATGAAATGTCAGGTCATAGCAATTAGTTGTTACTGTCAGAGCTGAGATTAGTGTGTGTTATCAGCTAATCATACTCATAATGCTTAAGACCAAGATATATAAATTTTTTTCTACATTAAAGCACACCAAGTAGTTCAGTAAAACATATACAAAATATACTTCATAATTTAGCCATAAAAGTGCAAAGCAGGATATAAGTTTGAATGTTAAGGTATAAGAGCAAGGAGTGTGGGTCCCCTGTTTTGGTAGGGCTGTTTGCTTCCAGTTAGTTTTGAACTGGCTGGCATATCGATTACTTATGGCTCGAAGAAGAATAGCAATAAATCCCTGGAGCGCTGAACATAGTACTCCGAAAGGTAAGCAACCCCACTCCCTAACCCTAACCTTAAGTCTCCCCCTCCCCCCTGCAGCCTAACCCTAAATCCCCCCTGCAGCCTAATCCTAAGTCTTCCTCCCCTCGCAGCCTAACCCTAAGTCCACGGCAGCGGCACATTCGAAAATGAATGGGTGATTATTCAAATCTGAATCTAAAAGTAATCTTATTCGAAATAGGGACAGCCGAAAAGCAACTTTTGGCTGTCCCTACTTCGCAATGACAGGCTTCTCAGCAGGGACTCGCAACAAAGAGCAAGGAGGCTATCACTTCACCTGTATATCTGAATACTTAAGAGTGATATTTAAAAAAATACCGATAACAACCAATTCCACAAGAAGGCCATCAATTCCTAAAGAACGTCCGCTCTGACATCTGAGGGACTTAGGAAAGAAAGGGGGGGGGGGAATAATCAGCTCGGCCATTCCCATGGTCCAGTAATCTACAGGACTAGCAAAAATGTAGCTAGTCTTCGTTCTTTTTGCAAAACATCCTCCATCCAGTCCATCTTGAATATATGGAAAAGCTTCACTCGGAACAAAGCCATAGGAGGGGGAGAGGGTTGTGCCCAAACATGGGAGTATAGGTTTTCTTGCAGCAGCTGAAGCTGAAAAGGACAATTTTTTGCAGGTGACAGATATTTTCTGATTTGCTGGAAATTTACCGAAGACAGCCCACTCCGCCGCAAGTGGAAAATAGTTGACTAAGTGAGTATTAATAAACCTGACCACGCAATCCCAAAACTGTTTTCAGATCATCCAATAAGCTGATCACTGGCAAATGACACTCAGGCAAAAATGATTATGTAAGATCCCCATGTGAAAGCCTTGTGAAGGGGAGATATATGCCCTGTGGGTGATATTTAATCTTAAGAACTTCCTCCACATCTAAGATGTAGCCCAAACATGACCAAGGAGAGTGCTAATCAGAACCAAATCAGAAGACACCTTTGTGAAAAATTTGTCAATATTTAAATGAAAAGAATCCAGTAAAATTGTGTGACGTGTTTAAAATGCAATAATGTTTAGCGTGTGCGACTTTTCAGTGGGCCATTGGCTGTTTTAGACCGATAGCTGCAGCCATGCACTATAACAGGAATAAAGCTCTTGCATAATGTCATTGCTTGATTTAGTGGTTTGCAGTTAGAAACAAACCACATATTATTTTGTTAAATGATTTGTCAACTAGGGAATTAAATTTGTCTGGATGTTACCAAAATTAGAAATATGTGTTCTTTCTGCTGGAACATTGCTGGGATTTGAATGTGTCTGCGGTGGTTTAGGAACATTTTAACAGCAGTCAGGAAGCAAGCATATAATTGGCAGTAATGTAATACTGTACATCTATGTGTCTATGTTCTAACAACACTGGCCAAGCAGCACGTTAAATGTACATTTCTTTCTTGTTTATCTTAATAATTATTAGTCTCATGAGAGGCCTTAGAAAAATAGTGGACAACATGTTCTATTTAACCTTTCCTTTAGAGTGTACAGCTCCCTCTATCATTAAACCTCATATGCTTGTAGGCCCTTGTTACCATAAAAGTGCAAACATCCAATATGCTGTACACAATATGAAGATGAGAAGTGCCCCGACCCCATTAAATCCTGATCTCCTAACAGCCATATCCACATTGTGATTCTGTGAAACAATACTGCCCACATGTTTAAAATGATAAAGGTTATTGCTTTAGAATGAAGTAGAAAGATACAGACAGTACATTGTTATATTTAAAAGGGTGATAATGCATGTACGGTACTTCATGACATTTGACTTCCTTTAACATAAAAGTTTATTTTTTTATTTTATATTATGTTTAATATTGTACTGAGGTTTTGCCATTTTAATGAACATAATGAAATAAATACATTCATAGTCTATTTACTTTCCATCCATTTGTACAGGCTTATACCCCTTTCACATCACCACCAAATACCCAGGATTTTCGAGAAAAAAAAACGTCTCTCTGCAAAATCCCAGGTATTTGGTGGTGATGTGAAAGAGGTACTTCCGGTCACCCCGGGTCCAAAGACCCGGCATTTTGACCCGGGGAAAAAAAGGGTTTTTCCTGGGTCCTACCCAGGAAGGGTGGCGATATGAAAGGTCCAAGGTTGTTTTGCAACCCGGCCTTTCACATTGCCTTCTGATTGGTGCAGATTTGTCTACGGTTGCTATGGCAACTACACATTATACAATGCACATTGCACAGAAAGCTTGTTAATATAATTATTATTACAACATTAATAGTTCTATTGTGCTGTTTATTAAAATGCTAATGGCATAGTGGAATATGTTTAAGGTCTGTAAACATCACCTCTTTTACTATATAAATTATATAAGCATAGCACAGGGTTGCCGAATATTCGGGAGACTCCCAAAATTTGGGCAGTTCTCCTGGTATTCCAGGAGAGCCGCCATATTTCCCGCATGAGAGGTCCCCCTGTCTCTCATTCTAGTAATCCCTAGGAATGGGCGGGACTTGATGACACGATTTTTGTCTTTAAGCCCCGCCCACCCCCTGGAACACAATGAATTACAGAAGTGTTGGACAATGGGTCAGGCTTAATGGCACCATTTGCATAAATCGCATTGTTAAGCTCCACCCCCAAACCAGCAACCCTGGCATAGTAAGATTCAAATTTTGCAACAATAAGGTCCATTTAGTTACAGTAAAGGGGTGACTCAGAGTGTGAGAGTAAGAGGTGCAAATATAGACCTGAGCAAAACCATGCAGAACTGCAAGGGAAGGCAAAGTTAAACAGAAAACTCTATGCTGTATGTGCTTTGCTCAGGTCTACCTTTCACCTGTTTTCAAACTCTGGATTAGCCTTTAAGAGCAAATCTTCAGTTTTTGCAGCTAAGTGTTTAGGATTAGGGCCGCCATTAAAGGGGGATAGCTTGTACGATACCTGCAGTAGCGGTGCTCCGGCAGACCAATGTGCAAGAAAGGACTTGTAAATGCAGGACCACGGTGCTCCAGCACCTATATGATGTCACAGAGGGGGCACAGCACAGTGAATGTGTCCCGGGACCGGGCATTTCTGGTGGCCATTGCTGTTTCAAATTATATTTCAAAATGATCATTCAGAAAGGACGAGCTGGATTTATCGGGGCGTTTTTTTTTAATAATGTTTAAATGATGATTGTTCCAGCTTTGCACCATTTTATTTTTTTTTTACAGAGACATAATAAATAAAGTATTTTATAATATAAAAAAGAATCAGTATATTATAATATAAAAAAGAATCATTGGGATTTGTAGAAGTCAAGACAACCAACACTTTCAATGGAACCCTTTTCCCCGATAGAGTTGCACCTCTAGTAAAAGGTTCATAGGAACACTTTAAGAAGTATACACAACAAATAAGAATGTTCCCCCGCTTTATCCAGATAGTGTATTGCAGGGATGGCCAAGCTCGGGCCTCTTGAGCTACCAACGGTTCATGTTTTCCAGGTCTCCTCAGAGGTGAGATAATCACTACCAACTGTTGATTTTTTTGAATATATCAGTCAGTAATGACACCTGTGCACCAAGAAGGATACCTGGAAGACATGGACCATTGGTAGCTCACGAGGCCCGAGCTTGGCCACCCATGGTGTATTGTGTAGAGCAGGGGTTCTCAACCCTGTCCTCAAGTACCACTAAAGGTCCAAGTTTTTAAATCTCCTTGCTGGAGGTGTGCTAACAGCTGGCAGTTACACTTTAAAAGCTCCACAGGTTTTCCAGGGAGACCTACAAAACATGGACTGTTAGTGGTACTTAAGGACAGGGTTGAGAACCCCTGGTGTACAGTATTCCATTCAACCCCTGCTATTTCAATTAAGTGAATTTATTTGACAAAATATATGTGTGTATATCTATAACAGGTTTATGCATCTTCCTTTCACTCAAAGGACTTGAGGAAGGCAACATGACTGCATGGCATCGGAGCTACACTTAAACTGACACTTTCTACTGTCCTAGTAATACAGAACACACATGAAAGCCAAGACAGGTGGATCAAGCACTGTGTCTGCTTTCTTGTGCTCGCTCCTGCTGTGCATATGTGCAGTGCTTAAATTGCTGTTGTGGACAAGCCCTAAAAAAAGGCCACAATCTATCCAACTTAACCCATCAGTGGACACTGCTTATTATCACAAAAATCTATCCCTTCCCCATATAATCTTGAAACTATGCACAAAATATATACAGCCCAATAAATATGGATGGAAATTGTACTAATCAACAAAACTATCAGTTCTTTTTAAGAGAATAAATTTAATGGACATTCAAGGGACATGAAAAGTATATGTGGATGGAGAAAGAGGGAATACTACAGTTTTTATATGTGACAGGGTTCCGGTTTGTTTAATAATCCACATAAATAACCTGTAATAGAACAAAACATCTGTTTAGGACAATTAAATAGGAAATGAGAGACGCAAAATACTTCCTTGTTCTGTGTAAGCTAATTGGACCAAAGTTAATAGATTCCATCATCCATTTAACATTGATTGCTGTCACAGGATACAACTGATGAAGCATCCTGTAGGGTATAGGCTTTGCATTCACAGGTTAAAATGATCATTGGAGTGTTTGTTATCTTTATTATTAATATGCGTTATTCTAATCATTGTAGTATTTGCTCATAACAGCTTAATATTTGGCTCACTAGGTAAATTACCTTAATACCTTAATTACCTCACCTGAAGAATGAGTCATAATTAAATGGTAAATTGAAAATTAGGAGAATTACAGTTAGCAACAAATTTGAAACTACAAATGTAATCTAAATCACACTACGGACTGAGGCCCGGATTCACACTCCCGGACGTATTGTACATGCGTCCGTAAATTACAGAGAATAGTTACTACACATGCGTAGTAACTATTTTACGTAATCTACGTATCATTTTGTTACGTAGATTGCGTATATGCGGTCTTAAAGGGCTCTCAGTGGTGAGCTGTGATTGGCTCACTGATGTGCACCAAAGCTGCTTCTCTACTGGTTGCTGGTGAATCCTCACAGATTTGCTGAGCTCCCACAGGTGAAACATCTGAGGACTCATTGTGGTTGCCACACCAGACATCAGTCGACCCGTTCCCTGTAACGATTTACAACTGCCATGCTGTCCCATTTCATGTCCCAGCCTTCCTTCAGTGCCGTTCACAGCCAGTCCCTGCTGTCCCTTGATGCATTCACCCTCCTCCAGCTCCAATCCTGTGTCCCACGCCACATTCTGGTACCATTCCAGCACCAGGCTCTGTTCCTCTGGCACTGCTCCACAGTCCACTGCCAAACTTTCTCACAACGTTATTACATCAGACATATCACTTTTACAGTTCTCCTAGTCAGCCTGTGTGATCAAGAGTCAAGAAAAAAAGGAAGATAAGTAAGAAGTAGCAGCGCAGAAAGGTAAGTGAAATGTAGATATATGTGTCTAACTATTGACCAGGTAGGTTTCACAAGAGCCCTTGATGGTGGGGATCGATTTGGTTGCAGGCAAGCAGCAAGTCATGGCATCCAGTGTCAACTCTGAAATACAGAGCAGATAACATACTCAAGCATACAAAAAGGAGATGCTAAACCATGAGACACAGTGCTAGCAGTTGACACAATCAAGCACACTGAGACCAGCATCTGACACGTAGAAGGTGGGCAAGCTGAATATCAGAGTGAATGCAGCGGAACCTGCTGAGACTGCCAGCCAGAGGCGTCAGAACAGGAGGGGGGAGGGGCACGTCAAAAAATTGACAGGGCGCCATGGTGTGTGGTGGGGGAGTGCCTGTCAGTGTCCAGAGCCGACACTCCCCGCTCCTCGCTATGCAGACTGCAGCGCTCATACAGGACGTTCCTGTATGAGCTGCAGCAGTAGTTACATAGAACAGTGCTCTGTGACAGCTGCAGCAGCTAATACAGGAACTTCCTGTATGAGCGCTGCCTTCTTACAGAGAGAGCACCGCGGAGGAGGAAGGGAAGGTGAGTAAAAAGGGGAGAGGCTGGAGGGAAATTATGGTAAATACTGGGGGTCAGCTGGAAGCATATGATGGGGAATACTGAGGGTGGCTGGAAGAACATGATGGGGAATACTGAGGGGTCCTGGAGGCACATTATGGTGAATACTTGGGGTCGGCTGGAGGCTTATGATGGGGAATACTGAGGGGGGCTGGAGGCACATAATGGGGAATACTG
>WWET01000497.1:150630-164107 GCA_011038615.1 Limnodynastes dumerilii
CTGCACTACCTGAGCCACTTGTGTGGGTTGTAGACTCCGTCTCATGCTTCCACTAGAGTGAAAGCACCGCCAGCATTCAAAAGTGACCAAAACATCAGCCAGAAAGCATAGGAACTGAGAAGTGGTCTGTGCTCAGCACCTGCAGAACCACTTTAATTTTGAGGGTGACTCCAAATCCAGACCTCCATGGGTTAATAAATTTGATTTCCATTGATAATTTTTGAGATTTAGCCAGTTCAAAGTTATGAGTCCATTTAATGAAACTGAAACTCTTATACTAATACCCCTTTCACACCAAGCTATTTACCCAGGAATAACCCAGGTCGGATGTCAGTGTGAAAGGGTCAACCCGGGTCTGTTGCCCTGGCTCTGCGACCCTGGTCGATACCAGGGTTATTCCTGGGTCAGCCTAACCCGTGTTGCAGTGTGAGAGGGGGAACTCGGGTTTTTCAACCTGGGTTTCATAAAAAGTATGTAAAATGGGGGATGAGGAGCACTGTCTGCCTCTGCAGACACAGCTCCAGTGTGAAAGGCTACAACTCGGGTTATTCCTGGATTGTAGCTCGGTCTGAATAGATTCAACACTAAAAGCTGTGTTGATTGACCCAGGTTTAACCTGGGTTTTAGATATGAAAGGGGTATAGGAGTAGTAATGTATGCATTAATAGCAATTTTCACAATACTCCTTAAATCCGACAATATAATAAGGTCTGTTACTCACACTCTATTACTTCTTTGTCTGGGTAACGTGTGACACCGGGCGCTCTAATGGAGGTTGAAGCGCATCCTATCTTTGTCCATTCCTGCCTTGATCTCTGGGATAATGTATTGTCAACTCACAGTGGTGCTCTGTGGATTCATAACTTTGAACTTGCTAAATCTCATATATATCATATACTGATTTCCATTGGGCATTTTCAGTATGTTACCTTTGAATGCATTAACACTATCTTCATACAAATTTGTGTGTATACCACCCACACTTAGGGCTGTCCATATTACACAAATCTGTGTTGTTATAATTATTAATTATTGGAGTGCCTTTTCATGAATTATACACATCTATTGTATATAGATAGTGTTAATGCATTCAAAGTCCTACCCACAAAAGTCCTACCCAAAAAATCCAGAACTCTTACCTTATGATCCTGGCTGTGGAAAAGCAGAAGGTCTCTGGTCTCTGCAGCCGGCAGATGGGGAGGTCACATGACACCCTGTGAGAGATGAGTCACCGCTAGAGCTGGAGACTTCCGTCTCTGTCTCTGTAGGCAGCGATGACTCATAGGCTTAACTGACAGCCTGTCAGTGTTTGAGCCGTGGATCCCCAAGAGAAAAAACACAACTGCAGAAAGTCCCATGCGGACAAATAGTAAAGTGTGCCAGTGATCACTGACTGTGCTTAATAGGAAGATGTCAATCACTGACATTCATCCTCTTTCACTGCACTTTGTGGGGGCCCTTCGTGTGTGGGTGTCCTGGGAGGACCGCCCCAATCACCCCATGGTTAATCTGGGCCTGGTTGAAGTAAATAGTCAGGCAAAAAACACTTACACGGCAGTTGGCCACCCACTTCATCAATACCTAGCATGTGATGGCTGATAAACAGGACAATTTTCCAATATTGGCACCATACACTGTGGAGGCTGGGAGCGATAATCTTGCTGAAGAGGGAGGTGTTGCTGTGATTGACAGAAACCCCTTGCAGTTATTGGCTGCAAAGGCTGTCTGCCAATAATGGCAGGAGTTTCCTGTTCACTGTGCCGGGACACCAATGGGAAGACTAGCAGCAGCAGCAGCAGGGACAGGGCAGTCAGTCCCATCTACTGATGCCTCATTGCCCCCAGACAATACCCCCAGTCTGGCCCAGACACAGCACTGCAACCCATCAGTGTGTGGTGTTCTGCAGCGCTATGTCCTGTCTCCCTCAGTTAAAGGACTGTCTGGACAGAGGGAGAGAGGACACGGTGCTGCTGAACACCAGGCACTTCAAAAATTTGAAGATAGGGTCCAATTATCAATAAGGAATCCTGAATGACAAGATAATTGGACCCTAGCTTTTTTTGAGGGCTTTATCGCCATTGAAAATGTTTTTTTGCCCACGCACCACGCACCAAACTATGATAATTGTATGATTGGGCCAATAATCACTCTAGTATGTGTCCAGCTTAACCCTAACCTTCCCTTCACACGCATTCCTAGCCTTAACTACCCCCTCTGTGCAGCCTGACAATAAGCATTCCCTAGTACTACACTATCCCTAACCCCACCCTAATCTAAAACTAACAGTAAAATTAACAATGATGAGAGTTAAATAATAATAATAAAAGCTGTTCTTCCCCCTCTCCACATCAATCGTGGGGTACAAACAGAGCATATAGCTTCAGGGATATTGCTGATTTCCATTTTCAACAAAGTAGGCGACTTAAAAGGGATAGTCAGCAAATAGAGAAGACATTTGTATTAATCTTATTTTACTTAATTGTCCCATTGATCCTGGGTGGGTTTCTTCCAGGGGTGGGCAATTGGGGAGGTTGAAGTCGAAGTGGAGGCGGCAGTGAGTTCATTTTTAATATTAAACTGGTTACTTATTCAATATTGGGGCAGATTTTCTCTTGTTAACCCAGGCACTAAAATTTCTAGCTACGGCTCTAGTTTCTACTTCTGTGATAGAACAAGCTTTTGTGAAAGGTCCATGTGCAGAAGAAAAAGAAATATGACTCAAGCTACAGTAATGTCTGAAGAGTAAGACCCGCACAGCAGAAGAATAGCCTAAGGAATAAATATTACTAGACCCCAGCAATAATTTTATTGTATATATATTTTTCTATGATTAGGAGTCATCCAATCCATTATCACAAATTCCTGCCTCCCCTGTAGATACTAATGATGAGCACCAACTCCCGTGTTTTAGTTTTGGTTTTGGTTCTAAATCTTTGTTGTGTTTTGGATTTGATTTTGTAAAAAAAAAAAAGAAATGTTTTGGTTTTGGATCTGTATTATTTTAAATGTCTAAAAATTGCTAAAATCAAGTAATTGTTATGTATTTTTGCTCCTAAACCATTATTAATATGAATAACATTAATTCCCAGTCATTCCTAGTAAAATTGGATGACCTCACAGCTCACAAGGTTTGAGGTTGGTTGGTACATGCTACTATATATTGTCTAGTATCCCACTCTCAACACTGATGGATATATGGGTGCCCCTCACACTGTCACTTCATGTAAATTGTTTGGGGAAACTTGCTCCGTTGTTATGGTAACTGCTCTGCTCGGATTCCTCTTCTACGTCTGTCTAGCCATCAAGCCAATAAAGCCACGCCCCTTTTCAAGTTTATATATTTTTTTCTTTCTTTTTTATTAAATAATCATGTTGAGGGTGTTTCTGAACTACCAGAATCCCCCAATTGGTTGCCCACTGGGTCACTGACAGTCTAGCTGTGGTCTTTCGTACCTTGTGTGTAGCTCCAGAAATGGCATGTGAAGACTGTTTCTTCAGCGGGGCTGCAGGGGAGTTGCTAATAGGGTGGATATGGATTAAAGGTGAGTGCATGGAGGCTGGTTGTACTATAGCAACTGCACCCATAGCACCCACTATAGTTGCAGCACTGATATCACTCATGTTACGACTAGTACCACTAACCAGGGCACAGAGTCTATCCAGGAGTCAGGTTTTCACTAGAGTCACTGATGGTGGGGATAGTCTAGGCTGCAGACTCCTGGAGGTCATGGCCCCTGGTAGCAATATGTCGATATCGGTAGAAGAACTACTGCAGCTACTAGCAACAGGAACGAGAGTGAAGGTAGGTGAGAGGAGACTCTCACAAGGTGGGAGCACACCACCCAGGGAGGTGAGGACAGGAGAACACAAAACGCAGAGGAAGGCAGCAATCCACTGACGAACTGAGACAAACAAACTAACAAGGGAAATTATAAAAGCAAGCTCAAACACTCTCATACACAAAAGTAAATACAAAGGTCAGTAAGGGCAGGTAAAGAGAGAGAGACACTGGGAACAATATGGGAACAAAGGGCATTCAGTAATCAATGAATAATAGGAGCAAAGGTAAAGAGTGGTAAAACCACAACGTTCAAATGTGTTGGATTTCATGGATTTCAATCTGAACCACTCATCTCTAGTAGATACTAAGGAGTTTATTTATATTGGTAGTGTAAAGTATTATTTGGCTGATTATAAGATCTGATTACAATAAAAAAATTCAATGTGCATTCATATATTGGAGATTTCAAAATTTGGGGCAATGATTGCCATTTATGTAATTATGCTTTTTGTAGACTTAAAATTACAACATGTTTTTGAACATTGGTCTGCCAGCTCAAAAAATTCTAGACACAAACAGCTAAGTAAATCTCGTGCACTTGTTAAATGTCTAAGCTTCCCACAAACATTACATATCATATCAGTTTAAACATGTATTCAGAGTTCCAGTAAAAATAACATATTTCATCTGTTTTCTGCATCCACCCTTCTCTTTTTAATTGCCTAAGGCTAAAATATTTTATATTATGAGAAGTGAACTGAATCCATGATGAGTCACATATCTGGTCTCACTACTGCTTTCATCTTAAGGAAATTGTAGTGACTTTGAACACATTAACAATGGCATCAGTAGGGGTTGCTTTGTGTTTAATACAAACACTGATATGAAATACTATTTCCTGGTCCTGACCGATGCATGTACTTACACGGATGCGACTGACGTCAGTCAGGGGTATTGATAACGTATATCAGTGTTATGGTCGCTCTCTTTAATTAACTATGTGACTTAATCAAGGAGAAACCCTTCATATTGTTCACTGACTTTTAGCAGGTGGCTCCAAATAATATTATCATTGTATTCCTTAAAACATTTTAATAATGTGATTGTTTCAAAGCTAGAACACAGTTTTGAGATACTAAGGTGTGGAACTGGAGTAAGCATGGTCAATATTTTATACTTTTATTTTAATATATTATATGAACTTTTTACATTAGCCACAACTGGAACTACTGTTGAGACTGCATTAAATCTATTTTGTTTTGTTAAACTTTACCACTTGCTTTCAAAACTAATGAAGCTTTAGAAGTAAACATGAAGCATTATAGACACATATAGGTACATTCTCTCGTGCATCATCTCCTATTGCTCATTTTTTAATACTTAGTACATACCTGTAATGCTGCATTTGCATTTTTCATAGACACAATCTTAAAGTCACTAAAGTTCTATTGTACACTAAAACATAATAGGTCGGAATCAGACTTCCAATTTTTATGTAATTGGATCCCAGACCAAAGATTCAGCAGAAGCTCATAGGTCCATAAGCACTGAACAACACTAAATTGTCTGGCTCAAGGGCAAGGAAATACAAATTTGCCTTTTACAATTGCTCTTACATCTAGATGGACCACAATGTATTCCAGTTGGTTAGCACTGATTAACACATATGTACAGTATAAAAAAGCAGTCACAGTCAAAAGGTTGCTGGATCTGGCCCAATGTTTCTATATTTCATGCAAAAACTATATACCAGATATTCCTTTAGTCAAAAACAAAAATCAGGCTATAAAGGTCATGTTCTACTGAAAGTTATTAATAGATTTTTTTTTTTGAAGACGCTGATGATTTGACAAATTAAGCTACTCAATTACAGACCTATATCCTCAACACTCCAATGGAACCCAAGATAATTTAAGATCTAATGAAAGTGACTTAATGTAATTAAGTGACATTTTATGTAATAAAAACACTTACAAATTAGGTCACAGTGGAAAATGTATTGAAAATGTTAGCGATGATTATTTTACTAACATCCATACAAAATGTTAGAGAGTAGACCAGATGAATAAAATATCCTATTTTTGGTATGGTACCTCTGGGTACTGGATGAACAGGGCAAAGATTTCCAAGGACTGGAGACGGAAGTTGCTACCAGGGCACAAAGTCTAACTCAAATTGGTCTTCGCTAGAGCCCCCAATGGTGAGGATAGTCTGGGCTCCAAGACACAACCAGGTCGTGGCCCCTAGCAACAACCCCTGGGAGGGGAAAGATGAAACGAAGGAGGAAATAACAGAGAGAAGCCGCAGACAGTGGAAAGTGGGTGGAGTCAGACCAGAAGGGACTGGTCTAAGACAGACAACAAAAAACAAGGAACAGACAAACTAGGGAGTATAGTACCAGACCAGACTAATTAGACAGACTAGACTAACAGGGAGACTCACTCACTCAAACACACAGGCAGATTCTTAGAAGGTATACAAATACACTTATACAGGGAGAGAGGGGATTAATACAATGATGGGCCAAACAGAAGGGGAAGAGAAGAAGAGAGGAACTGAAACACTGGGAGCAGAGGTAAGATCCAGGCAGAGCAACGATGGGACACTTAGAAATCACAGAAACAACAAGAGAAGGCACAAGGCAAGAAGCAGGCTAGAGCAACTAGAAAGAAGCTATAACTGGCACCGCTGCAGGGGCAGAACTGATTATAAGGGATCCCTCACCAATAAGCAGAGCGCAGGGAGCGCGCCAACACAGCCCGACGGTCCGGCAGAATGTGCATCCCAGGTAACCTGGCAACGCGCTACAGGCTGAGCCGGGAGGCAGGGAGACACAGAGATCCGGAGTGCACGACAGGGAGGAAACAGGAGCCAGAGAGGAACAGACGCCAGGCGGAGTGACCCTGCAGAGATAAGCAGCACGGGGAGCATCTGACAGCGGGGAGGAAACGCGTGCCGAGGGTAAGTAACAAAGGATCACTGCGGCACTGTGTAATATTACCCCCCTCTTGATGAGGGGTTAAGGAACCCCTAAACGCAGGTTTCTTAGGGAATTTAGAATGAAACTTCTTAATAATTTTGTCAGCATTTAAAATTTCATCAGCCACCCATTCTTGCTCCTCTGGGCCATAACCCTGCCAGTGAACTAAATAGTACACCCTCCCACAAGGTTACACCCTCCCACAAGGATTTGATTAACCCATTCCTTTTGTTGATTAGATTGGGGATGATAGCATGAGGAAAGACTGAGTTTAATGTGTAATTACAAAACGCCCTCCAAAACCTAGCCACAAACTGCGAGCCCCAATCAGAGACAATCTCCCAGGGTAGTCCATGTAACAGAGGGTAACCCGGGAAGAAGAATGAAATGGGCCATTTTACTAAACCTGTCAATGACTACCCAGATGGTGGTGAAGCCCAAAGAGTTGGGGAGGTCCGTGATAAAGTCCATGGATAGATGAGTCCATGGATGATTAGGAACAGACAAGGGGTGGACTTAAATGCTGAACTTGTAGAAGCTGGGAGTGTAAATCCTGAGTAAAACCAGCAATAATGTGGGGCAAGGAATTATAGGTAGCAGGCACACTGAAGAATGCCCTTCCGAGAGGAAGGACTGAGAAAGGGCATCCATCAGTCGATTCATGGAGCCTGTATGAAAGGTAATCGAGAATGAAAATCTGGTGAAGAACAACGCCCAGCGAGCTTGTCGAGGATTCAGTCTTTTAGCGGATTCAATAAAAGCCAAATTCTTGTGGTCAGTGAGAACAGTAATGTTGTGATTGGCTCCCTCCAACCAGTGCCTCCATTCTTCAAAGGACAACTTGATGGCCAGTAATTCACGATTGCCAATGTCGTAGTTTCTTTGAGCAGAGAAAATTTTTTTGGACATCTAAGCACAAGGATACAGACGATTATCAGCTGGATTAAGTTGAGAAAGAACCGCCCCGGCACCCACATCTGAGGCGTCAACTTCAACAATAAAAGGCCAGTAGGGATTAGGATGATGGAGAATGGGGGCCATGGTGAAAACAATTTTCAGACACTTGAATGACTCCACAGCCTTATTGGGCCAGATGTACGTGTCCACGCCTTTTTTCGTGAGGTCAGAGATAGGATTTACTAAAACAGAGAAGGCACGAACAAAATGCCTGTAGTAGTTGGCGAAGCCGAGAAATCTTTGGATCTTTGGATCAGTAGGTTGAGCCCAGTCCAGAATGGCCTGAACTTTGGCAGAATCCATGGCAAAACCTTGCAGAGAAATGAGATATCCCAGGAAGAGTACCCCAGTGACTCTCATTTTTCTAATTTCGCATAAAGTTGGTTTTCACTGAGTTTCTGAAGGACTTGATGCACATGTAGGCGATGTTCTTGCAGGGTACAGGAATAAATCAGAATTGTCAAGATAAACAATAACGAAAGAACCAAGGAAATCTCTCAAAACATCATTAATCAGGTCTTGAAACACTGACGGGGCGTTACATAGGCCAAAGGGCATCACTAAATATTCATAGTGACCGGTCTGAGTATTGAAGACCATTTTCCATTCGTCACCTTTGCGTATCCTGATCAAATTGTAGTCGCCACGAAAGGTCAATCTTGGAATAAACGACTACATCTTTGAGTTTATCGAACAAGTCAGAGATGAGAGGTAAAGGATATTTGTTCTTGACAGTAATCTTATTCAGAGCTCTGAAGTCAATGCAGGGATGGAGAGTACCGTCTTTTTTTGACACAAAGAAAAACCCGGCTCCCATGGGGGAACGGGAGGGACGAATTAACCCTTTCTGTAGGTTTTCTTTCATGTAGTCATCCATGGCTTCGGTTTCGGGAAAGGACAAAGAGAACAACCTCCCCTTAGGATATGGAGCACCCGGAACCAGTTCAATGGCGCAGTCATATGGACGATGGGGAGAGAGCTTTTCAGCTTGTTTTTTAGAAAAAACGTCCAAAAATTCAAGGTATTGAGGTGGAATGGAAGAGCCCTCCACATAGATCCTGCATTGTTAAAAGAGCTTTTCTAAATAATCAGGACTATGGACGAATCTTAATTTAGGAACAACAATGTAATTACGCAGACTGTGTAAGTACCCTGTGCATTCCTAGTGCGCATGCATCTGGAGGCCATTTATGCATTACATGCAGCAACGGCCTCCGAAAGTGGGGTGTGACCGTCCAGCGTGCTTACCTGGTGTAGGTACAGTGGGCGTCATAATATATGCTAATCGTACAGTAAAATTTTAAAGTAAAAAAAATCATACAGTCAAATTTTCTGTGTCTAAATCCTGGTTATAATCTGATCCTAGACAAAACAAAAGGCACATTTACATGTTATTTAATTCAGATGTTACTCAGATTTGAAACTATATATTGTTACCTCATTGTGCACAGTCAGAGATAAACTGTGTGATTTATTAAAATAGAGCAATTAATGTTTTACTGTATTGTAATACTCTACACTGCTCCACACTACCATCTGGTCTTTGTGTACAAGATAAAACAAATACTCACTTAAGTTGCTAATGATCTACTTACTGTTAAATGCAAAGGTCAATACACTGTCTTTATCCTTATGAACCTATTAGCTGCCTTTGACATAATTAATTACCAAAGTTATCAAGTTACCAAACTCTCTCATCATTTATAATCCAGGGCACTGTAATGTTTTCATCAGAGTGGCTTTCTGTGTTTCCTGTACTATCTTTTGTTTTATAGGCTCACCCTTTTTCTTTTTATTTCAGTAATGGGAACTCTTAGGAATTGCTAACGTTTGGAATGCAATTAAATCTATCTCTATATGCCAGGTCTACTATCTGTACCTGCCCTCTGTTGATGATTGCTTTACAACAACCGTCTATTGTTTAACGTTATAAGAAAGTGTTGCTTGACTGTTCATCTTTATTGTGCCCTTTTCTATGGTGTTTGCCCAAATACAGAGCCATCTCATTTGGCTCTCAATTATCTGAGAGAGTGCACACTTCCCATTCACTTTCCATTCCCATTCACTATTAAAGGACAAGTTGTATACTCATGTTCTGCCAACGATTAGCTTAAAATTTCTATTGTCAATCTATACTGTTCTTATATGTGACCTTGGCTATTTTTCTGACGCCATAAATTCCTGTATAAATTCCTGTGACCACTGCTAATCAACATGACTTTGAGTCACATTTCTGTTTAAGCTCTGTCTGTTGTACTTGACTTAACTTTCTTAAGCAGGTGCATGGTAATCATTATTGTCAACATAAATAGCTGTGGCAGCAATGTTTGGGCAGATGCAAATAAAATTCATCTGAAGTTGAATTGCCCAATATGATAGTCGGTTGTTCAGCTTATTAATAAATTTGGTAGATAAAGATTTTGTCACCTTATGTTATGATATATGTATTTTCTACATTGATTTCAAGAGCAGTCAAAGATTCTTTCTGCCACCCACAGTTCTGAATGTATGCCATATTCAGGAACCAATATTGTGATATATAAACTGTTTATAATACATTTAGGGACACTTTTATTGGCAAATCCCTGCAGTTCACAGTTAGAGGGTTAGTTAAGATTAGGGTAAAGGCTCCACTGCCGAAACACCATGTGTTGAAATTCAACACAAATTACCAGGAAACCACGTCCAGCTTGTCACATGAGTCTCACTGCACAAGGGTTGGTCCACAGATTTTAGCACCAAACCACTGTACAGAGTGTTATTTTCATCTTCTTAGGGAACTGTGAATGCTTCGCCGTGTTAATATTCTTTTGCTACCTTCGTGGTGGGGTGATATTTAAATGTCAGAAACATTGTTTAACTCCACTCTTGAAGTACTATGAGCTTTACTTTGGATGCAAGATCCGTGACCAATATAAAGACTTGGCCCCTCATTTTTGCTGTATCACTTGTGTCAGTCTATTTACAGTTTGATCAAATGGTTCTTGCAATGAATGTTGCTGTGCCAAGGATTTGCAGGAAAATGAAAAATCACTGTACAGACTGCTAATTTTGTCTGAAAAAGAAAGCCTGTAAAGCACAGTGACGATCGTTTAAGACTTTTGTCCCTGTTTGTCTCAGCAACTAAATTCAGTTACCCAAGCAGATTTCAATGACATTGTCTAAGATTTGAACCTATCTAAAAGGCAAAACAAACTTTAAGGCTCAAAATTGAAAGACTGGAATCACAAAGAAACAAAAGTTTATTTTTTCAGACAGAGGCATAGTGGCTTTAAGGATTTCTTTCCCTCGAAGCTGAACTTTTTTTTGCGATAATGCTAATTATATTTTGGAAGCACTTGGGGCCTGATCCAGACCTATGACCGCAATCGCCCACCAGCGTAGCGTATGATCGCCCGGGCTGTCATGGGCTTTCACGCCCATGACACTCCTATCGATTGTAACTACTTACGGCGGCTGAACCCTGCCCTAATATTTTCCAGCGTACGTGCGAATTTTCGTACCGATACGCTTGTTGTACTGGGCTTAGCACGCCCATACTGTACAATTTAAATGGCTATCCCCGCCTCTGTGTAGTAACTCGAGCGTCCAGACTATCGTCGTACAAAACGCACGCCCCTTGGGCGGAAAATAAGCTGAAAATACGCTCGCTGTACGCTCAGCTCATGTCTACGACCGGAAGTTGTCATACTGCACATGCGCAGTGCGATTTTTTACCCGTTTTTTCGCTCACGATCGGCGTACGATCGCTTGCGGCCGTAGGTCTGGATCAGGCTCTTGGTCACAAGTAGAAAACAGAGGATTGGCGTTTATTTATCGATTTCTCTTAAGTTAGCTTGAAAGCTGTGTTACTCCAAAATAGTAATAGGTTACACTCAGTACCACTCAAATTACTATTACTACCATATGGCAGACAACTACAAAGAAACAGTAGACAATCTCTTAAAATCCTATAAGACCATGGGATGTAGCATGTGTTTAAAAGTCCACTTCTTGGACTCAAACGTGGACTTCTTCCCAGTCAATTTTGGGGCAGTCAGCGATGATCATGTGAAAGGGTTCCACCAGGAAATTTCACTAATACCTCTTTCACATTGCCCTTAAATCCCGGGTTTTTGCCAGGGCAAGCCGTAAAATCCCGGGTAAGAGCTGAATGTGAAAGGGTCCAGGTGCCTCTTTCTGGGTCTAATGACCCGGGAATTAGACCCAGGACAAAAGAAGGGTTATTTCCGAGTCCAACCTGGGTAGGGGTACAGTGTAAAAGGTGCTACCCGGGTTTTTCAACCCAGGTAGCACAGAAGCTACTTGATTGGTGTAATTTGTTTACTATTGCCGTATCAACAAGTGTTGCCAGAGCAACAGTAAACAAATTACAAAGTGTGATGACTCACACTACTGTCAGGGCAGACCCGGGTCCTGGAATTTCCCGGGTCAGCCCTGCAATGTGAAACAGAGTCTGTGCCCCTGGGATCATCTGCTGACACAGCAATATCCCGGGTTCACATATTGCCAGGGTGGAGATGTGAATGGGGTATAATAGAAAAATAGTATCAGGGCAAGTGGAGTTCAAGTATACTGGCTGACTATTGATGAACCCTTTAAAAGGATGCTGCTGAGGCAAATCAAAGCAGAAATCCTATGTATTATCATTTTAAGTGTGATAATCATTTATCTGTATTGTTAATAAACTTAATGTTGTAAACTTGAATTGGATCTCACTCAAAATCCTTACGAGATAGAGTCATTCTAAAACACTGTTAAATTAGATGTACTTATAATCACCCCTACTGCAATGCCCCTACTATTTGTGAATATTTGGTCATCAGGCTTGTGTTTATTAGGAATGTACATTTCAATAATCGTCATGACAACTGACACATGTTCCACTGAATCAGTCCTTATGTGTCCAAATATTCCTTTTCTCAGGTTACCAAGGATATATAGGAAGGGGTATTTATGTCTGCTTTTACAGCACAAAGTTTTAACAGAAGTTCCCTTCCATACCCCACAGAATAACTTGGTTAATGTTTGCCAGAGGAATTGTAGGAACAGCAACTTTTTTAAACATTGCAGGCAACCTCAAACACTCAAAGAGCCATTTGGACCATTTCCCCCAGAAAAGAAAACCTCAGGAGCCACAAAACATGACATGTAAAATGAAGATAACACTGCATATACCTTTATGCTATGTATAAAAAAAACTATAGTGTGTTACATTTATTAAATCAATGAACCTGCTAGTTTTGTGCCCCTTATATTTGCCCAGCCTCCTTTTGTGCCCCTTATATGTGTCCCGCCTCTTTTTGTTTCCACTTTCTATATGTTCAGCCTCCTTTTTTGCCCCCTTTATATGTGTATCAGCCTCCTTTGTGCCCCCTTTATAAGTAGATCAGGCTCCTTTGTGCCCCCTTTATATGAATATCAGCCTCCTTTTGTGCCCCTTTTATATGAATATCAGCCTTCTTTGTGCCCCCTTTATATGTGTATTAGCCTCCTTTGTAACCTTTATATATGTATTAGACTCCTTTGTGCCCCCTTTATATGTGTATCAGACTCCTTTGTGCTCCTTTATATGTGTATCAGACTCCTTTTTTGCCCCCTTTAAAAGTATATCAGCCTCCTTTGTGCCCCCTTTATAAGTAGATCAGCCTCCTTTTGTGCCCCCTTTATAAGTATATCAGCCTCCTTTATGCCTCTTTTATATGAATATCAGCCTACTTTGTGCCCCCTTTATATGTGTATTAGCCTCCTTTGTAACC
>WWET01000497.1:183956-194874 GCA_011038615.1 Limnodynastes dumerilii
CAGGCTCGCATTAGAGCAAAGGAAAGCAAAAACAAAAAAGGCACACCACCACCACCGCCGCCGCCGCCGCCGCCGCCGCCGCCGACTAGAGTAAAGTAAGTAGGCTTTGCGGCCAGACCAGCACCCTCGGCAATACCCAAAGCATTATGGCCAATTGCACAGGAAACACCACACTTTCATCCATCCATCTATTTATCCATCCATCTTTTCATGCAATCATCCATCTATCTTTTTTTTTGCACCAGCTACACACGCTCAGTTTTTTTCAGCTGCAGTGATCTGCATTAGCCATGGGCTGGCTAAAGGCACTGCATTTGCATTTACTCCGCCCTTTCTCTCCATAGCAAGACAGCTGATTGCCACATAGGGCCTGATCCAGAGCTACGAAATTTTCGCACGACGGGCGAATGCGAACGTTCGCTCGGGCGTATCAACATACACGCCCCTAACACTCCCATAGTAAAGTCCCTGCTTACGGCGGCTATACCCTACACTGGGTACGACCGTCGGCCGTACGAATTTTCGCACAAAATACGCTGAGCGTACGGGCTTAGCACGCCCATACTGTACAATTTAAATGGCTATCCCCGCCTCCCTGTAGTAAAACGGGCGCCCAGGCGACCATCGTACTGAACGCACGCCCCTCGAGCGAAAAATTCGCTCACAATACGACCGCTATTCGCTCATGACGCCCAGGCGACCGGAAGCTGTCATACTGGGCATGCGCGTTGCGAATTTTTTACCGAATTTTCGCTTACGATGAGCGTACGCTCGCTTGCGAGCGTTGCTCTGGATCAGGCCCATTGGCCCAGATCCAGACTTAAAAACTATGGCAGGATGGGTAGTTTATATATCTACACCTTAATATGTGATGGGTGAACCACCTTTGTACACCAATTTGTTTATTATGTGAATTTATTTACTTAATTCCTTTGTTGAGGTTTGACTGACTGCCTGGTGAAGTCACCCTTATGACGAAACATGACGTTATCACTGGGATTCACCATGACTAAAATATACTGTTTTTCTATAGCATTATTCCAGTAATACACAGTTACACAGTGCTCAGCTAATCCTATAATTATTTGCAGATTCTCTGGGATCATTGAGGTTTACTTTGGGATTACTTGAACAAACTATTAGAGATGCAGAAGTTCAAACGATGAGGCTATAGGACACTTACAGACTCAAATCTTCAAAATGTAATATACTATTTCTGGTTAAAAATAGGTCTAATTATAAAGTTGTTCATTTTTATACTCCATGTTTCCTAGTTTTTTATATTAGTCTGAATCGATATAGCAATGTCAAGGAGTAAACGCAAACTGATTTTTTTTTTGTTTTTTTAAAGAAGCTTTGGGTTCTATTGAATACAATTGGTTTAGAGAGATTTATTAACTGCATATATACTATATACTAGGAAAAAATTAGGATAAGGCTGCAGGGAAGGGAGTTTTTGGGTCAGGCTGCGGTGAAGGGAGTTTTTGGGTCAGGCTGCGGGGAAGTAAGTGTTAGGGTTAGGGTAATGGAAGGGGAGGGTTAGGGTAATGAGTAGGGTAAGGGTTGAGGTTAAATTCATACTTACCATTCGCAGCAGTGTCTTCTGTCTTGTGTGGCTCAATTGTTTGGAACTGGCTGGGAGAGAATGGCCCTTTCAAATGACCATTCGCGCCCCACACCAGTAATAAAGATATTCTCCCATCCTCCCATTAATTTTAACTTGCATTAACTTACAGTTTTCTCTTTCCTCAACACAGGTGCCTAGTATTATTGGCTGCATCTTTCTCATGGTTACCGACTTTCCTGGAATATCCGGGAGACTCACGAAATTCGGGCAGTTCTTCAGGTAGTGAGAAAATGTCTCACAAGTCCAGCCCCCTGTCTCCCTGCCCCTAGTGTTACTAGGGTTTGGTTGATGATGTTATTTTCATCATCAAGCCCTGTTCACCCCCAGGAACACTATGAATTGCAGTAGTGATGGAGAGAGGGTGGAGCTTAATTATACAATTTGCATAAAACGCATCATTAAGCCCCCGTCTCCATACTGGCACCTACTTCTTCCCTCTGAGATCTCCTGGAGGAAAGAAATAAAAAGTCCAGTCCAGTGGAGACTGGATGGTTGATTGTGGCGGAGTAACATAAGCGGTGCTCTGTCTAGTCTGTCTGCAGTTGCTGATACAGGCAAGTTCCCGACAATACACTGCTGGGAGCTTGCAACCGTGCACATAGAAGCAGAGGCATATCTACCCCTTGGCCAGGATGGCACCTGCCAGGGGCGCCAACCAAAGTGGGGCACTGCCCGGCAATGCCACCATGGCTAAGAGATAGTGTCGCCTAGTGCAACGCTGGTCTGGAGTCAGACTGCAGATCCATGCTTTCAAATGCCAGTACCTTACCTTGCCAGGGGTGCTGGACCCATAGATACACCCCTGCACAGAAGCCACAGGACACAGGCATTGCCTGGTCTGTGAGTGATATTAGTTGGCCAGTCAGTCAATGTCTGTGGCAGCACTGCTAAATCTTTGGAACTGCACTGCTCAAATGGTTCTACAGAAGTGTCTGCTATGCAGCATTGTTGCATAGTCACTGGGGGAACAGAGAGAGAGAGACAATTCTGGGTCTGATGCACAGTGAAATGTTAATAGAACACATCTTATGTTTGAAAATTCTATGAAAATAATGGGTTTCAGAAAAGTCAAGCAGTAAGTTGTAAGGTTTCCCCAGTGAATCAGCTGCAAGTACAGAATTATTTCACAATGTACAACCAATATTTTATATTTATGGTTTGAGCACAAGGGCATGCAATGGTCTCTATAGTTGTGGCATTTCAGTCGTCAACATCATCCTGCAATATGCATGCCCTGTAGCTGGCTAAATGATTTTAATGAAATACTGCATATTCACATGGATGTTCAGGCTTGGTTATGTAAAATGGGCTACATTAGTCTCACATTCCCATTGCACCCCATTGTAACATGTCTTTGATCTCTGACTGTAGCAGCCGTATAATGTATGCTTTTGTTTTATAGGAAGAAAATTACAATAATCTATATGTCTTTCACCGAATCAAGTCAGGAATTAAATTGACCATATTGTGTTGATGATACATCTGTGCCTCAGTGGGTCATAAAGTAGAGAATCTTGAAGAGTTGGAGTTAAAAGGGTGATGAGCATTATGCAGACAAACCATGGTGTGGTATGAGGTAAAATTCAAAAATAAACCTTTTTTTAAAAAAAAATAATTATATTTTTGTAATACATTTATCCAAGACACATCTTACAAACTTAATTTTGTTTTGGATTTTATATATAAATTTGCTCATATAGGACCTGATTCACACTTAAGAACGTGATAGGTTCCTAAATATACGCAACTAATAGCAGTGAAACTCCCTCGGCACGCCCCCGGTTTTCAGGTTCTTATGTGACTTATGAGTGCCATAGGGCTCCCTTAACTGTAGGATCGCATTTGAATGTGTAGGGCATCTACTTAGGAGCTTAACAGCATAACTGCACCTTCATTTGGTCATTTAAATGTCTCTCTCCACCCAAATCTGCGTATCTGCCGAGTTACTTATTCATGGAACGCCCATTTCTGCGTATGTTACTACGAACCTACAGAGTATAAGTTCGTAGTGTATAAGCACGGAATTTACGCACTTAAGCCCAACGCAATTAGCGTATAAAAGTTACTACGCATGGGCAGTGCATCCGTTCTTAAATATACGCACCTAAAATCAGAAGAATTCTTAAGTGTGAATCAAGTCCATTATTACATTTCCTCAGCAACATTTTATGAAGTGTAATATTGGATATAAATATCAAATTTCAGGCACGAATACAACAAAATTCTGGTAAAATAATGTGACCTAATTTGCAAAACGAAGACAATTAAGATCAAGTTATCTGAAATATGAATGAAATTATATAGACATATATGAAGATGAGTTTCAGAGTAAACACAATGAAGTAGATCCTTATGTCCATACGACTGTGAAATTACATACAGCACATGCGCACAACCTTCTTAAGCCGTTACATACGCCGCTGGTTGCGGCAGAGGGGCTGTCCCCTCATTTATAATTGTTGTATCTCCGCTGTAAAGGCAGAGATACAGATGTAAATGAGGGGACGGGGTGGGGGGTGGCCCATTACGATCAGGTATGTGACCGTAAGGTGATCGTAAAACTTAAGGTAGGAATCTGGACACGTAAGTTTCCAGGGCGAGCACTCCCCGCTACAATACCGGCCATAATGACCTTGGGTGTCCGTAAGACGTCCGTAGGTCAGGATCCGGCCCAATAGGTGTAAATGTATACCTATGTAAAACCATGATGATCTGCATACAAAATAAATTCTAATTAATTTGCTGGCCTCACATTGCATCAGGGTTTATCCAGGTATAGATTTGCACCTGTTTTGCTGTTATTCTCAAACTCTGCATCATCCCCATAGATATTTTTTAATTTTACACATTTTTATTTACCCTTTTATTCCAATATATGGATTAAGGTTAAAATTGTACCTTACGGTGGGATTTACTCTTATCTCTAAATGAAGTCCATTTCTTTTAACAATGCATAAAAATAGCAGTGGACACACGAGAATTGTTATCGTTCAGAATTTTATTTCTTGGGTGATCGGCTACAGTATTTCAGGAAAAACATAGAAGTTCTAAATAACGACCACAGAAGTGGTCACTATTCTGTTTTCTAAAAAGAGAAGAGTTAAGAAGCATAAGTACCGAACTCATGCTACACACTTGTCCACTTTTACAGCAGACCTCAGACTTGCATTAATTGATCCACTCAAAATGATTGCATCTTTGTACAAACTCTTCGTCAAACTGATCTTAAAAGCGATGCTGCCCGACCTCAGAATCAGAAGAAGAATTGGACAAAGCAGTCGTGGGAGTGTGCACTTGTAAATTGATTGGCAATTGCATTGGTGGATTTTTAAGCAAGTTATTTGACCTGACCAGGTGACCAGAATTGGCTGTATAACGTGCTTGTGTGAGTGAACAATGTCTGGCCAACCGGATAAACAAAGGACAGGTTGGATACAGTGGCACACACCTTATGCCACCCTTTCCATCAGACCTACATAGAATACACAGTAGACACCCTAGTGAAACATACTCATCTGCTTTTGAGTTTTTAATGTGTATTTTTTGGTAATATTTTTTGCATTTAGACCTGATTGCCTTGGATTCTCTAGTTAGTAGCAAACATTTGTAACCTGAATCCAAGTGAAAATTAAAGACCATTCAAGATGAGCTCTTATATTCTAAGTGCAATAGCCCCAACTATTCATAGCTGTAGCTGTTTATATCTTCTATCGCACTGTCACATACTTACATTTATGAGCAGGTGCAAATGAACACTTTCCCTCTAGGACTAAACTGACAAAAGTGGATCAGCATCAAAAAGGGCATTTATCTTCTGACTGACATGGTGCAATATTATCTGATAGGAGCAGCGGTGTGAGCTTTCAGCTTCAAACTTGACAGGAAGGAACACAGAATCTTGTGGTTTTTAATGCAAGCGAAAAAAAATTCAAAACAAAATATCTTTTTTTGAATCTTGTCTGAAGAAACAAAAGCAACTGAAATTCTTTGTGCAAGTACTAACTTGTAGATGGTCACTGCAAAGATTTCATATTTCATCTGCCTATAGTGTGTAGCTGGTAAGTGCTTTTTTGTTTTGATTGTATTGCAATGGCATTTAGAAAGCAACATTGTTTGATCAAGCTTGTTTCAGCATAATGTCAGTTTCAAATGATTCATCAAATGATCATTGTTGTATAAACACCACAGTGCTAATGAAATTACTGATTGAAGATTCACTTTGTGCTAAACACTAAACTTTACATATTTTCCATCATTATTATTTTCCTTGTACATGTTTCCTATTAAAAATATACCAGTGTTGTTATGTATGTGTAGTGTATCATTATAATAAAGTCTAAAATAACAAGAAGAGACATTGGAACTGTTCTCACTGATATGTACACAAAAGACTGTACTGGAGAAGATGTTTGCTTTGAAGCATAAAGTAAAGAATCTTGCTTCAGGACACATTTCTTTGCATTTTAAAAATCTTACGTTGGAGACATTGTGGTTATTAAGTGAGTTTTGTTAGTTTGGTAATAATAGGATTTGCTCTGGAGAATTTAGATTGATTTCAATGCAGGCGTTCAGCAGTGCATTTTTTTTGGATGAAAAATTGTGTTTATGATATTATGTATTTGAACCTAAAATGCACATCATTTCATAGACATTGGACCAGAACCAGATCCCACACACGCTTTACTTGCATGTGGGGGGTCTGTAGTTACGCAGTTTAGAAGGGAGTGCACACCCCGGAACTCTCCTCTACTGTTAGTAAGAAGGCTATATTAATAATAATAATGGGGTAGATCCAGAACTACGTTTGCCGTATGTTTACTCGCGTATCGTATTTTTGCGTGCGTACCTTCTGTACACTCCCTTAGGCACACCCCTTGAATGTACATATTTTGTAAAGATACGCTTTTCAAACCCTGCCTTAACTTTTGCCAACGTAACCGCAGTGATCCACCTGATATGTACACAAAAGACTGTACTGGAGAAGATGTTTGCTTTGAAGCATAAAGTAAAGAATCTTGCTTCAAGGCACATTTCTTTGCATTTTAAAAATCTTACGTTGGAGACATTGTGGTTATTAAGTGAGTTTTGGTAGTTTGGTAATAATAGGATTTGCTCTGGAGAATTTAGATTGATTTCAATGCCGGCGTTCAGCAGTGCATTTTTTTTGGATGAAAAATTGTGTTTATGATATTATGCATTTGAACCTAAAATGCACATCATTTCATAGACATTGGACCAGAACCAGACCCCACACACGCTTTACTTGCATGCGGGGGGTCTGTAGTTACGCAGTTTAGAAGGGAGTGCACACCCCGAAACTCTCCTCTACTGGTAGTAAGAAGGCTATATTAATAGTATAGTATATTACTGGTAGATCCAGAACTACGTTTGCCGTACGTTTACACGCGTAGCGTATTTACGCGTGCGTATCTTCTATACACTCCCCTTGGCACACCCCTTGAATGTACGTATTTTGTCAAGATACGCTTTTCAAACCCTGCCTTAACTTTTGCCAATGTAACCGCAGTGATCCACACACGTACGTATAGCCAACGCGCATTTAGGCAGTTAAGCACGCCCATACTGTACACTTTAAATACAAACACCCGCCTACTTAACGTATTTCAGACGTATTTTGGCACGCCCACACGTAAGTATTTACGTGACACATACGTGAATGGCCCATACGTTCACAATTACGCTACTGAGCATATTTTCTATGGTGCGCATGCGCAGTACTTACCAATTTTACGTCTCAGCCACACGTAAATTCGCTCACAAGCGTTGTTCTGGATTTGGTCCAATGACTTGATCTGCGGCTGTACGAACGCAGATCAAGTCATAAAAGGCTTCTCCGCCCCTGATCCCTAATTTAAAGGCCTATCTCCACCTCTACGGCAGAGATACGGCACTTGTAAATGAAGGGTCAGCCCCTTCAACGAACCTACAGATGTACATAACTTAGTTATGTAAGTCTGTAGGTACTCTAGCGGAACATCTGGTGCACGCATGTGTCGATGTTCTGAGACACTGGACTTATGCAAATGACTTGTGTAAGTCCTCTGTCGGACTTAGTTTTGGATCCAGCCCATTGAGTGTAGCAGCTAGAGTGCTCAGTGCAGCAATTCATTTGTAATTTAGTTATATGGTTACAGGTTTCATAAGCTTGTTCCAATTCAAGCATTACAAAAAATTCAGAAGGTAGTGAGTAAGTGAGTAAGGTGGTCAGTGGTTTCATCACTGCTGAATATAGAGGCCACTGCTCACTAATTCTCCTGAAGTACCTTTAGCCTCTTTCTTTTTAAAACATAGTTTTGTATCTCCCTATGAATATACTCGATGTATATAAACACGTATTATTATTATTATTACATGACTCAGGCATTAGTGAGCCCTACTACCAGTATGACTGATAAAAGATAACACAGGAAAAGGAATTTATTTCTTTTATGTGACACACAAGCAGACCAAACAAATCTGTATTTTGTATGTGTGTGCATAGAAGCGTGTCTACAGGTGCTACGGGACACAGAGGTGAGGGTGGGCCCAAAATAGCAGCCTTTCAAGACCCACTGTAGTTACACTGCTTCTTATTACAACCAATCAGGAGTGGTGGGCCCCAGTGCCACCATCAGGGGGAAACTGCTGGGACTTTTGTCCCGGACCCGTAGAGAGAGCGGACCTGCCGCTATTCACCTTCTCCCTACAGCAGCAGGTATCAGCGGTATCCTACATGTTGCTGGAGAACTGTAGCAGGCTGCAGAACAGTGGACCAATGCGCAGGGAAGACCTGCTGTGAATTATAACTGCAGGCCTGCAACATTCCATCCCCTTTTGTGATATCATGGGTGACATTACATACGGGGTGGGGTATCACAGGTCATGTCCTGGGCCCCAAAATTTTTTGTGGCCGCCCTGGTGAATTCTCTTGTTCATGTGTGTTTTTGTGCTTGCGCACTGTGTTCTTTGCAGGATAGAGAAGAGATAATAGTGATGCACTTCCAAGAATTGTCATGGCCAGGTCCATGGGCACACATTTCTACACTTTTAAATAATTCTTAATCCATCATCATATACCCCCATCGCTAATCACTGCTCAGACGGCTATGTATGAGGAGATATTCTTATAATCCATCATCATACACCCACATGCAAATATCGCTAATCACTGCTCAGACGGCTATGTATGAGGAATTACTCTGATATCAACGCCTGCACTGAATTGCCGGTCCGACGGCTGCACCACAAATAGTGGATTCCACACATGCAATTACCGCTCAGAGTGAGACAGAGAACCGGATCACCATTGAACTACCACCGCTGTGTCTTTTTTTGGGAATCTAAGGTGTATTGAGACTGCTCTTTATGCTGGTAAGAATCTATTGAAGATTAATACCAACCAGCCTTAACCTTATATAAACTTTCAACTGACACACGTGGTTTCAATTATTCTCATAGCTGTCTGCATAACAGTTTCTTTCTTGCTTCAATCAACTTGCAATACCCCATACCTATAATGTTACTGCACTAACCTACAATTGTTATTCTATATATGGGAGATACAAACAGTCAAGAGCAATAAGAAGAAAATTATCTGTGAACATTTCTGCATATACATATATTTTTTTATAATTTTTTATTTCTATTCCATTTAATTGTGGAGTTTTATTTTTGGCCAGAACAATCAAATGAGTACTCATATTATCAAATATTGTGACTGGTTCTAACTAATTGCATGCAGAAGATCACATATAAATTGAATTTATATAGTTAGATCGCAAGATACCTTTGTGGTCTTATTTATGATGGTTATGTGAATACATTAATATTTTATACTATTTGATATAATTAATAAATTGTTTTAATATTGAACACGTTTATTTTTTAACCCTTAGCGCATTCCAATATACATATTTCAATTACACTTTTTTTTATATGTTCGTCTTTGTGCACCAACATTCTGCCTCTGCAGACTCCTATAGCAGACCTCTGACCTGCATCTGCTGAAGCAATCTACTTAAATAATCAGCTAACCGCACACGTTCTTCCAATCAGGTCTCCTGATTTCTAAGATGGTTTTAAAATTTTTTGTCCCAACACGGAGACCAGGATTCAATGTAACAAGCACTCATGGTGTAACAAGCACTTGTGTGAGTGTGCACCCTTATCCAATGTCTGACCAGCTGCATGGTCATTGGTGGAAATTGGATAACTGGATACACTGTATTAATATACAGTATAGGTAAGTATTCTTAAGGCTGACTGACCAATAGTTTCAATCCATCACCACTTTAAATGCTCCGCTATCAGAGATCAGAACACAGCACACAGCACAATCAGATCTTTGGGTCCTTCCGATATGTTTAAAAGTTATTGCATAAATAGTGGTCGCAAGGAAAAGTACAAAGAAATTGTAGTCTGAATTGTCCACATTACCCTATATTCTCTTTAATCTATGATTCTTGACCAGTGATTGTCAAGCAACATTTTAAAAATACTTTCCGTTTATGAATAGACAGATTATTTAGAGCAAGAGGTGGCTTCAAATCCAGATGATTCTCATTTAAATAATTGAAACCACTAAATGTAACAAGTCACTGGAAAATAGCAAATGAAATAGAGGTGGCTGTGGCAGGCGAGAAGAGATGAATCTATCACTTTATGGTTTAAGACATACTATAGACAAATTTTATTATTTTATTCATTTATTTAGTTATCTGTTTTTATATGGTGTGGAGTCCATCTATGAAAAGTAACCATCACTACTGCTTGCAAGCCTAGTGCTGATTACCATGAAATAGCATTTCCTGCACCACTGGGCATTAGGTATAGGGAAATGAAGTGTAAAAATAGATAAAAATTACCTTTGTCCTGGTAAACTACGGTTATCATTGAAATTTCCATAGGAAACTTTTAGTCATTAGCCAATTAACATGCTAACATGTTTTTGGATGGTAGGAAGAAACAGAAGCACCCTCACAAGCAGATGGATAATATATCAATTCCATAAAAATGTAATTATTTTCTTTTGATTCAGGCTCAGAGCTGTTGTAGGCATTTTACCAGAGTGTTCTGAGACTAAACTGGCTTCTGTAGCATGATTTTGTGCCAAATGGTGTATATAGTCTAAATTATAGCACGGAATAACCATTACTCATTCAGTAAATCTATGGAACATGTAAAACTAGATATAGCACATGGCCATTCAAGGGCATTAAAACAGGCTGATCTGTCATGAACTGTGATATGTAACATGTCTTAATAGATGAATGGTGTTCTGTGAAATGTTAA
>WWET01000497.1:213645-227092 GCA_011038615.1 Limnodynastes dumerilii
ACGATGGTAGTTTTGGGGGGGCTGGAGATATGATGGGAGTACTGGGAGGGGGGCTGGAGACATGATGGGAATACTGGGCAGATGGAGGCGCATGATGGGGATACTGGGGGGCTGGAAGCACATAATGGGGATACTGCACATGATGGGAAAACTAGAGGGGGGCTAGAGCCACATTATGGGGAATACTGAGGGGGTTGGAGACACATAATGGGAGGGGCTGGTAAGACATGATGGGGAATCATACTCGGGGACTGTAGACACGTGGGAGTACTGGGAGGGGGGCTGGAGACATGATCAGAGTACTGAGTGGGCTCTGCAGACATGATGGGTTGACCAAACCCCCAATGGCTTGACCACACAAACATTGGGTTAGCCACTCCCCCTTTGGCGGCGTGCTGCCATGAAGCGGCGGCAAAAATACACATATTACACAGCAAGGTAGGGGGGGTGCACCAACATGAGATGAGGCACCAGTGGGAGGGCTAAATTCTTGCCCCCCACAAAAAAAAGTTGTGATGCCCCTTAAGGGCCTCCCTCTTCTGCTTGGATTTTCAGTTCCACCAGGAGAGGTGTATATCAGGAAATCATCTTGTTTATCAAGCTACCTTGTGCTGGGATCAGTAATCATTCCAGTGTATGGCCAGCTTTAATAGGGTAAACTGAGGAGACAACAAGAGAAAGTCTGTCTGTACACTATACATCAAAGCTATCTATATTTACATAATACTAACCTTGCTGAGGGCTGATAAAAAAGACTCCTTAAACAAAAGATAAGCCTGGCATTTCCTATGTAGGATTGCAGGCTAATTCAATGCTCATTCACTTCCTTCTATAAGTTTGCAGGAACAATGGATCAGTGTCATGTTTCATTACTTGTTTTTGTAAACTAAGTAGAAGGTGGAGATAAACTCATTTACTTTCTATCCCTGTAAAACCTTTGCCTCTGCAATGTTATGCAGCTATGCAGATGATATTTGGCACTTGGGCCTGTATTCAGAGTACTGGACGTATAACATATACGTCCAGTGTTTAGAGAATTTTACTACTGCGCATGCGTAGTAATTTTTTAACGTAATCTATGTATCTTTTTCTTACGTAGATTGCGTAAATGCGGTCTGAAGACTGCATTTACGCAATCTACATTAAAAATAGATACATAGATTACGTTTAAAAAATTACTACGCATGCACATATATATATATGTTATACGTCCGGTACTCTGAAAAAGGGCCTTGATGTTCATTTCGTTATGAATATTTTGCCGGATTTATTTGTTTTACAGATTGCTTGCAAAGTTTGTCACATAAATAATGAATAGAAATGTGTGTTTCTTTACATTGCTTAAAACTACATACAATAATGACCTTAAAAGATTATTCTTGTTGTATTAGATCAATGATTTGCTTGTATGGAGCTGCAAATATTTAATAAAAAGGGTGAAGACTACTTACATTAACAGAGACGAGGTATCATAGTAAAGTTCTAAAGTTGATGCAGGTACTATAAGCAAGGCAGCTGTAGAAGCAGTTTTCTTGGTATTTGGTTTAGTGCATATCTGGGAAAAAGGCCATTTAGGTTCTTAAATCTTTTAGAGTTATTGAATTTGGGCTTGTAGCAAGCAGAGTTGTCTAGTAGTGAAACTAGAGGTAGCCTAAAACTTAATATGTTCTATAGATGTGTTAAGTTCCCTTTAATCTTTTGTGTGACTTGTACCCTTATATTATATAGAGTAATCCTAGACTATAAAATAAAATATGAACAATTTAGCATTGGAGCTTCCTGAACCTCTTCCAAGATGATGTCTCCAGACAAAATAATATTTTTTTTCAGATCAGCAAAGCCAAAACCAATGCTAAAATGTATATACAAATTTTGATGTAGATCATTATTTAGGGGTTATATAGAGTATTTAGGGGTCATATGGATAACCACCTTCTCCAGAACACAATGGGGCTGATCCAGGATTTAAGATCAGGATAGGTACAGGACCTGAGCAAATTCATGTTGAACTGCAAGGGGAGGCAAATTTAAACTGTGAAAACAGGATTAGAATTAGGAGGTGGTTTCCTTGCTCAACTCTAATATAAAATCAAACATAAATCTATGTAGTATGTGAGTCCTGTGTGTGATAGTAAGCTATTTTCACTCCTCACATTGTAAAATGGTTTTGCTCACGTCTACATTTGCACACGTTTTGCCCTTTCTCTCAAACTCTGTTTTAGCCTCAGTATGAGAAAAACCCCAGTATAGTACCGCTGTCTATAGATGTATTTCTGTGCTATGCAGTGTTTTGTGGCCATACATATAGCAAATTAATGTATATCACTTATTGTGTTAGGCTTGTATATTCACATGCTGTACTACTGTATTTACATGGGCAGTAATAAGGTAATACATACTCCACTAGAAGAAACATGACAACCAATCTATGGCACAGGTGCTAAGTGTTACAAGTATATAGATTATAACAAGTTATTTTTTTAAACTAGCTATTGTACTATAGTGTACTGTGCTAAGTATATTCTTCCTATTTTCTTCTTATCTTCTCATTCTGGTTATATATTATGTTATGTTATGTTATGTTATATTATATTATTTTATGATCAAATTTCATTGTACATTTCAGAATAACACAAGGAAATTTTATGGAACAAGAAAATCCAGGAAGCAAAAGGCAACACATTATTAATGTGGTTAGATTAGTGCTCCTTGAAATATAGCCAAAGTGGATTTCCTATGGAGATTGCTATCAAGCCAAAATATTACACCGCCTGTCTCAAGGAGGAAAAGCTAAACAATGGTAAGTAGAAAAAGGAATTAATATATATATACAGGGATATTATTACTCTTCTCAATATATTTTTTTGATTTTTATTTTCCCTTACAGATGCACCCATAGGGTTCTATAGCTAATGCCATACGTTTGTTCTGCTAAATATGGTAATGGAGGCAAATGCAAAAATTGGGCAGTGGTCTGCTGAAAAAAGCCACATCTCTTGTGCCATGGTACTAATGGGCCCCCCCTGAATTTACCTATATCATCTTAGGCACTGAATGCTGGGACTGGTGGCAGAGGGACGTTCTTTGTGTTTTTTAACACATTTTTTCATTTTATTTATTTATTTTAATTTACTTTTAAATGCAGTATTGATAGCTATATGCATGTCTAAAATTATAAAGGCATGATTAGTTTTTACTAAGGCCCAATGATGAAAATATATATATATTTTTTTGTCTTATACGATAATGGATAATGCAAAATAATAGGTGTTAAGGTTCCATGTAGGTTTGCTGTTTATTTTATATGGATGGAATAATCAGTTTCACATGAGAAGCTTCCATGTGGGGCTCCTCTGAAGAGTCTCATGCATGATTGTACCACTTTCACATCACCACTCTCGAAAAACCCAGGATTTTCAACCCATGTTATTGGCAGGCAAATTGCCGGGTAAAAAAGTTGTAAGACCATTTCTTACATGAGAGATTAAAAAGGTGGACCAGAAAGTAGACAGGAAACTACAACCAGAGCAAGCACCGTTTTTGGTGTACTTGTCTGTCTTGCTGGTCTGTCTTCAGTTCTGCTATTTGCCGCTACGAATTTAGTAGTTGCCTGTGTCCTTTCTGGTCCACGGACTGCAGGTGGACTAGAAAGGAGAAATACAATTGATAAATTCACAATGGCCAATAGCAGAACCGCAGGTGGACCAGAAAGGAGACAAACAAGTACTCCAAAAACGCTGCCTGATCCAGTTGCTGTGCATGGCTCCCAGCTTAAAGATTTCTTTACTATTGCCATAGAAATGTTGAGTCAGTGTACCCGAAAAGTACCAAGTGCGGCAGTACGCAATTATATGCAAATATACCTGAAATTACCAACAAGTAGAAGATGCGGTCCAACCCACAAAAGTGTGTTTTATCTCAGCAGGGAAAGCGTTAACCAAAAGTGCTAGTCTCCCGATACAGCAGTGCGACCAGTCACTGGCGAGACGTCAATACAAAGTCATCTGGGGTCCAACGTCCAGGCAGAGTTCTTTTTAACAGCAAAGATCAAAAGTGCTTCTTAATAGTAAAGATCAAAAGGGTAACCGAACGCATCTTGATTGGAGTGTTCTCACAACCATCCTGGTTCCCTAGCTCGTCATTGGCCTCGGGGTCTTCTATTGTTCTTACTTTCTAGGTTCATCAGCATAATTGGAGACACGTAAATATCACATCACAATTTATTAATACCTATAACTTTAGATCGCTTTATGCAATCTTTTAGAAGAAAATATCATCTCTAGTACAACATCATATTCTACACTACAAGTCTAGACACTATATAATTATGACAATCATTCGACGATCGGCGGCAGTTAGCTGAATGAACTATCTGCGAATATAAAACACAGTTTTAATAAATAGGAATCGTGTATAGACATTAAATATGAACAAATCCTGTGTGAAAATATGTAACTCAGTATGTTTATTAAAGTGTAAAATCAAATGTTAGAAAAGCCAGCGAAGAAACCCTTCTTTTCTCCTGGGTCTGATTGCCGGGTCATTAGACCCAGGTCCAGGAAAAAGGATATTTTACATCACCACCAAATGCCTGGGTTTCAGCCAAAACCTGGGTTTTTGGCCAAAAACCTGGGTTTTTAGTGGTGATGTGCAAAGGGTATTATTGAACAGCTGCTTAAGTTTTTGTTAAGAGCAGCACAGTGTATTTTATTGCAGACTTATACCCCTTTCACATCACCAACTGTGAAAAACCCGGGTCTAAAGACCCGGGTTTTTCCAGGAGATGAGTCATCTGGGGTCCAATGCCCAGGCAGAGTGCTTTTTAATAGTAAAGATCAAAAGGGTAACCGAACGCATCTTGATTGGAGTGTTCTCACAACCATCCTGGTTCCCTAGCTCGTCATTGGCCTCGGGGTCTTCTATTGTTCTTACTTTCTAGGTTCATCAGCATAATTGGAGACACGTAAATATCACATCAAAATTTATTAATACCTATAACTTTAGATCGCTTTATGCAATCTTTTAGCAGAAAATATCATCTCTAGTACAACATCATATTCTACACTACAAGTCTAAACACTATATAATTATGACAATCATTTGACGATCGGCGGCAATTAGCTGAATGAACCATCTGCGAATATAAAACACAGTTTTAATAAATAGGAATCGTGTATAGACATTAAATATGAACAAGTCCTGTGTGAAAATATGTAAGTCAGTATGTTTATTAAAGTGTAAAATCAAATGTTAGAAAAGCCAGTGAAGAAACCCTTCTTTTCTCCTGGGTCTGATTGCCGGGTCATTAGATCCAGGTCCAGGAAAAAGGATATTTTACATCACCACCAAAGACCTCATACATTTTTGTTGCAATGTTTATATTAGACAACCCCAGGAAAACAATAACAATACAGACTGTGGATGTACAGCTTCTGTCTAACTGTTGCAGGAAGTATTGTGGTGTATCAAATAAACCAAAGTTCAAACGTCCAAATTTTTGCAAATGAGAAATAGCATGTAGACCCAAATGTGTCATGACCTAGAGATGTATGCACCAGTGAGGATGCAGAAAAGAGGTTAACTATATACTCTGGGGGTTAACCACATTTAACCTCTGATACAGCATTAGTGTTGGTATATAGTACCCTTTTCTTTAGCTCTTCGCGTTTTTTTTTGCATTAGATTATGCATTTCAAGTGTTATTAATATATGTATTTTTATTTCTTATTTTCCTTTCAAAAGGTAAATTAAAACTATTCTCCTTGAGTTTAAAAATAAATTCTAGTTTCATAGATTAAACCATAGATGAACCTAAGTAGTGCGTATTTAACATTATTTTACACACTATACAAGTAACAAACTAAGTATGAATTAACATATGCTCAATAAAAACATAAACGCAATATACCAATAAACCAATATAACAAAATTCAATAAAAAACCATAAACATATTCTAATAGATGGGTCAGAAATAGAGATGGGAGAGAACCAATGTAAAATCTAAACTGTAGGTAGAAACAGTCAGCTCAATAAAGTTTTCTCAGACCTTTAGCTACTGCCTTTATCATGTTCATCTACAAATTGTCATGGCACTAGTTTAGTCACCTGATTACGCTAATCTAATATGACAACACAATCCCTACTACCACCCACAATCCCCTTTGTATTTACAATTACTTCCACAGTTATTTTGCACACATCACTTCAGGTAATTCTTCCAGTTTTCTATATTCAACGTCAAATTCCAGCCTTTTGTATTTATGCATGTGTCTGTTTTAGTGAAGAACAGCAATCACCCACTGAAAACTGTTTTAAAAGAATTGCTTTGACTGGAAGATTACAGGGCTCAGTCTTTAAATATTTCAGTATCCACTCACATATATTAATGAGAAAGGGTGCAAGCATTTTGTGAATTACAAAATGACTGTTTTTTCTTTGTTTTGTTTTTTTTACTTAAAATAAGATAACAAAATATGAGATTGCATATCACTAGTAAATAATTAGGGACTTTCTGGAGATGAATAAACAATGTACAAATACTAGACTTATAGGGACACTGAAAAGTATGCAACAAGCAAAAGTATAAATGTCACCTCAAACTCTAGTTACATGGTTAAAAGTCATGAGGTTTTAATCATCTCCAAAGTCCTCCTTTGCCCCTTCCCATATTCCTGGTTTTCATTTCTGCAAATGTTTTGTCTATAACTTATATGTCCCTGTTTTGTAAATGAAATGTTTTTTCCACTGTACACTGTTGTAGAGTGTTAGGGCAACTTTTAAATGACAACAATATTACTTTTAATAGACTCTGATTTTAGATGATCTCTCCAATTATTTTCTTTTATATTTTAATTATTAGAGTAAGAAGTCAACAACACTGTATTATTGCATATGCTAATTTGTATACTTAAGCCTACTCTGTACATGGCAAGTAATTCTTATCTTTACCCAACAATTGGTTGTTATCTGCGTTGCAGGTTTTTATAGGTTTTTTATATAGTGCCATCAGATCACATAGCGCTTTACAGAGAATATTTTACATCCATCAGTCTGACAGGGATTTTTTTTTATTCTGCTCCTAATATAACGTGTGGATGCTACTGTGCATCCGTATAACGGTGAGGAGCAGAATTGCTTTTATATAGATTATTGGTCTGGATCTAGACTACCGATAGCATAATTTTATGTGGATTCGGATTGCAACATCTACGATTTCACAATATGTACATGCCCACCCATCCAAGCAAATGAACAAACACCATTTTGCTCAATTTGGCAATCCAGAGGCTCCTGGTGGGGGATCATGTTGCACTCACAAGTGGTGGGAGCTTAATATTACATATATTAATATTACAAGTTGCAGTATCGGCCTGCTAGCAGATTATCCATTGATCCAGACTTCTAATCCACCACCATTTTAAGTCTCAGCAGATTAGAAAATGTAAGAATTAATTTAGGTGCCCTGCTGATGGAACACTGTGAAGGAATGGGAGTATACATGAACACAGTGGGGGGTTTACAGGATTTGGAGAGCCAAATGTAGCACAATAGAATCTTAGGATTCTACCCATTCTTATTATTCATAAATATATTTTTCAATATCTTGTCTGGAGTCCTACAAATGAAATTGTTGTTGGTGTTTGCGAGCTAAAAGTAAGAAGTTAATTTGTAATTCTGTTCATTTAACAAAGCAAGGTAAATTTACAAGTAGGCCTATATCTAAGGGGCACATTATCCCTAGTGAAACATTGAAATAAGAAAGGAAAATAAGGAAGAAAATGTAAATTTTGACAGGCTGAATGGTTTACAATGTCATAGAACCTCAAAGCAAAATATAATCCCAGGGTACTTTGCAGATGCAGTAGAGCCTTCTCTGTTTCCACCACTTGGTTTTACCTCAAATAGTATCTCCTGGCCAACCGCTACTTATGGCCCCGCAGACAAGGATGCTTTTGTATTACATGGAAAGTTCTGCAGTTATATGAACACACAGTAAAACAACAGTTTTAACCTGAAGGTCCCAAAACAGATAATAACTAGGGACCGGATCCAGACCCCGCACGCTTTCCGTACGTGTGGGGGTGTGTCCGTCCGAGAGAGACAGAGGAGTGCACACCCCCTGTCACTTCCCTCTCTCGTGCGGGCTTTATGGCAGCTTACACTGCCATAAGCCTGCCTTAAGTCCATCATGCGGATCAGCGGTCCATACAACCACTAGTCCACTCTCGTGTGGGAGCCCCCTCCCACACTGTACAAATACCATGCTTCCCCCCGCCCACTTTAGCGGGTGCTTGTATGTAACATCTGAAAGGTGCATGCCCCTCCAGTCAAATCAGGCTACTTGCATGCGTAACTGACCTGATGGTATCAGGTCTGGTTTCGGCCCTAGGACTTCCTTCTTGCAGGTGAATTCAACAGATAATCCAGTTATAATTCAAATCTATAACTAACAATTTAAAGAAAATTACTAAATATAATTAGTATAGACCTAAACCGTTAAGAAAATAGGAATCTATGCAAAAACATATTAAAGGTAAATTCCTCCATGGAACCACAACAGATTATTAAATTTGCTTTATTTAAATCGGGTTCTAGCACCCGATAATTTAAGGGAGACAATCAGCTTGCTGAATGGCTCCCTATTCTTTTAGTGGCTCCCTCCCTCCACAGTGCAGCAGATCTATGTATGATGCTGCTCTGACAGCTTTGAAGTATATTTTCAAAGCTGTTAGAGCAGCATAGTACATAGATATACAGTAGTGGCTATTGCAAGGAGTAGTACAGATAGGGATCAGCCGAAACCGCGCTGTGTGAAGTGCGGCTTCGGCTGATTCTTGTCTGTATTACTGCCTGCAATAGACGCTGCTGCATATCTTGTCTGTATTATTGGTTTATCGGACCACCCCCTGCTGGGACCGATAATCTTCCTAATGTAGGCCCAGGTTTAATCCTTCCTCAATTACAGTCAGCACCCCCTCTTCTGCTAGGATTATCGGTCCCAGCAGGACAGGTGTATGATGCCAATAAAGAGACATTTCCTTGGCGGCAAATTGTCCCATTTATAGGGCCACCCCCTGCTCGATTATCGTTCCAGTGTATGGCCAGCTTTACTATACCCAATCTGTCATGACAAATTTATCCTTATTGGCCACTTGTGAAAAGTAACACATTTTTAGGCTTTGTATTTAATTATAATTGAGAGACCCTGTTGAGTTACTCTATATGACAGCTGTATAGGCCTGGATATGACAGAAAAAATACGGTATGGTAACATTGTCCTATGTGCATTACATAATTAATAGTTTTGGGGGTTTTTTTTAAAGCAAAGAGTAGAGCTACACATTTGCTGAATTCACACTTAAGCCACAACTATGTTTCACAATCGCTTATTACTTATAAAACAGGAAACCCCACATTTCAGCTACATTCACAGTAAATCCTCAACTAAACTCTTTATTTAGAGCTTAAATTGTTATTCGGAGAAAAAAAATGATACTGCCAGGGAATTGTGCTACTAATTGTGTGATTGTAAAAAAACAACTTGTAAAACAAAATGTATGACATATCCTGGAACATTATTAAAACATTCATATGCATTATTAGGGACTAAAGAAAAATAAATAAAAAACACAACAGCTATAGTATATGTTTATTTAAGAAAAAAATTATGCCACTGGCATTAGCAGCCCTTAAGTTTAGATAGATTGCATGTGGAGTTATCTAATGTCACGGAAAGCTGTGAACAATGACCAGGACTTCATCAGGTATGGTATAATTGTGGGTCTGGCATGCACCAGAGCCCCTGATGTTGGAGACGAACTATGCTATAAGCCCAGGGTAGTTTACAATTCCAGATGGCAGCCCCTAACATAGACACTGAGAAGTCTGTGGGATGGAAGGATAGCACTTAGCGATTTATTGAAGTACCGGAGTGCTAAAAGTATTTGAGTATCGGAATGCTGAAGCACACGAGTACCAGATTGCTGGAGAATAGAGTTGGTAAAGCTTACAGGAAAGGTTAGTAGTACAAGGGGGGATTCCAACTGCTGAAATGATGGAGATAGAACCACAGGAACACAAAGATCTAGTAGTGAGCTTATACTCTGACAGTGAGAGAATGCTACAGACAGGTTTAAATAGTTTGTAAGTTATTTCATTGGCAACTGAACACTTAGGAGAACTGTGAAAAGGAGCTCCTGGAGTTTGCTGGCAACAGCTATACAGAGCAGAAATGCTGGATGACAAAGTAGACAGAGTAGTAATATGGAGCAATAAGTAAGCAGTGTGAGCATTGTGACACCTAGGTAGTCAAATACATCCATAACGCAAGTTATAATTTCATTTTCACATTTCATTTGCCTGTCACTTTTACATTTTTTGTGTTTGTTCATGTAAAAAGCCATTAAAACACATAGAATATTAAAATTAATGTGAGCATTCATTTACTATCCACATTAAATACTGTTTACTATCCGCATTTAATAAAAAATAGTTTTGTCAACTAGCCACAATGGGCCGGATCCTCAACTACAGCCGTCTTACACACACAGCCGTAATTTGCCGAAAGATAGCTACTGCGCATGCGTAGTAACTATTGTGCGTAATCTACGTATCGTTTCGGTACGAAGATTGCGTATATGTGGTCTGACCATACGTACAATAGTACTATGTACTAATGTACTGATAATACTATGCATGCGCAGTAGCTATCTTTTGGCAAATTACGGCCGTGTGTGTAAGACGGCCGTAGTTGAGGATCCGGACCAATGTTAGACAACCTGGGCTGGTTCCCTCTGAAACAGGGGGACAATAACTATATCCCAGATATTTTTACTAAATATATTAATACATATTAACATATTATATTATCTTATATTATATTATATTATATATATTATGGGTACCTAAAAAAGAAAGAAAATATGGTGCAGCATCCAAGCGTAATATATGCGATACCCAGAGTGTAATAGGAATGCCACTCACCTATTAGTGGAGCTCCCAGGCTCCACTGATATACGCAAGATACAAATCCCACGGTGGACTTCAGTGTTTCCAAGCAGGATGATCCTTTATTCAACAATACAGGATAAAATCGTGAAATAAAAAAGTAATATTTACAGACGTCCTCACGGGTACCAGAGCGGTGGTTGCCGAACAGATGATGCCGGCACAGATTCCCGTGCTGCAGCTTACAGCCCTCGTTAGCAAGTAGTCTGTTTGTAATAGTAAGCCTCTACGCGTTTCGCAGTCAGCTGACTGCTTCGTCAGGAGATAGATAGCCGTTACACTGAAGAACCGGGAAACGGGATTTAAAGGGCATGCGACCTGGCCTGGGAAGGGTCCTAAAGGGATTTGTGGTAAAAGTTCATTTGCAAGTCCATCATTAGTGATCTATCAAGCTCTGATAAAGTGGCAATGCAATGCTATGGGAACTACCAAGCAAATGTATGAGTAAACACAAATATATAAATAACATCTTACATACTCGAATAGTAACATAATATCCAAAGAAATAAAAGTATAAAAATTAATTAAAAGTCCCTGTAATAACAAATATACATATTAAAATGTAACAAAGATGATTTTTGCATATAAAATTGTTTGAGCGATGTATGTTTCAAAAATTGGAGTCAAAAGACATCCAAAACAGTAAAACCTTAATCACCTAGAAATAATACTATTAGGGGCATCTTCTTACATATAACTAATCGTTATTTCAAAAGATTAGTTATCACTCTATTTGAAGAGTGTGTTATAGAGCTGGAAGCTTACATTCTTATATAATCATTGTCAGCTTCAGTATAGGAATAGGTGAAATTACTTCCCTAGATGTTTGCTATATACCCCAGTTCAAAGATGGGTTTTTTAAAGAAAAAATAAAAATAACGAGAATATGTCTCATAGTTATAAGATAATGTTATACGTTTTACATATTTTACAAGGCACTGTTTTCAAAAAATACCTTAACAACGCATATGTTTAAAAATATAAATAAGGTATGTTACATATAATTTAGAGTAGTTCTCACAAATATAGGATCCAACCTACTGCATTCATTGTAATTCATATATAGTTATAATTATTCTTATTTGAGATCTTATTTGGAATAAATTTAAATTTACTGGGTCTTATACTGATAGATAAAATTATTTCTTTAATTTATTTTCATAAAATAGTGATAGTAATTTACTCTAATAAATTAACTCTAAAAAATTAACTCTAAAAAATTGACTCCGAATTTTCTCTAAAAAGTATTTATAAAATTCAGGAAATATTTTAAACATGTTTAAAGGAACTAAAAGTTATAGGAATGCTGCTAAATCTATATCTATATTCAGACCATCTGGATTAAGGGTTTTAAGTTCAAAAATCCAGAATGTTTCCCGCTGAGATAGACGTTTATTTCTGTCGCCTCCTCTGATATCTATGGGTATGTTTTCAATTGCCATAGCTCTAAGTCCAGAGGGATTGCAATTATGGTTCTTTAAAAAATGTTGCGGGATGCTATGGTTTTCTATCCCCTTGTTAATATTCAAAATGTGCTCCCTCAATCTGGTTTTAAAGGGTCTTGAGGTTTTACCCACATATTGGAGGCCACATGGGCACTCCAAAAGATAGATGACAAAACTTGTATTGCAATTAATTGTGCTTTTAATTTTATATTTCTTCTTTGTTTGATTGCTAATAAATTCCTTTCCTTTGACACCATATTTACACGCCTTACATGTGGCACATGTGAAGAAACCACATATGTCGTTATTTTGAGGTTTATATAATTCCAATTGGCGTGAAACTGTAGGGGCTAGTTGTTTTTTAATATCTGGTGCTTTACGAAATATAATTTGTGGTTTTGTAGAGAGGATTTTTTTCAATTCTGGATCCATCAGAAGCAGGTGCCAATGTTTATTAATGATTTTCCGCACAGAATTGTGATCGTCATTAAATTCTGTGATAAAGGGGACACTCAATTGTTTTGTCTTTCTTTTTTTGTTGTTACTAGTCGAAATAAGGTCCATTTGTTCAAGATCTTTAACTTCTTTTATGGCTTCCTCACATACAACAGTGGGGTACCCTCTATCAATGAATCTTTTAGTTAAAACTTCCGCTTGCAAAGAAAAAGATTCTATTTCTGTACAATTCTTTCGTATTCGACGAAATTGACCCTTGGGAATATTTTTAGTCCAGGGGGGGTAATGGCAACTGTTTGGCATAACATAGTTATTGGCGTCAACTTTTTTAAAAAATGTTTTAGTACATAATTGGTTATTTTTATGGTATATCTCTAGATCTAAAAATGGGATGGACTCAGTGCTAAAAGAAAAATCAAATTTTAGGTTCCTATTATTCGTATTTAAAAATATTTCAAATTCTTTAAGTTCTACATCTGATCCATCCCAAATAAAAATCACATCATCTATATAACGCCGCCATAGGACCAGGTGCTCC
>WWET01000497.1:231438-248038 GCA_011038615.1 Limnodynastes dumerilii
TATATATGAATTACAATGAATGCAGTAGGTTGGATCCTATATTTGTGAGAACTACTCTAAATTATATGTAACATACCTTATTTATATTTTTAAACATATGCGTTGTTAAGGTATTTTTGAAAACAGTGCCTTATAAAATATGTAAAACATATAACATTATCTTATAACTATGAGACATATTCTCTTGTTATTTTTATGTTTTCTTAAAAGAACCCATCTTTGAACTGGGGTATATAGCAAACATCTAGGGAAGTAATTTCACCTATTCCTATACTGAAGCTGACAATGATTATATAACAATGTAAGCTTCCAGCTTTATAACACACTCTTCAAATAGAGTGATAACTAATCTTTTGAAATAACGATTAGTTATATGTAAGAAGATGCCCCTAATAGTATTATTTCTAGGTGATTAAGGTTTTATTGTTTTGGATGTCTTTTGACTCCAATTTTTGAAACATACATCGCTCAAACAATTTTGTATGCAAAAATCATCTTTGTTACATTTTAATATGTATATTTGTTATTACAGGGACTTTTAATTAATTTTTATACTTTTATTTCTTTGGATATTATGTTACTATTCGAGTATGTAAGATGTTATTTATATATTTGTGTTTACTCATACATTTGTTTAGTAGTTCCCATAGTTATGCATTGCCACTTTATCAGAGCTTGATAGATCACTAATGATGGACTTGCAAATGAACTTTTACCACAAATCCCTTTAGGACCCAGGGATTCCCAGGTCGCATGCCCTTTAAATCCCGTTTCCCGGTTCTTCAGTGTAACGGCTATCTATCTCCTGACGAAGCAGTCAGCTGACTGCGAAACGCGTAGAGGCTTACTATCACAAACAGACTACTTGCGAACGAGGGCTGTAAGCTGCAGCACGGGAATCTGTGCCGGCATCATCTGTTCCCGGCCGCAACCACCGCTCTGGTACCCGTGAGGACGTCTGTAAATATTACTTTTTTATTTCACGATTTTATCCTGTATTGTTGAATAAAGGATCATCCTGCTTGGAAACACTGAAGTCCACCGTGGGATTTGTATCTTGCGTATATCAGTGGAGCCTGGGAGCTCCACTAATAGGTGAGTGGCATTCCTATTACACTCTGGGTATCGCATATATTACCCTTGGATGCTGCACCATATTTTCTTTCTTTTTTAGGTACCTTGTGTCCTTATTATACCTGGAATTATATGCAATTCTATACGTGGGAGAACTAGGAATTCCCACACCAGGAAACTAAGTATCCTATTTTGGAGTTTTGGAGCGCTGTAGTTCATTTGTTTCATTATATATATTATATTTTGAATAGCTGTAGTGATAACAGACCCATATTCATTCAAGTAGAAATCAACCTTTAACTACATAAAACTTCCCAAACTCAGATTCAATGAATTGTTACACAATCAATGTCTTCAATCCAATATGCAGACACTGTTAACTGAAGAGTTATTAAGCACTGGGTATGAGAACAGTACTGGGAAATCCATGCTTTGACAATTGCTCATTTCAGCTACAACAGTTAAGGTGATTGGATCGGATTCACAACTCTTTTTTAAGTTACGTGCCTATTTATAAGTTTAGTGCTAACGTGCACGCGTAGTAAATATTTTACGCTATCTACGTAGTGTTTCGCTACATAGATTGCATACATGCAGTCTTTAAAGACCGCATGTACGCAATCTACGTAGCAAAACGCTACGTAGATAACATCAAATATTTACTATACTGATGCTGATGCTGATACAAGGGCCCATAGCCGTCATCACCACACTGCTAAAGCTCTCCACCGGTTTATCTTGGAGAGCATCAGGACCAAAGCATATTTTTTGCACCTGGGCCCAAAACTCGCTAGTTCCACTGCTGTTGAGCATGGTACCACATTATAGTGCTAACATTAAAAAAAAAAGTGAAATCTGCTGCTCTCCACTGCCTTTTCGAACCACTCTCTCCCTCTGTCTGTCTTCTTTTCTTTTTACTTTTAGAAGTCAATTAGTTAACCTTGTCTACCTTTTAGTTCTCTTAGATTATCTGTCAGCTTTCAGACCTTTCTTGTAACAACTTGTGAGCAAAAAAACACAGCAATTAAATGAGTAAACCATTGTCATTATTGGGGGGAAATATAAAGTTGTATTAAAAGCTAGAGAATGTATGCAATGCATTGCCACGGTGATCAATGCTCTTTTAAACAATATAAATTCAATGTATAACCATCCAGTTCTTTACAGTTGGTTATTGCATCACTTATTCAGCAAAGCCATGTTTAATCCATGTATTATAATAGAGTAATATGCAAGACTGCAAGATTTTCAAATGAGTTATACATCATTTTATATTAGTTGTCAAGACAGTGTAATAATATTTTACTGGTACATTGTAAAATATACAGTAACCTTGTTTAACTTTTTGAGTATTGACATGTCACTGGCATATGACTAAATTATTCAACTAAACTGAAGTGTCTTATGCAATCAGGATGTTTACTGTCTGTTCATCTAAAAGAGTTATTATAAAAAGACATTGCTGTAATAAGTGTTCATAATTACATATTTTCACCCAGCATGTAACCTTATATGATCTTAAGTAGAGGGTGAAAAAAATAGATCATAACATTAAATTTGTTCAATAATCTAAGTTTGTCATAGCTAAAGTAAATTCATTTACTATAGCTTAGGTATTCCTCTTGTTGACCTTTACTGCATAGATGCATAGTCTGTCCTACACATTGTACATTCTGTAAAAGGCCATATTGGGACCCATACTGCATGTAGCTAACATGACAGCAGCCTGACAAGTACAAATGAACATCTCACCCCATTACACATTGGTGGAGCTGTTGACAGCTTTTATTCAAAATGTAGGTTTATTCTAAACAGTTCTTCATTTACATTGCTATTAAATAGGATAACTTGCAGTTTCTACCTTCAGGGGCAAACCTCTATCCAGCCAAAGGCCACATATTACCTTTAAGAAGTAGCACGCTTATGCAATAACACACCTTAAGAAGTGTTACAAGCTATAATAAACACATCTTATGGTAATGTAAAAACCACTTGACAGACACAGATAACAACTTTGCTCTCCACTAGTGTAATGTATGCATTGAAGATATAGGACCGCATTCACACTTAAGTAAGAGTTGAATCTACGGGCCGAATTCACACATGAGTGTGTCATCCATAGGACACATGAGTGTGTCATCCATAGGACACATGAGTGTGTCATCCATAGGACACATAAGTGTATGATCCTAATTCCTTGCTCCCCTCCTTCACCCTGCCCCCCGTTTTTAAGTGCCTCACTGCACTTACGAGTACCATAGGGTACCCTTAACTACCTGTGCGTATTTTTCCTCTTAAGGAGGGAAAGTATGCATGTAGATTCCCCAGCACTCCCTCTCAGCCTAATTTATATCCCTCCCTCCACCCACTTTACGGAACTAACCCCGGCATGCCCCCTCCTACCTTAAAAACTATGTGAAATCTTTAATATCCAGAAGAAACCCCCTACACAAATTGCGTAGTCTATATGACTATGCATGCGCAGGTGCTCTGTATGTAATAATACGCCCCTAAGAAGCATCAGCTTCTTAGGTGTGAATCAGGGCCTACGTGCGTATTTTTACGATCAGTTAAACTGTGCATGCCCAGAACCCGAATCTACGCACGGAAACCATTGCTGACTGATTCACATACACGGACATCTGACTTAGGACTGATACACACAACGGGCCTGATCCAGACCTACGATGTAGCGCTGAGCATTACATCGTGGGACTTAACCTGACACTCCCCCTGCCCTATCGTATTTACACTCTCTTACGCCGGCTGAAGGCTACCCTAACTTCAGCCGGCGCAAGGGAGTGTAAATACGCTGAGACGACGGCGTTAGAACGATAACGCCGCCCTCCAAGCCTCATTACCCTCCCTCCCCCTGCCTCCCTGCACTAACCTTGGCGTAGTAACACTGGGGGACACCCCCTCCAGCGTTACTACGCTGGTACTACGGACGCCCGATCCAATCTAACATATGCACGGGAAAAGTTAAGGTAGCCCTTGACCACTCGTAAGTTAAAGAACCATATTGCTTGCTGAAGCCATGCGTCTTCTCTTACTTAGTTCAGCCCACACCTGCTGCGTGTTTATAATAAATGGATGAGTGTTTTTAAAAGTAACAATAAAGGCTTGTTTATTTAATCCTAGGCTAATTTTGCATTTTGTGCAAGACTTAAACATTGTAAAGGTGCCATTATTTGTTTTGATGTTGTGAAGGGTTTTTTTTTCTTTTTTTAAATGTTTATTTTTAAAATGTTTTATAAAAGTCTATATATATATATATAGTGGATCATTTTATTTCTAACTTCATGCAGTATGCATATATAAGTATTGCTAATTATGTTATGATTATTCTTATTTCAAGGTGTATTTTTAATGGTTACTGTTGTTAAGATATGTTAATGTGAGTTAGAGCAGTTTTTTTTTTTATAAAAATTAACTTTTCAAGAGCCTAATCAGTGCGTATAGATATGTATCTTTGAATCATAAGTAATTTTAAGCACCTAAACGCACGACCAATTCACAGTTTATAAAGTCCGCACGTACCTAATTATACGCAGGAAAGACTTACATTCTTACTTTACACTCCCGACACAGAGGGAGTAGTAAATCGGTTTCTTTCTTTACTCTAAATCGGTATTGCGGATTATTCACATGCGTTTATTTAAGTCAGTTCACAATTTTACTCTTAATTGTGAATCAGGTCCATTGTCCTTATCAACCAATCAGTTTCTAGCTATTATTTAATAGGCTGTATGGTACATGGAAGACATTGTAAAATTGGTTGCTATGGCAATATCATCTCTTTTCCTCTTTGAAACACCATTAAAATACACCCAGAAGCACCTAATAAGAAAGCATACAATGATTGCTGTAAAAATTTTATTTTAAAGATATTGATAGTATGAATATATATACGGTTCATCTTGGTTGCTCTGTATTACCTTTAGCAAAGCAAAGCATACTTAGACCAATTTAAATGAGATTTTTAGAAATATATTCTAGGTATGATATTATTACAGTCGATGATACTCAATTATTCAGAATAAAGTAGAATTCTACTTGTATAATTGTGACCTTTCCTCAGCTACCCCGACCTTTTCAGTATGTATAGAAAATGCTACTTGGATGATTCATGGGATCACAGTCGACCCACAAAAAACTTTCTACAACTAATTTCAAGATAATGAATAGTTCACAGTGATAATGAAACTGGAGGATGTGACAGAAGAAAAAAGAAATTACAAATATAGAGTGACAAACTATAGATGGATTGCCACCGAAAGGAAATAGTTTTTTGGGGCTTTCCATGTCTAAAATAAGTCCATTCAACTATGACAAAGTCTACAGGTACAGAGTCTAGTGACACCTACTATTTTGTATTCAAATGTCACAAGTACTGAGAGACTTCATAATTTACAAGACTGTGTCTCTCAAACAGTAGGGTGACATTAAATTCCCTTCTTCTTCTTCTTCTTCTTCTTCTTCTTCTTCTATTCTGCTTCTTTTTTTTCTTAATCCTAAATGGGGAGAAAAATTAAATTGGTATATTTAGCTGTATTATATTTAATTATATGTATATTCATAAGGGATTGTTGAGATTATTCATTTAAATAATTTACTAGTTAAAAAAAGGTGCTTAAAAAGTTTAACCAACTTTAATATTCAGTGACCTTTCTCAAGTCAAGAAGGAAGAATCTAAAGAAACATTCTTCTGTAAAGCTGGCCATATACTGCGATGATTATAAATCCCAGCACGGGGACAAAATTCCCACCAGGGAAAGATCCATTTATCAGCACCATACACCTCTCCTGCTGGGACCAATAATCCTAGCAGAGGGGAGCTTGGACAGAGCCAAACTAAAATATATATACTGCTGAAGATCTATGTAATGCTTCACTGACACCTTTGAGGTATACTTAAAGGTGTCGGTGCAGCAATACATAGACCCGCCCTTAGATCTTCTCAGCAGTTTCATTTCTATTTCTTGTTGCAATAGCTAACGATCCTGATAGGTAGGGAACTTCAATTATATCATGTATATGTAGACCACTAAATTTGAGTATCTTTGTATGACTACAAGATCTCTCATACTACTATTGCATTGCAAAATCATTAAACCGGTGCATGCTAGCTGCTTGTGTGTCGAGTCCGATGCATGCTTACTTGGCCCGCGCTGGTTGTGAAGGCACTGCTCGGCTTGTGGCGCCGTTTGGCTTGTGATTGGTCGTGTGGTCGCACATGAGTTAATGTGAGTTCCGGCACCTTTTTTCTTACAAAAAAGCACTGGGTGTGCCAATGGACTGTGTACTTATCCCGATCACCCATCATTGTTTGAGGTCTATTTATAAAGATCATTTTCATGCAATAATGCCCATTTTCATGTGGAAATGAGCATTATCACATGAAATTTTTTTTTGTTTTTTACAAACAATGGATCGCAATAGAAAATAGCAGTTTCCATGGCGATCCATGGGAATATCGGTCTCTCCACCGGCCTGTTCTTTTCAGAGTGGGCCAGTGGTTCGTTTCATTTATGAACCCTCGGAGCGGAGTTTACACTCCGCTCTGAGTGTTAAACTAACGCCAGCTCAGGCTGGTATAATTCTAATTCCCCATGTAACCCACTTTTTCTAACAGCTATTAGGGGGGGAAGGGTATATATGGAGAGACCGCTGGAATACATGCTGGTACAAGATCTGTAAAAAAAAAAAAAAAAATTTTAAAAGAAACAACAGAATAGAGTTAAAAGTTACCTGATCAGGAGACATGTCTGCCTGCAGATGCCGGACCCGACATGAAGACCCTGCACATGCACAGTGTTTCTCATGTCGGGCCTTGAAATTTTTAAAGTCCTGAATGAGAGTCACTGTGCATGCGCAGGACTTCATTCAAGCTTCGGTTGAATGAAACATCCTGCGGGACTTTGCCGGAGGGGTAAGTATTAATAAATTATATGAATGAACCTGCCAGGCTCGCTGCGAGTAGAAGCGAGCCTGGATCAGCAACATTCATAGAAAATTGAAAGGATAAGTTAATAGACCCCTTTATTTTATGTTGGCACAAGTCAGAAAACGTAAGGTAGTGGTTAGTGAAGCAATAGCACAGATCCAATAATTGCAGATCTACACATATAGAAATAGGATATCTGGATCCAGCCCCTTGTCTTCTTTCAGCACTCTGCCCAGACACCAGTGCAGTGTTGTGGGGTGTGGAACAAAGCTTCATAGTGTATATATGTATGTACAGACTCAAGAGTGTTTTTATCTAAAGCAGATGAATTCCACATTATTTGTTATCCAACAGTGCAATAATTTAGACTTTGCAGGAGGCCAGTTTAAGCAAGCTCTTTCCAAGTTGATTGGCAAGCAACTGCAATTTGCTTCCTGCCACGTCTGTATAGAAAATATTACTCAGGGTGCTTATAATGGGAGTGGGTGTTCTTCTGTAATCTGAAGCACAATTGATACTTTATAAAAAAAATTACAATACACAATTGTCTTATGGGCAACATTATTCAGGAAATCCGTTCATCCTTGAAGACTTTATTGTCTATATAATTGTTGGGCAAGACTAACGCTGCTGATTAAATTTGCACACAGATTTTTTTAACCTATCATGAAAGAACATAGAATGAACAAAGTATAATATGAATACAGACAAAATATTGAATAAATCTGTTACCATGTTATTAAGAATAAACCGCTATTCTGTAGCAATATTAATTGTATTTAGCTCCATAAACATTTTACACATAAGACATGAAAAAGTTTTTCAATTACTGTTACCACCTTGAAGTTACTGGGCACGATCCAGATCTGAGCACAAATCAGCACACACAATGCATTTTCAGCATACGATCTTATAGCACACACAGTGGTGCCTTTGTATTGCAAGCAATTATAGCACGTTGCATACGGGCATAAAACATCCAAGTGTAATGCAGGTACTTGACCAAGGGCTGGATCCAGACCTTGGTAAGTGCATGAACTTAGTTACTCAAGGGCTAAACCATGTTGATTTCAGGGGGAGCCAAGTTAATTGTATTCTTTACATGCAGAGATATATCTTTAAATTGCTTACTGCACACAGATACTGACCAACTTTACTATCACACTGTTATTTAGACTTGGGATAGGAAACCACCTCTCAACTCTAATTCTGTTTGCAACAGATGAAATATGACTCCTCTGAAAACAACATGGTTTAGCCCTTGAGTAACTAAGTTCATGCACTTAACAAGCTCTGGATCAGGCCCCAAATGTGTTGTGCAAGTGCAGGGTAGTACAGTGTATTTCTGACTTTAAATACAGGTTTGGATTAATGCAAGTAAACTTTACAAAATTATTTTCCGTTTTTAATAAAACATGAAAATATTTTTTCTTACTGTATGTCATGGTTGCCTACTTTTGCAAATGAATATCAGGGAGATTGTAAGAGCACTATCAAGGTGCTGCACCAAAGGGGTGTGTCCTGTAGCGCTAAAGAGGTGTGTCCTGTGAATAGCGCCACCCATAGGTGTATCTAGCTATATCCAGGAACTTCAAGTGATGTTAATAGACAATGTTCCAAAGTAGATGGTAGATGGTGATATTCACAATATTGCTACAGCATATATGTGTGTCTATTAGGAAGATATAGCGGTCAAAGGCAGCTATAGACAGTTCTTTTAACATACAGTACAGAGACTGATAAAATTAGGGATGATGTTAGGTCAATGTATAAAGATATAAATTATACTGAGCCTGTTATGCATTTAGCGGCATCGATAAGGTGCAATCTCAAATGGTACTTATCTTTGGTTCAGAGAGTGTCCGTTAGCTGATCAGGTTAATAGGCAGCGTTCTCACCGGCTTTGTTGTGGATGGTGACGATCGTGGATGACTTAAACTGTCAGCTGTCGTCTCCAGCGTCGGCCATTAAAGTGGCTCTTTATAATGTGATGGGGAGCCAAACGATAAGGAGAGCCAGTCACCGTGCTGTCTGTCAGCTAAGTTTAAACAGCCCGTTAAAATGCAGAAAGCGTTAGTAGAACACTGGACCAATAGAGAGTGTGTAGCCGCCTCCTGCCGACAGGGCTTTTTGTTGGAATCAGACTCTGAACTTGACCAAATTGCAGCATGAGCTGCGCTCCGTCTGTGGTAATTTGAGAGTGATAATCCACATCCGTTGGTATAATGTTCAGCTGCAGTATTCGTGTTAAAAAAGGAGATTTCAGGCTATATGTTGAGAGCAGTGCTGTTATAAGTTTAAAAGGACACCTCAACGCGTTTCACTACTACTGTAGTTTCATCAGGAGGAAGAAAAGGTAAGTAGGGGGATGGGGAAGAGGCTTGGCTATTTAAGTAGGTTTAATTAGACAGGAGGGTTATTAACCCTATGATATATACATTGATGACAAGCTAGATTTACTATAGGGGTGTACGGAAAACAGTGATCTTAAAGGACCACATACATAAATTATTTTCAACTAAAATTAAACATAAAAAATAATATAAAAGATTTTATGTCAGAGTATTATAAATGGACAATGGAGTTCATGTTTTTATTTACTTTGAAGACATATAGAGAAGAAAATCTAAGGTGCAATTATCATAAAGATAACATATAAATTACGATTATCAATCTTATAAGGTTATATGGTCCAAAAAAAACAGATATTTAAATAGACAAACAAAATGAATATTTATATTATGTTACATGGTATATGTATATTAAACTCGCATGAGATAAAATACAATGGAGACTTAAATAATAATAATCAGCTGATCATAGTGATATGATGTTTTGCTAAATTCTCTTAAGCCATTCTATTTCTTTAATAAGGTTTTTAACCAGAGAACTCAGACATATTGATATAATACTGATTTATTAAAATATTTTATTGGTTTTATACATAAAGAAATAGAATGAATCATAATGGACCATGTTATAGGTTGAACCAAACAGGTATTATATATAATTTTTTGTTAAAATCAAGTGCTGAAGAAATATCAATATTTTGAATATTATGCATGAAGGAATGAACTGTATAATAATATACCAATGTTGCAAATCATCTTTTGTTGGAACCAAATGCAACATTAGTTATATACATCTAATTCAACTACATCCAAATAAATTCAAGGTAGTAATGGCAACTGTCCTGATCATCTACCAAATAACAAGAAAAAACACCTCTATGTCTATATTAAGGATGTTTTTTTAGGAATATTTTTGTATATATTAACCCTTGAACATGTCACCCTAGTAAACACACCTGAGGAGCACACCTGTCGCAGGTCACCGTCACAAGGCAGTCGGCCAGCTAGAAGGAGGGACATACCAGTGTGTTTTACTTAATCCAAAGCGATGTAATTAATGATAACATTAACAGTAAACAGGATGGTGGAGAGAAGGGTAAGGAAAAGGAGGGGAAATACAGCTAGACCTAGTGATGGCGGGGGGTCAGAGGTACAGTCTAATGCTAGTTGGTGATTTAAGAAAAATGGTTGAGTTCTATCGACTCATTAAGGCCATTAGGGGCCATGGTGTCGAGTCTGAAGATCCAGTATGCCTCTCTCTGACAGTCGGGCATACTGGTCTCCACCTCTTGATGTTCGTTTAATATGTTCTATACCCCTGATCCTCAAAACCTCCACCCTGCCATCATGTTGGTCAGTAATGTGTCGTGATACAGAGTGTAGCCTATTACTTTTAAGGATATTTCTCCTATGTTCTGAAAATCTTACATGGTCCTAACAACATTTATAATTTCTCTATCCACTTCATCATCTCCCTCCTCCCCTTTATAATTTCTCTATCCCCTTCATCATCTCCCCCTCCCCTTTTATAATTTCTCTAACCCCTTTCTCATCTCCCCCTCCCCTCATTATCTCCCCCTCCTTCTCCCCTCATCATCTCCCTCCTCCTCTTCATTATCTCCCCCTCCCCTTTATCATTTTTCTATCCCCTTCATCATCTCCCCCTTCCCTTTCATAATTTCTCTAACCCCTCCCTCATCTCCCCCTCCCCTCATTATCTCCCCCTCCTTCTCCCCTCATCATCTCCCTCCTCCTCTTCATCATCTCCCCTCCCCTCATCATCTCCCTCCTCCTCTTCATCATCTCCCCATAGCCTTTATAATTTCTCTATCCCTTTCCTCATCTCCCCCTCCCCTTTTATAATTTCTCTATTCCCTTCCTCATCTCACCCTCCCCTCTTCATCAGCTCTCCCACCCCATTCATTATCTCTCCATTCTCATCATCCCCCCTCCTCTTCATCAGCTCCGGCTCCCCAATCTCTTCATCATCGCCTCGTTCTCATTTATGATCTACCCCTCACCATTCATCCTATCCGCCTCCCCATTCATTATCTCCCTATTCTCTTCATCACCTCCCCCTCTCATTCTCTTTATAATTTCTTTATCTCCTTCATCAACCCCTCCTCTTTATCAGCTTCTTCTCCCCATTCACTTCATCATCTCCCCCTCCCCATCATCATCTCCCCCTTTCAATTCATTACCCCATTCTCATCACTTCCCCCTCCCCATTATCTTTATCATTGTTCTATCCCATTCATCATCTCCCCTCTCCTCTTCCTCAGCTTCCCCTCCCCATTCACTTCATCATCACCCCATTCTCATCACTTCCCCCTCCCCATTCTCTTTATCATGTTTCTATTCCATTCATCATCTCCCCCCTCCTCTTCATTTTTCTTCATTAGCTCCCCATTCTCATCAGCTCCCCCTCCACATTCATCACCATCCGATTCTTATCATCTCCCCCTCTCCATTTATCATCTCCCAATTCTCATCACCTTATCACCTTCGCCTTCACTTAATGATTTCTTTTACGCATCTCCTTTATAATCTTTCCCTCGCCTCATCTGTTCTCTCTCCCCATAATCTCCCCTTGTGCTGTTCCCCTCCCCAATGTTGTCCCATCACCCTTATATTTGTATTCAAGTATAAGTGGAAAACTCTGCACTTCTGCGCCACAGCTCTGCTATTCATGCCTGTGCCGTCAGGACATCACACGCATGATGCTTTAGAATCAGTGAGCCTGGAGCCGCAGACTGTCAGAGATTTAACAGCTGCCGTACTCCTGTCGGCGCCACCTGTATATTTCGGCACCCGGAGCTCACGCTCCACTGGAACGACTCTCCCTATGCCACTGGCCGCCATTACTCTTCTGCTGTCACATAGTAATTAAGTGCACTTCTCAAATATAATGGCATTACATGCACTTCCTGTTTCACAGTTAATGGTATAAATGTTATCCCAAAGTCCTTTCCAAACAAGCTGGAATCCCCTTGGGCTCTGATACCACTGCATTTAGTACTAATGATGAAACACTAGGCAGATGAGCTACATCTATAGTGGAGAGGTGTTGGGTAGCTGGGCAAAGTAGAGCATTAAACAATAAGTTCCCATAAAACTTTATGAGGAAATTTATGGAGAGCTATGTGCTAGATTATTCCAAGTTTTATTAAATGAGAATCAGTCTTTCTTTCCTTCACTCTTTTCATGATTTCCCCATGAATTTGGTTTCTTCAAATTATTTACGAAGGAAAATTTACTGAATTAAAATAAAGTTGGAGATAGTAGAATTTAAATTATTTTTTCTTCATTTAAATATGGTTAAATAAACACAAATAAGTAAAAATAATCAGTTACTTACAACCAAACAAAATTATGTTACAGAGGGATAAGAACAGTGAAATTTCTAAGATTATGCATAGTGGCATACTTTTATAGATAGATTAGTCTTTATTCATATTTATAGACTGCTTAATCAAAACTGTTTAGAGTAATTAGCCACTAGTTGCCTGGGGGTGAACTCCTGCCTTTAATACTGGATCTTATTAAGGAGGTGGGCGTGGTGGGAAGTTAGATATTGACCTGACAGACTAGTTTTACACTTAAGAGCAAACTTTAAATTTCACAGGAAATTCTTTACAATAAGCATGTAAAATAAAATATGGAAGTACCATTAGTGGCATCATCCATTCTGACCCCCCAGTGGGAGGTTGGCATCACTCCTTACCATGCTGATGCACACAAACCTCATTTACTATGTTAAACTGGGCATGTGTAGTCTGTGTGACCACGCAATCTACGCAGCCCTAGGGTATGTAGATTAACTACGCAAAGTGGGTTGGGAGAGGAATGTAGATATGTAGATTAGGCTTGGAGGGAGGGCTGGGGATTCTCCAAGCGTATTTTACCTCCTTAAAAGTGAAGATACGCACTGGTAGTTAAGGTTGCCTATGGAACTAGTAAGTGCCATTAGGTACCTAAAAAATCAGGTGCAGGGTGGGGGAGGGGATCGGAGAAGTATGGATCACAAACTTATGTGTGAATACAGTCCAATTGTTAATTAGCAGCTTAATCATCCTAGTTGCACAGTTTCCTACTTTTCCATACCTAGGACCTACCTTCTCTTTTAAGACTTCATTAACAGAAAAAGTCGGAAGTATGGAAATCTTGGTATGGACTGAGAGGAAACGCCTACACGGCACAATGTACAAAAAATAAGGCATGCACACTTGTGATCACAACACAGCCCCTCTGTTGTAAGGTTTTAGAAATGTCTCTTAAGTCTAGATTCATCACAGTGTGTTCAGATTGGGTGGCATGGGTACATGGGCAGATTGATAAAGTAGCTGCCATCCATACTAAACACCAGTGCTTTTTTGTAAAAAGATAAAGGTGCAGGAACTCACCCCTCATCAACCCTTATTACAGCCCCCTATAATTTTTCAGACCTTATTGCAGCCCCTCACAAGTTTCAGTCCTTATTACAACCCCTTTTTAATTTTTTATAATTGTGCCCCTTGTAATATCCAGCCTCCATGTGTACCCCTTGTAATGTCCAGCCTCCATGTGTGCCCCTTTTAATGTCCAGCCTCCATATGTGCCCCTTGTAATGTCCAACATCCTTATGTGCCCCATATAATCTCCAGCCTCCATGTGTGCCCCTTGTAATGTCCAGCCTCCATTGTCTGCCTCTTTTAATATCCAGCCTCTATTGTCTACCCTTTGGTCCTACGGGAGCACTTTAGGACCAAATCTGTTACTAGAATGGCAGTGAGCGCATAGGTTCGGTCACTGCCATTCGCAGTAACAGGTTTGGTCCTACAGGGCTCCCGTAGGAGCCCCGTGTTACCTGTACTGCACTGTTAAAAGCCTTGCCGCATACACAACGGCACGGGTTTTTAACAAAAAAAACAACTTTGTCCCGAGAGTCTGATCTCTCGGGACAACTTGTGAGTCGGACAGGACAGCGGGACAGTTCCCCGAAAGCAGTGGCATCATAGTTCTGGATCTGGGCCCGTGTTATAAAGCCAATATTGTAAAACAATGCAAGCAAGTTTATTTCTATTCAATGAAATCCTCTCAGTCTAAAAAGTCAAAGCGCAAGCCTCAGGTATACAAAATGCATGGCTGGCGCGACCCGCTCCGCTAGGGGCAGCGTTTATACAGTCAATCTGTATAGCGGGGAGCGGCGGGATGTCCGGCGCCTATCCAGCATGGATAGGGGGAGTACATGCAAGGGGGAGAGATTGGGTGAATATATACACTGTACACACACACAAACTGGATAACTAAGTGCTTATAAGGCTGTGCTTCTATTGTATTATTGCTACAAATGTTTTCTGTTTTGTGACTGTATTGCATTTTGTGACTGTTTTTTAACTGCATTGAGGTTACAAGAATGTTGAATTTATTGTACAGTGATCAGAAGGATGCAGTCTGTATTGTAAGGTGGCCTGTATGGTATAGCGGTCACTAGGATAATGTTGGTAAGGTATGTGTCCCTAAGATATATAGTTTCTATTGTGTTGCAGTTTTTAGGATGAAATGGGATTTGTATAGTGGAAACTAGAATGCTGCCTGTATTGTATAGTAGCGGCTATGATTTGCTTTTTTTATTGTGTTTACTAGTAACTATAATGATACATTTTTAAACAGGTAAGCGCAAATTTAAAGTTTGCAGGGAGGCACCAAACACCCTAGCACCGGCCCTGACAAAATGCTCCTACATTTACAGGAAAGCACCTAGAAATGATAATCCAAATCCAATAATGTGTATCAGGCTTGGTATTTCCACTTAAATATCATCCACATTTTTATCTTTCTAACATGACCAGAATACGTTAGAGAGGTTTGTAGTCAGGCACTGGGGAGAATAATGCACACATCCTATGCCAAACATACTATTCTGTTAATATTTATTTCTAACATTGCTTTCATCTTTTGCTTCCCATTGTCTCCATGGTTATAGTTCTTGTCTCAGTGCTTGTATAAGGTGGTGACCTCGCCTCTCAGGGAGGTGGATTTTTACAGACTCCGGAGGAGCAATATACAATGAATGGCCTTTCTAAATATAGTTAAAAAGTAGACAGGACTGTTTATACCAAATAATAGATTCAGATTATTTTCTATACTAGAAGCACAATGGAAAAGACATAACTGTGCTAGAGAGATGCATGACATTTATAGCGTAAATAGCATTCATGTATGGCTTCAACTTTTAAAAAAATAGCACTGCAGTATTTTATTAAGGAGTAGCTGGAAACGTTGCGAATCCCCGGTCCGAACTGCTGCTTTTAGAAATAGAATGAATGGCTGAGTGTGCCGATCAGCATACTCAGCCATTTATTTTTCGCTGCAGACCCGCCGCAGATGACAACTGCAGAGAGGTGAGTAACCTCTCTGGGGACTTTTAGTGTTAGGGGGGGTTAGGGTTAGGCTCTTAGGAAGGGAGGGTTAGGGCCATAGAAGGGGAAGTTTAGGGTCAGACTGCGATGAGGGGGGGGTCTTAGAGTTAAGCTATAGAGAAGGGAGGGTTAGGTGTTTAGGGTCAGGCTAGGGAGAAGGGAATGTTAGGGTCAGGCTGCGGGGAAAGGAGGGTTAGTGTCAGGCTGCGGGTAAGGGGGGGTTAGGGTAATGGAAGGGGAGGGTTAGGGTTGGAATTAGGGAAAGTCTAGTTTTTTTACTTACCTATCGGAGCACCGTGTTCGGTGTTACGGGGATCGAATGCTATTCCTCATCGAGGCATAAGCAATCGATATCCCAGCCAATTCAGAACTGACTAGGAGAGAATGGTCCTATCGAAATAGGACCATTCTTAGTGGGGACCCACACCCAATGGAAAACTGTCATGGTGTGCAAGTAAATTAAAGTCAGTGTGTTATGAAAATTGCAAGTACTTAATGAAACATGTTTTTAGGTACATATATTCAGGACTCCATGTAAATTCATAGTGCAAACATGCATTTTACATATGCCATGTACATAAAGGTGGTTATATGCAGTGGTAATAGAGATCACATGTTGTATTTGCGCAGTGACCTCTGTGCATAAATTATACGATTGAGCCTTGGTGCAACTTCCAAAATGATGACAACAATTGAATAATACTTGTGAAAGTGACTCAAAATCCCTACATTCACATATAGTCAATATAAACACTGGCAAGGCTCATTTTATTATGTATGATTACAGTTATTTTTATCACTTGATTGAAAGCAGATCATCATATGTT
>WWET01000497.1:248772-269132 GCA_011038615.1 Limnodynastes dumerilii
CCCCACACATAACTTGAATCCCTCCTGACTGCTTTGCTCTTTTCCTCCACACTGAGGCTGAGCTTGCCAAGTAGACTTAAGGAGTCCAGGCAGACCAGACATGAGCTGCAGACCAGCCATACTTCAGTATTTAGCTCATTGTCTGACAGATTCTCAGACAAACATAAGTAAGCTTTCTTACAGGTAATTGCTTCACAGTTTGTTTCGCTTTTAATGCTTTGGCAGATGTTTTTTCCCTCTTTCAACGAAACGTTTCTAAGTTGTATGTTATATTTATACTAGTGTATGTATATTACATATATAAATATATAGTATAAAAAAAAATTATAATAAAGTTTAGCAAAACAAACCCCAAATCAGCCTTCTTAGTTTGTCTTTCGTATACTTATGAATTGTACTATGCTAAATGACCATGTGAATCAGGCACAAATCTTCCTAGTCCTTGGTCACAGAGGTTCCCTAACAGGGCCCAGAGTCAGCTCCTATCTCACGAACTCATGGAGCCGGAGGTGGAACTCCCATTGGTGCAACAGGTGCACCTGGGCCCACAACTCGCTAGTTCCACCTCTGCATGTAGCCTCTGTGATTTTTCTCCTAGTGGTGAAGGTGAATTGGTAGGGGGTCTCAGAAAAGGGATCACCTTTAAGTACTATAAAAGAGCAGACAGAGGGTTAAGTAAAATTCATATTAAAAGTGGAAGTTTCTTTTAATAGCATCTACTTAATCATGTAATTTGGTGTAAAAAATTAACATTGCAAATTGTGTTTTATGATCATACCATACCATTTGTAACTTAACATAACTTTTATGTAATCTGAAGGGACACTTGTTATTATTTACGCTTATTTATATGGCGCTACAAATTGTCTGCAGCACTTTACAGACAACATGAGACATTCACATCTAACACATTCATACATATAGGGTTAATTTAGTCAGCAGCCAACAAACCTACCAGTATGTTTTTGCCATGTGGGAATAAACCCATGCAGACACGGAGAAAACACACAAACTCCACTCAGATAAGGCCTAGTGCAGGAATCAAACTCATAACCTCAGTGCTGTGAGGCACAAGTGCTACTCACTTAGGTGAGAACTACGCACGGGAGCGATTTTATGCTAGCAGCTGATGTAAATTCACCCATTAGTATTTACTGCATATGCGCACGGCAGATGTTACGCCACGTAACTCTGAATGTACGTACCAGCCACGTATCAACAGCATAACTACAAACGAAGGGGCGTGACAGACAGCTGATGTAAATTCACCATATTTACTGCATATGCGCACAGCAGATGTTACGCCACGTAACTCTGAATGTACGTACCAGCCACGTATCAACAGCATAACTACAAACGAAGGGGCGTGACAGAAATACGACAACCATAATTACGTTTCGGAGGCGGGGTGAGGCATTTAAATCATACAGTATGGGCGTGCTTAGGCCATGGTTGCCTACTTTTGCAAATGAATATCAGGGAGATTGTAAGAGCACTATCAAGGTGCTGCACCAAAGGGGTGTGTCCTGTAGCACTAAAGAGGTGTGTCCTGTGAATAGCTCCACCCATAGGTGTATCTAGAACTGACAGGAAAACTATTTTACAATAAAAATGTCAGTATTTATTGATTATTAAATTGTCAGTGAATACTTTCATTACTATCTTTATAGAAAAGCTAAAAGTGACGCTGCAGCTGATTAACAAGATTCTTTCATTACATCTTGGCCTCCATGAAATTGGTCATCTCCATAGACCTCAATGGATGAAATTAGAATCAGGGAGAATTAGACTCAGGGAGATTACCAAACACTTCAGGGAGTCAGGGAGATCACCCAATCTTCAGGGAGTCTCCCTGATATTCAGGGAGAGCTGGCAACCATGGCTTAGGCACTTACGTACGTGAAGCCTTTACGTGTGTCAGTACTTACGCTTTGAAAAGTTAATGTAGGGTCTGTCAACCGTAAAACGGCTAAAGTACGTACAAGCAAGGGGAGTGCCTAGGGGAGTGCATAGAAAATACGCCAGCGTAAATACGTTATGCGATGAAATGTAACAAGCACTTAGGTCTTGATCTACCCCTTAGCCACTGTGCTGCCCTATATGAACATATATATGCTCATACAAAGATGAACTATAAGAATTTGAGTAAAAACACTCATGTTAAAATTAGTTAGTCCTACCAAAAGAAATATCACGCTAAACTTAACAACAGTGCACTAAATTCAGTCATATTTATATCAGTTGCAACCTTATAAGTCAAATTAGATTTAGGTATGTTATTCATACCCCTTTCACATCACCACCAAATACCCGGGATTTTCACAAAAAACCAGGGTCTCTGGAAAATCCCGGGTAGTTGGTGGTGATGTGAAAGGTGTACTTCCGGTCGACCCAGGAAAAAATAAGGGTTTTTCCCGGGTCCTACCCGGGAAGGGTGGTGATGTGAAAGGTCCATGGTTGATATGCAACCCGGGTTTTTCACATTGGCTCCCGATTGGTGAGATTTGTCTACTGTTGCTATGGCAACAAATCTGTTTGTAGCGTCGGATCTCACAAAAAAACATTTGCAAAGTATAGGGCATGCTGATGCTTGTAGTGCTACAATCATCAGCATGCCCAAGGATGCCAGGGCATGCTAGTGCTTGGAGAACCACAAGTGCCAGCATGCCCCATCATCCTGTGCAACATAAATAAAGCAGATAAAATCTTAAAAGGTTTTTCCCTTTTTTTAATCATTACTTCAAATGTCAAAATCAGTGTGCCATTTCTGCATTAATTTCAAGTCCATTAAAACAATGACATTCACTGTAAAAGCACATGTGAAGTAGCCAATAAGAACTCCTTTCCACAATGATTGACAGTTGCTAGACAGGGCAACTGGGGTCTGACCCAGGAATTTCCTGGGCTTTTGGTGTTTAAAAAGGTGTCTTTTTTTTTTGACCCTGCATTTCTTTCCTGGAAAAACCCGGGTCTAAAAACCCGGGTTTTTCAGATTTGGTGATGTGAAAGCAGCATCAGTGTATCTACAAAATAGCGATGAACAGAACACATTTTATTTACCCTGCAGCCACATTTTTATTAAACCTTATTTAATAGGGTGGGGTCGCAAAGACTCCAGACATTTACAATGCAAAACAGAGACTAATTCTAGTGTATTTCTAATTTAAGTGGTATGTCTAGAAGAGCTGAATGCTGGGGCTTCTAGGGATATAGGATTATCATGCAGAAATCTTTGTTGGAAGAAAGAAGTGCTTGCTATTGTGAGCAGGGAAAACGCGTTCAGAGTAATTCCTTCTGTGCATATTTTGGTTACTGGAGGATGTGCTCTGTATTGTTCAGTAATCTCTTTTTTGGCTGCCTCCTAGTAGCCTCCTAATAGCCTCAGGGAACACATTTTGTAATGCACAATTAGTATAAAATCTACATGCATACTACAGTACCTACATTTATAAGGTACTTAGCTTAAAATCTACACTTTTATATACAAGTTACATGAATTGCACACATATTTACATAAAATATATAAACAAAGCAGAATGGGAGAGTGTGACTGATAGCTATTTCTTTTGCACTAATACTCCTCAACTTCAGACTATCAGGGTTATATTTATGTAAAAACAGTAAATATTTGTCATAAATTATAATGTATTGTCTGTATCCACCAGTTACTTTTATTAGTAAGCATGCTTAAATAAATAACACCTTTTTGTTATTCCACAAGAAAACAGTGGTAAACGCATTGCAACATTATGTTCATTTCCTTTACGATCCATAACCATTCGTTTTAAACTGAACACTTTCATTTCTCTTTGTGTGTTGTAAAAGTGTGCATTCTTTTTATAGTGGAAGAGTCAATGCTCTGCTTTATTTAGGTCAATTCCATTGTTTGTAATAAATGGGTCATATTGTCTGTTGCAGGAGCTAGTGTTGATTTAAAAAAAAGCACCAAACATTTGAAGCAGTGTCCCTTGCTTGCTGCTTTGCATACCTAATTTCTGTATTTACACTTAATGCTCTAGTCTGAGTAGACTACAATAAATTCCTAATGCTCTGTCTTAAACACCAATTTTCTGTGCCCACTTTTGTGACACATTGGTGCTTGTGCAGACTGACAGCTTCAAAGCTTTGAAGTTCTCTGCAAGAAAAACAAGTCTGAGGAACAGAAGCAGCATGTGTGGAAAAAGGGGACAAGTGACAGAAATTCCTTTGCCCCCCTTTATTTCCTTCTCTCACTTAACTGTTGAAGAAAAGTATTATGGAAGAGCTCTCTACTAGGTCTGGGGAATTTGTAATATTGTGAGCAGGGTTCTGTTAAATAAAGCTATGCCCCTGATATAGATATTACAGCATATGATCATTGACATCATCCGTCATGCAGACTGCGAAAAGTCTGCTGCCAGTAAAGACCTAGACCTTCCTCCTGACCAATCAGGAGATGGTATGCAAATGACGCGTACACTCTGCGGTGTGCAACCCAAACAGTGCGTTCAGATAGCCGTCAGCTCCAACTGGTGAGCGAGTACCTGGTAATACTGTGCTGCCGGACCCAGCTGTATAGCACTTTCTCCAATGCAGGCTTCATAACCGTATCCAACATGAAGTACAAGGTGAGGAGAACTGTTTCTAGCAGTAACTGACTTGTTTTCTTCCTGTAAGCTCTGCTAATATTCAACATCACGTATACCTTCTTTCTTATGTATAGGGGTCTTTAGCGGCATGTGACTTCTTGCTTATAGAGAATTAGAGTGAAAAAGAGTTTCCTATGTGTCAGAAGTTTAAATAGAGACTTATTGTGCAATTTATTTTATATGGTTAGTGTTAGTTTGTGTATGATTGTTAAGTGAGGTCTGTTTTTTGTGCTACCTTTTGTGTTGTGCTGATTGAATTTCTATTTTAGAGAGTGTTGTTTCAATGAGGAGGCTGCATGCATTCATTATGATAGAAGCCTGGACTTCCTCAGCTGCAATATGTGCATGAGGTATTGCAGTGTAACTTGCTAATAAGGCTCCATGGCAAAGGTTAACCCCTGAGCGTGAAAGCGTGCTTGTAACTCCCTGCCACTGACACACTGTGACTCAACGAGCAGGCTGTTATCAAAGTCCCAACACTGGCAATGAATTGGATCTATAAGAGACAGCTTTGTGCTTCTAAGCAACCCCAGTATTTGTGAATATTGTGATATCGGTTTGAACAAAAAGTTAGTGATCTAACTAAAATGTAAAAATGTATACGTTTTGAGTAGTGCATTTTACAGTTTTGCCTTAGGTAGTTTCTTGGTCAGTAATGGCTGAAGTCTACACAGTAATTTGCAATTGTGCTGTGGTTAGCCCACAAATATATGGCCAAAATCGGCCACAAAAATGTTTTTGTTTTTTTTCTTAATTGGTCTATTTTGAAAATGCCTAAATAAGTATATTATCATATTAATCTTTTTAAGTCACTGATGTCACAAATGTTTTTAAATGTAACATTATTACCTGCAAAAAATGCAAAGTGAGAATAGTGTCAATTAAGGATTAGTCTACTGTACTTTATTCAGACTGTCACTGGAATTATCACAGTACAAATATGATATATGCAATGCTATTTCTAACACAAACCTGTGAACGCTCAAAGGTCAGCATTCACAAGTAGCAGCAAGCTGAAAAAGTGAGGAATTCCTGTTTCAGCAGGCATGCATATCCCCGCCTCATCTAAATGACATTGTGTCTACTGTATTACCCCCCAGTATATATTGGTCTGTAGGTGATTAGCTCTCAACATGTTATCTCAGTTGGAATAAAAGGCTTCTAAAACACCAACAAGACTGAGCACAACAATATGCTACTTATTATTCTTAAGGGTTTATTCAAAAGACCTTGAGGCCAATCAGCCTGTTACTCTTATTCATCAGGCTTTAGTTCTTATTATAGTTATACATATCTATAGAGTGCATTTTGTAAGAAGACTAGCACTTTCCCACAGAATCACATAGCTTATTGTGTTTCCACATTCCATATGTCAAATACATCCTTGAGCAAGGAATACTTGATGGAAATACCCTGTGGAAAGGAGATTTTAAACAAATTTGACTGACATTTGTGTGTGTGTGTGTGTGTTTGTGCGTGTATATGTGTACGTGTGCATGTGTATGTGTGTGTGTGTATGTGCGTGTGTGTATGTGTGTATGTGTGTGTGTATGTATGTGTGCGTGTGTAGAGAGCAGGATGTGTGGTATATAGAGTGTCAGGCCGTGTTTTGTTTTTGAGTAAACTCTCCTTGCTTTGTGCATCTGTAGTATAATTACCTTATAGATTGATTTGAGCAACCTCTATCTTGGAAGTATATATATATATATATATATATATATATACACATATATATATATATATACATATAACACACACACACAATTAAGTGTCCTATTTCCCTAGATATTATTTCCAAACAAGTGAAATCCGTAATATACTTTATATAATACCAGTTTATTATTTCATGTCTTCTTACTGTCTATTACTTATAATCTTAAAAGTTGAAAAAAGCTAATTTGTTTGTGTATAATACTGTATATGATGGGGAAATCATGTCACAGAGTATAATCTTGGGTTTTTTCCAATATACTAGATTAGAAAAAAAACCCTACAGAAAGCCCCAGCATATGTAGCAGAAACTTAATATGCCCAGGTCAGTAGAACAGCTTACCTCAAGGTTCCTAATGCCTAAAGGTAATTTCCTGTGAGCAGAGAATGAGAAGTGGATACATCAACATTATTTGTCAATCCCTTGGACAAACGGAGTCTAATCACAGTCAGGATTCCTGAAGACTGCTATCATTGGGCCTTATCCAGACTTAATAGGCAGATCCATATGCTTGGCTCGGTTGCGGAGGCAATTGTACGAATTTTGTGATCCTAAACTCTGTACGTAGGAGATCAGGACACCCCACCTGCACTCCTTCGTATGAATGGTAAATCTGTGGCCAGAACCCTGCCTTAAGTATTCTGCATACATTTCTGTGCATGTGGAATACTGCATCATACGTAAGGGCTCAGGCAAGTCCTTACCATAAGATTGAAATGCCTATTTCCACCCACCATGTGCCTGTCACCCATGCGGGGAATGAACTCCATAAGGAACACAGCAATGAGCGGATGTGTTCGGTATGGAGCTCCTTTGTACTGTGCAGGCAAATAGCCTGACATTATCAAGTCGGGATCCGGCCTATTTATTGTAGGATAAGAGATAGGCATTTTATTTCCTTATTAGATTTTTAACTGTATGTAATCATGGCACCGGCATACTCTGTAGAATAGTACACACAGCCATGCGCACTTGATTTGCATGATTGGTGGGATCCGGAATGCAAATCATACAAGGGCTTTCCAATAACCTTGCATACGATGCTGCATTCCATGCATGGCCCTTCCGCATCAGAATACTTGCGGTAGGATTCTGCGGGGGGCATTGTAGGGGATGTGCACGTGCTCGTATGGAATATAGGATTGGGAATTAGGTACGCTAGCCTCCGCTGCAAAGGATAGTGTATGTAATTTCAACTTGAATTCGGTCCTTATTTATTATATATTTGAGCCCAAGTCCATTTTTTGGTATTTCCATTCTTAATATAAATATCCCTGATATCCTTCTTATCTAACTCCAAAAAGAAATAATCTGTCTTAAGTTCCAGAATGGGTCGGATCCAGGCTTGCGATACTGCTGTGCTGAGAATTCTAAATGCGGTGGTGATCTGTATCCATTCTTCCAAGCATGTGAGAGGAAACCACTCCCTTTGCAAACACATGAACCTATGATGCATGAACCTACATTTTAACTAAGGACAAGGAGGAAGTCTGGACAGGGTGTAAGGGCCCTAACAGTAAAATTAAAATACCACCCACCTACTGTACAAACCAAATGCGTCACCCCCAGTCCAGCCTCCATCAGAAAGACTTCCAGTACAGAAGTCTGGATCAGGAGCACCGGAATGGCCAGTGTACATGCGCACACACAAAACGCTGTCATTTTACAGGCGTAAATTGAGTGTTCTGCAGAAGTCTGAATCTGGTCCAAATATATAACTTAATGTTACCTTATGGAATATAGATTATCCCATGTTGGTCACTGTGTAGTATAGTAATAAATCATTAATCACTAGAGACTCCTTGGAGTAGCACAAGATTTGTATCTACCTGGAATGTCTTATATGTACTACTGTACAAATTCCAAAGCCTCTAATTAGTATTTAAAGACAAGCTTAGCTGATATTAGGTGTTTTGTATGTCCCTTAAATCTAACTTGATTGACTTTAAACTTGTTTTTGCAGCTGAAGTAAAAGCTAATATTTACTGCTTCGATATAAGTAAGAACATGGTCATTTTTGCTGTTAAAATTCACGAGAATTGCGACAGTGAGAAACTGATTACCTAGGCAACGCAAGACTCTCATGTACAGAGAAAAAAAAGAACAGCATGTGCTTTGTACACTGGGATTTGCTTACCCCTCACATTCCTGATTCCTGTGGTTGTTAAATGTCTGGTAACTTTGTAAATAGTACTTTGGAAAACTCTGAAGAACATCCTTTAGACAAACTGAATTCTAATGAAAAGCATGGCAGATCTTTCCATTTCTGGCTTGCCTAAAAATAGCATAATAGATTTTAATTCACATCTACTGAAGATTTTCTGGTATGTGTGGAAGAATTAAATTTCCTAATCTTTATGGCAAGCAGAATATTAGTGAAAGGGTTTTAGAAGTTTTGTATTTTTTTTTAAAAGCAAATGCTTTATGAGGATTAAAGTTTCTGAATTCTTGTTTTTCATATGCATCTATTTTTTATTACTTCATTTACATTACAACACATGATAAACAAGACCTTCCTCCACCATCCATCTATAATTGAGAAACACAATTAGATCTAGTTGGATGTTAAAATATAACTTGTATTGTTTAAATCAAATCAGTCATCATGTTTTCATTAAAACCTTTGCAGTTCAGATTACTTAATAATGGAGAAGGTTTACCGGAGACACCAAGCTAGAGGGAATGTTATTTACACAATTGTAACCACAATAAAACATAGCAAATCATAGTCAACACTATATATATATGTATTCCCATCATGCCTCTCCAGCACCCAATATCTCCCATCATGTGTATTCAGCACCCAGCATCTCCCATCATGTCTCTCTAGCACCCAGTTTCTCCATCATGTGTTTAAAGCACCCAGTATCCCCCATCATGTCTCTCTAGCACTCAGTATCCCCCATCATGCTTCTCCAGCAGCCAGTATCCCCCATCATGTCTCTCTAGCACCCAGTATCCCCCATCATGTCTCTCCAGCACCCAGTATTCCCATCATGTGTATTCAGCAACCAGCATCCCCCATCATGTCTTTCTAGCACCCAGTATCTCCATCATGTGTATCCAGCACCCAGAATCCCCATCATGTCTCTCTAGCACCCGGCATCCCTCATCATGTGTATCCAGCACCCAGCATCCCCCATTATGTGTATCCAGCACCCCCAATTATGTCCTATACAATTACTTACCTTTGAAATCTTCCCTCCTTCCGGCTGCTGCTTCTCCTCTGCGGCGGGCTCTGATTTGAATGATGCTTATGGGACCTCAGGTCACTCCAGCGTCATTCAGTGAAGGGGACGAGCTACTTCACTCTGCATCTGCCCATCACACAGAGCAGAAGTGAATAGACGCCACTGTTACTCTGTAAGGCGCTCTCAGCAGAGTGATGAGAGCACCTTACATTGTTTTACAGTGGTGTCCATCTTAGGGAATGGACCGATGCAGCGGAGCAGGAAACGGGGGGACGAGCGCCTGTCCATTCTGGCGCCATCCTGCACCGCATCCCCTGCTTACCGCATTGCGACAGCCCTGAATACACACCTTGCAGCTAATTTCCATTATGACAAGGGGCCTGAGCATTATGTAGAATACATGATTTTAGGATGTGTCTAACAGTATATAATACAGACTGGAAATAATCCTGATTGGTGACTAGAAAGGCTAAGAAAGATTAAAGGCATTTTCCACATTATTTTAGCCCTGTATATGGTTGATTCTACTAACATTTGGCTAGCTATTGCCTTATTTAAATGTTTAAGATAATTGTACTGCAATAAAATAGGGGTAGATTTTCTAAAGCTTGTAAAGAAAATAGCTAGAATTTGAATGCTTGCTATGGGCAAAATCTCCCTTTTTCTTTACATTCCTATATATCTATTAATGTCTTATAAGCTGTTGCATTTATACCACCCAGTGAAAAAACTTCCCTTAGCTATGTCATTGCATTTGTAGGTGATTGGTGTAATTGGTGAATTCTAATGTCTGGATGTATACTTTTCTTATGATGGTAAAATGATTCAAGGAACTGGCCGTGTGTAGCTCTGACTGGAGTGCAAATTCATTGATGTAGCTAATGCAGTGTTTCAGCCTATTATGAAGTGACATGCATTGCTAACTGCTCAAACTGATGCAGTTCATGAACACAAAAGAGATTTTTTTTATTTAAATGATCCAAGTTGTGGATGAGATAAAGGAAAAGAAGTGCTCATGCACATGAATGCAGTATTCAAATCTGAAGCCCTGTAGGAAAAAACTGTCCTATTCATTGCACTGGAAGCAGCCCATGAATTCCACACAGACAATATGTGTTGAAGGATGCAAGACTTTCCTGGGAATTTAGTTTGTAATGAATTTTCAACAAAGACTTTAAAAGATGTGCAACTGAAAGCCATTATATAAACATCTCAAGATCTATAAAGATCTAAAATAGTTTTTCATACAAATTCAACACCTTAATTTTACAACACCTGGTAGAGAATAAAATATAAATGTAGATAGTTTAGTGTCCTTCCATCCCATTGGATGACATAACTCCGTTTAGACAATTCTGAAATTTGGTACAATTAGTAGTTCACAAAATCTGGCACATCAATTTAGCTATTCTTTAATTGTTACTTCTGCACTGTAAATATTTACAAAATTAATGTGAATGGTTGCTGGAAAAGCTATTGATCTTTCCATAGCAATCCTAAGCCATGTTTGGAGAGTGTGTTAACACCAGATGAAAAGTAGGACATTCAGAACAAGCTTTGGTCATAGGTTTTGTTATAACGTCATGGGTGTGGCTTATTTGGTGCTTAAAATTGTTTAGCAACCCTTGATGTTTGATGGGCAAAGGATGTTGCCTATTTATATGTAATGTTACAATGCATAATTACAGGAGTTCTCTGATGTTTAGTTGAAATGAAACATCTGGATGCTAAATACATAGTTGCATTTGTAATTCTTTTTCATCCTAATAACAATAACTACTTTTCTTATTAATTAACAGAGTGTTTCTTCTTGAGTTCTTATAGCCTCTGGCATGAACACCTATATTTTGTTACATAAGTCCATAATAACACACCTATCCAGCACCTGAAGAAATAAACCTACAACTTCACACATGCCTAAAAAAATGTCTGTATTATTGCTTTGGTGGGGCATCTCTTAGTCACAGTGAGATCATTGTATTAAACTATCATTTGCTTTCTTTGGCTTTACTGTCATGAATCTGGACAACTTTCTTTGGGAAAAAATAACATACACACATCAACCACACACACACACCTATAGTATCTACCTTTCTCCACCTTTAATCTTTTCAATCTGTCAGATTTTGTATTAGATTTTACAGTGAATCGGCTGAGTGTGTTACTGGCACACCTCTCTCTCTCTCATACACGTTGGTGATCATTCACATTGCACAATTTACTGGTTTTTGTAAGGCTATTAAACTGAGTGGGTGGAATTTACTGCAAAGTCTTCTGAAAAATACATAAAGGAAACTATAAAAGTATAAAAGTTTATTATCTTCATACAGGGGGAAATTATTTGCAGTTCTGCATCTATAGCAAAGGACTTCCAAAGCCTGTACATAATTGTACAATTGTAAATAATCAATAAAAAATTAATCTTATAATAGGTCCAAAATATATCATCATATTTTATTATTGTAAATGTGAGCAGAAGTCCATTTTACATAATGTGACCATTTGTGATCTCATGTAGAATCATTCACCAGCATGGAGTGGGCTTATTTGAAAGAGGGAACATGGTCTGAGTAAGAAGCTAACCACCCTCATGCAGCACTACCTCTTAAGTAATTGACATTATGTTTATGATTTATCACGAAACAGCCATCACAATGTTTTAATGTCATCTAAATAGCAGAAGTCTGCAAAAGAGTAGTCATTATTTACACTGAGAAGCCTTCATGCGTTTTTGACAACACAATGACAGAGAGCTGTAGGGTGAATTACTACTTGTCAGACAGGTCACATGTCAACATTTCAGGGTTGTTCATGATCCACCACTATTTTAGTAAGGATTCTTCTCCTATATCATCAAATTTCATAATTGTCATATTACTTGTCAGTTTACTACTTAGTTAAATCTAATTTAAGCATTATCTTTGTTGACTGCCTGATTGATTGATTGATTAATTAGATAAATGATTGCCCATCATATGCAGAAAATACTAAAATCAGATTGAAAAAGTAACCCCCCCCTAATAATTATATTATAGAATTCCCAATATTCCACTGTACTAATTAGTAATTGTACTAATGTGGAAATCAAGTTAGGTTAAAGAATAGGTTTTGAAATTATAATTAACTGACCTAAATTGTGAAAGCTTTCAATTTATTTTTAAGTTATATCCAATGAGAATTATCTAGATATTTTACAAGTGTCTTTTTGGACTTTGTATTTTTAAAGTTACTGGGCCAGATCCAGAACAATGCTTGTGAGCGAATTTACGTGTGGCGGAGACGTAAAATCGCGTTTTTGTAAGTACTGTGCATGTGCACCATAGAAAATACGCTCCGTAATGTAGCGTAAATGTGAACGTATGGGCCATTCACGTACGTGTCACGTAAATACTTACGCGTTGGCGCGCCAATTTTACGTAAGTCTAAAATACGTCTGAAATACTTTATGTAGGCGGGGGTTTGTATTTAAAGTGTACAGTATGGGCGTGCTTAGCTGCGTAAATACATGTTGCCCATATGTACGTGAGCGGATGACATCGGTTACGTGGGCAAAAGTTAAAGTAGGGTTTGGAAAGCGGATCTCGGACAAAATACGTACATTCAAGGGGTGTGCCAAGGGGAGTGTATAGAAGGTACGCACGCGTAAATACGCTACTCGAGTAAACGTATTGCAAGCGGAGCTGGATCTACCCCACTGTTTAGAAGGATACACATCATACTGTACTTGACATTGATCTTAAGTGACTTAACTAACTCTTAAGTGGAAATAGGCTGTATGTGAGACTCAAAATCTGGGTATAAGTTTGTGCATATGTGCAACCTGTGTGACACATTAGGACGATTCCCTTGCATGCATTTATCTTCCTGATAATGAAACTGAGATGTGTGTGCAAAATATAGTAGAATGTTTCCTTGGTAACAGCGATAACGGGCATCATAATAAGTACCAGTAAAATAGCTATATAGCAAACCTTTCCGTTATCGCTTTGGATATCAGTGTTACAGAATTATCAATTTACAGTGCACATAAGCTTGTGTTAGTCAGTTTTACTGTATGATTTAGCTATATCTCTTTCAGCTTCCTTGATTTCATAAATAAATCATTAACTAGATGTTATATAATGGTACAGAAATGCAAAGTTCTTTTTTTTATTGCTGCAACAAAATGGACCAATGTTTCATACAAACATAGGTCGTTTTAGTATCCAAATGCCTTTAGCCATTAAAGCAAATTTTAATCTAATATGCAGAACTTTAAAACAGCAACATTAAATAAGGGTTTATGTCAATATGCCCCCATAGTGTACTCTTCTTGCTTTTTATGGGCCCTCTAAGATAGGAGAAGCTGCGAAAAGCAGTAATTATGCTCTGCTACCCTGTAGCATACAAGGCAACTTCCATTCATTGATAGCATATACAATGCAAGTCACATCCTTCCTATTGGTGTTGTAACTAAGGGAGAAGAATCCTGACAAGGTCATGGTCATTAGGGGTTATCCTCTCCCATAACCCCTCAGTACATAATCTAGTAACACACTAGTTACTAGTGTTTATCAAGTAAAGGAAAATAGACAGGTGGTGGGTTGTTATTTCTATGACTTAATAATTGTTCCCATGAATAACATTTCTCACACACCATCCTGTTGAAACATTCTTTGCAGAACTGAATTGTTACTCTTTTTCTTCCTACTGCCACTGCCAAAAATGTGTGTTCCACATTGGCATCACCTTGATAGTCCTTGTATTAATCAACAAATAGTCTGATACATTTCCTGATCTCCCACAACCAGAGTGTGTGTAATTGTGTCACTCCTCTTCTTGCTCATTTGCTATTAACTGACCTAACTGGATATAGACTGTATAAATATCTTTACAGAGAGATTTACCTTGCTTTTTCCTTGTTAAAAGACTATCACAAGACCTAGGACGGATTACTTTAATATTATTCTCTTTTTATCTTGCCCTTACTTGGAGAAGTTACTGAAACATAATTTGCTGGTCTGAATTATTATGACATTCCAGAGGATCATGTTCTGTCTTGCAATGAAGGATTTATTACACGTGCTGCCCCCATTTTGGGGGGAATGGGGGGGTGGTAATATAGTGCAGTGTTACCAACATTTTTAAAATTATATGCAGGATCACCTTGCTGGACACTTACATTTAAGAATCTCTCGTGGTAGAATCAAAGCATACTGTGATAAGCCATTCACTGAAATATTTCTAAAGCATTTTTGTTACATTTAAAATACTTTTCCATAATGTTGCTTTGAAAATACAGAAGTAAAAACACTGGCTGATTCAGTGGTGGTACAGTAGCAAAAACAGAAGTCAATTTGTACCTTAGTGAACTCTACTGAAAGTGGGAGGTGGGGTGGCTGGGTGGCAAATTTTACAAAAGTAAAAGTAAAAAGAATAGCATTTTATACACTGCAATTTTTGTTATGGGAGAGTGGGGACATTTCCAGGACAAATATTTTAAATAAGATTTTATCAAAAGTATTAGGAACTGTTAACCATGGGACTGATCCAGACTTCATAACGACAGCCAATTTACGCGCACACAGCATGCATAAATCTTGCTATGGGAAATCACTGTGCATGTGCGCAGCAGATCTTACTCATAGTAAGTGTGCAAGTTGTACATAACACCGTACGAGAGGGCGTGACATCCCTACATAACCGGAATCTACGCATTGTGGAGGCATTTAGATTGTACAGTATAGGCTGGATTAGGCACTTACATATGACATGGCATTACATACGCACAGGAATGCAGGAAAAGTTAATGTAGGGTTCTGAACACGTAACTCAGCTGAGTTACGTAAGTGAGAGGGAAGCGCCAGGGGGAGTGCATTATCCTTAGTAGTGCGTGCCTTAGGTACATATGTGTATGTTATGTTTGGAGCAGGCCCCATGATAGTAAAAAAAATTGTTGAAACCCATTAGTGTCAAAATCTATAACGTTTATTCTACATGCTGAATGTTTTGCTGTACTGTAACTCCAAGTCCAACATGCTCTATAGCTTAAAAGACATGCTTTGACTTCCATAATACATTCCTGTAGGTCAAACTCAAATAGTTATTATGGCCCTGATTCATATATTTTTAAGAATTTAGGCACTGCACATGAGTGGTCATATTGACTACGCAATGTACATAGCACATAGGCACGTAGATTAACTACATGCAGTCTTTAAAGACCACACATCGTTTTTCAGTAAGGACATTTAAAGACCGCATGTACGCAGTCTACGCAACAAAGCGCTACGTAGATAGCGTAAAAAAGTTACTATGCATGCGTAGTATCTCAGCATGGATATCTAGGCACACAAGTTTAAAAATTTGTTGTTGTATATCTGGTGCAAGGTTACACTATATCCTGTGCATTCATCATATTCTTATAAGAAAGAATAAACTTTATACATTTGTGTAAGTTCCCATTTTTTTTATTGCTGAACAGTAACCACTGTCAGATATTAAGTTGTGTTCTGGGTGACACCAGCGTCATGTGTAAATTCAAACATGCAAGAACAAAGACGTGACTATCAGGTGAATTGCTAGAAATGGTGTCAGCTTACTATCAGCTTGAATGAATATTCATAGGGTAAAAGCATTCTATGCTGATTGGAAGTGAGTTTCTGTATTGTAAAGCAAGTGGTCACAAGCTCAGTGATAAGAAATCACAGACTTTTTCACGTGGGAAATTTACAGCATTTCAGTCATATAAATAGTTACCAGCTTAACATATAATAGTAATTCTGATTTAAAGTGGACTTGAGAACTTAGCCACCCATCTCCTATTAGAAGTGACAATAAGGTAATATATAATGAATTATTTGAGAATGATATTCTTGTATGGGGTCCTAGGGCAGGATCCAGACCTAAGCAAATACATGAAATTAGTTACTCCTGGGCTAAACCATGTTGATTTCAGGGGGAGGCAAGTTACCGGTAATTGTATTCTTTGCATGCAGGGATATATCTTTGAATTGCTTACTGCACACAGTTACTGACCAGCTTTACTATCACACTGTTATTTAGACTTGGGATAGGAAACATCACCTCTCAACTCTAATACTGTTTGCAACAGATGAAATATGACTCCCCTGCAATAAACATGGTTTAGCCCAGGAGCAACTAATTTCAAGCACTTAAGTCTGGATTCAGCCCCTAGTTCTTAATATAGAGAACTATAAGTAAGACTAAACTGGACTAGACTGGACTACAAGTCCAGTCTTGTAGATATTTTAGAATTGTTGCTGTACAATTCTTAGCATGCTCTGTCAGTTAGGCTTTGACAAATCAAACAAGATTACAGATATCTAAGGGGTTCATGTCAATAGCATAGTGAAGGACATGGCTCGAAGTTCATGTTTTAGTATGGTAATTGTTCTCATTGTAATAAAAATATACTGTTATTTTTTTCCACTTAGAATCTTATGGCAAGAGCTTTATATGATAATGTTCCAGAATGTGCAGAAGAATTATCATTCCGAAAAGGCGATATCTTAACGGTTATTGAGCAGAACACTGGAGGTCTTGAAGGATGGTGGCTCTGCTCATTACATGGACGACAAGGCATTGCTCCTGGAAACAGACTGAAGCTTCTTATTGGCCCTGTGTCAGACACTTCCAAACAAGACATTCCCAAACAAGAAGCATCACCTCAATCCTGTTACCAACATCAAAACTACCAAGTACCACAAAGCTCTTTACAGGATGCTGTGTACCAAGTACCACCATCGCACCACAGTCCAGCCATCTTTACGGCCTATCGGGGTCATGACTTAGAAGACATGAAGCAATCTCCAAAGTTTTTGGATAATATTGAGGGTTCTCCATGCAGCAAAGTAAGTTATTGAATGTTCTTGTTTTATGAAGGGTTTTATACAAAATAATTAATGCAGGTTTAGTAAATATTTATATTTTACTATTTGCTACTATTTACACCAAGCAATCTTTAGATGGCTTTTTGTTGGGACTGCTTAATGTAGTTTAAATAATACTGTGTGCCACTACCAATAAAATTCAAGATTCAACTGTAGTGAGCAAACTTAGATTTGCTCGATTTGATAATGTTTTCTTTTACAGCTAGGTAATGAGACTGGTGTTAATCTAAATAATTTTTACTTGTGCTCAATTCATTAGTATTTACAGTTTTATGCAGGATGCAGCAAACTCCATTTCATTAAAATACCTTGGCGCTGTAAAGCAGGGTACACACTGGGGCTTTTCTGGCAATATCAGGGTTTCCAACTCCCCCAGAATACCCAGGAGACTCCCGAAATTTGAGCCGTTCTCCCGGGAGAACCGGCAAATTTCCCACATGCCCCAACACCCAAACAATCACCCTTGTAATCCCTAGTTACTAGGGATGGGCGGGACTTGATGATGTCATTAAGTCCCGCCCACCCCTTTAACACCTGAGATCACATGGGTGATTGACAGAGGTGGGGCTTAATGATGCAATTTGCATAAATCATGTCAGTAAGCCCCGCCCCTCACAGTAATCTGTGGCTTCCCTCCAGGTTCTCCTGGTGGGAAGCTTTCAATAGTCGTCAACCCTGGGCAATAGTCATGCAAATCACATGATCAGATGACAGTTTCCCTAGATAACTTACCAGTCCAATGTTGCAGAATCTGATCACTGGATTTGACTTTTGGCAGCTCCTTATTTTCCCAATTAACCATGCCCGATGTCTATTTCTTCAGGACATACTGTCAGGTACTGACAAGTTGCAATTTTTTTAATAGTTTGGCATATAATACAAATATGGCACTAATACATATTGACTACTTATTTACTGTTTGTAACTAGCTATGTTAGTAAAAACTAATCTCATTAAGAACCAAAAAAAAAGGGTGTCTAAAGGAACAAATAAAGTGGATAAAACGGAGAGCAAAACCGTTATGTATGCTTTAACCTTCACATCCAGTCTTCAGTAATATATCATTTTCTGTGGTATTCTGGGGAAAACATAAGCGCTAATTAGGCTGTGGCATTTTGAGCCTCCATAGAGACCAGCTTTTTTGTGTGTTTTTTAAATCTTTGTAGCATATTAGAAAAAAATGTGCTCCTAAGAATCTAAATTAAATAAAGCAATTGGGATAGTTTTACTGCATTTTTGAGCATCAGACTTGACAGACTTATTGTCAATATGTTTTTACTATTCATGACTTCTAGCAGACACAAGTACGACAGCAGAGGAAACGCTTGGCTGCTGTAGCAGTTTAGCTTTTGAACGCCAGCTTATATTGGCAGAGAGGTCAGACATTTTCCTTTCTAGACCTAATGCTGCTGCTCACAGACCTTTGTAATATTTCTTGTGGGACTTGTATTCCAGCCTACATTTTTGTAAGTCACTCTAATGCATATTTGGAAAACCAAGATTAACATGTGGAATTTCTGTTTCATAACACTTGGCTATGCTCCTCCCGCTTTTGATCAAAGCCAGGTGCAGGGTTATTATTTAAGCAGTGTATATTACTCGAAGAGAGAGCCTTCCAGACAGTGCCTTTGTTTACCGGCCCTTTCACATATGCACAGCTTGTTTTTCAATAGGTGCCTTTTGTAGATGTTAATGTGCATTTAAATGGCATAATAGTGCACTGATTAATTTATTTACAGTTAATTAATTAAATTTTAATATAATTGATTGTGGCTACTTAAATTCCATTTCATTAAAAAAAAAATTGTCTTATATTAACAGTACATTAGAATATATTTCTCTGCTTTATCTGAGACTGAGAGGTTACATAGTGTTAATTCCTGAATCAATGCATTTTTAAGAGGTGATTAAGCTCTGCATTACAAGAACCTTGAAACTTATTTTATCTTTTACAATAAAGCACAGAGAAAGTAAAACATATTTATTATACTTGTCCATATGTTACACTGGAATGTAATAAAGTACAGATGAAAATCATCAAGGCACATTGGACCATATCCAGAATTGATAACGCCAAGCTATTTCACTGTCACGTACAGAAATAGTCTGAAATGAAGCACTGTGCATGCATAGTACAAAGAAACTGTACAGAACACAGCCATCTGATGCATGGGAGGTGTACCATGCATATGAGATATGGTGGCTGGGCATTGGCATTTATATTGTACAGTAAGGGTTTGGCCAATTCCTTATGTACAATTTTCACACAAAATACTTAAGATTGGGCAGTGATCTACCATCAGCACGTAGGAGAGCAGGGGGAGTGCCCCCGCAATGAAACCTAACGTATCGATTTAACCCATAGCTGTGTATCCGGCCCATTGTGATTGTGAACGAATACTGTAGATGCCCAGAACATTACAACTTATAAACTGGTTCTTCACTGAATACAACCAGACTGACATGGTTATTTAAAGTACTCTCTTTTTCATTATGATCACTAGAAGCAGCTATTTAATAAGGTCAACTAATTACATAGCATTAAGCAATATACAATTTTAAATAAAACACAAGCTGAATTTCAACACTGATACAACTGACAGCTTAATTGTGAATGTATCAGTGCAGAAAATGAACATTCCTTTTGGGAATGAGCTTAATAGCGAATGATGCTGTGGCTGGTTACGTGGATGGGTTGTGGTGGGCTGGGCAAGGTTAGGGTTATGCTGCGGGACATGGTTAAGGTTAGGCTAATAGTAGGGGAGGGTTAAGGTGAGAGTAAGGGTTAGGGGAAAAATACTAACTCTTCTGGAGTAATTGGATCCTGATTACTTGCAGTGTCCATGGTGTCTTCTGATGTTACTGCAGTGTTGGAATACAATGCATCTATAATTGGCACATCATTCCGGTGAACCACCCACACAATAAATATATATAT
>WWET01000497.1:283299-319397 GCA_011038615.1 Limnodynastes dumerilii
GGCTGAAGTTAGGGTAGCCTTCAGCCGGCGTAAGGAAGGGGCCATACGCCCGCACAGGGGGAGTGTCGGGGTAAGTGAACGCCGATACGCTGTGCTTTAGTAAGCACAGCGCATCAGCGTAGTTCAGGATCAGGCCCTTTGACACTAAGAACACGATGCAATTTGCCGCAAAGACGGGAAAAAGCTTGCGGTGTGCTTTTTCCCGTCTATAACAATAGGCAAAATTTGCAGATTTTTATGCTCACCTCTATGGGATGCGCATAAAAATCCACAAATAAAAATATGCGTGATTAGCTTTGCACAGCAAATAACGTGGGTGCACAGCTAATTGAATCAGGCCCCAGTAGTGGTAGCACAGTGAAAGTCTCTAGTATTGAAATATAAGCCCACAATGTTGCTGATAGCAAAATATCAGACACTTCTAATGTCGCAGGGTCATATATATTCCCTTATATTAGGAAAGCAGTGATGGCAAAAATTAACTAATGTGTCATACATTAGAACCAGAAGCCACTGGTATAATTAGCTATGATAGACAAAAGTTATCGTGGTCATAGGTCACAGTCAAAAATGATAAATATTGGAGCAGATTTAAAATAAAATGACAGCAGATGAACTGTTGGCGGAACCTCTTATTGCAATGTCCTGTATAGACATGTCCTCTTTCAGCACACTGAACAAGACTTTTGCACCACCACCATTTTAAGTTTGTGCAAATTCTAAAAGATAAGGTGGGCATTAGCTATTGGTAGTCCATAGGTGCAAATAGAGTGCAGTAATCACATGGACCTGCGGACCTCATATATCTGTTAATTGGAGGTTGCAACAAATTTTAAACGAAAGATCTGATCCAAGATCAATGGTCAACATTTTTTGGTACAGTAAAAGGACATTTATTAGCAGCAACACATGTATGCAATAGCTGAAAAAATCATGACAATACAATATATTTCTAAACTGTTTATTTTTCACTGTTGGTATGTTACCTGTAACCAGTTTTTAGTCATTGATTACACATGTCCATATAATATTCAATAGTACATTTAAGGATTTCTATTTGCATTCTAAACTCGGATGATTTAAGTGAGAAGGGAATTCATTGAGAGAAAAAAACAGCTTCCTTAACAATAGTCCATAACAAAAGCCTAGGGTGTGTCCCCTCCGTTCTTTGTCCTATACTCAGAGGTTTACACAGTATTTCTTACCACACAAGACTTAAACGTCTCCAAATAAAGTTCTGCCTTCATCCCCTCAGGGTTTATTATTCCTTGTCTATAAAAATTTTCTTCTTTTTGCTTCACTAATTTCATTTACTTAGCTTCTTTAATTTACCCTATGGCTTATTTCTACCTATTTTGTCTTTTAAAGCTAGTACGTTATATATTATCACTAGCATATATTTTATAGTTTAGGTGCATGTGGCCAGATTTTAGTATTGCTTTAGGCCACATTTATTTATCAGCTGCTCATTGTTCTTCAATGTGAGTATTATACATCATTGGCCAGATCCGGACAAACGTACGCAAGCGATTTTACGCTAACTGCTAGTGTAATTTCGGCTATTTTTACGTTCTGCGCATGCGCACGGCAGATGTTAGGACATGTAACTGTGGGCGGTCGTAACACTGTAGTAACTACGTACGAAGGGGCGTGCCTACAATACGCTAGCCGTAACTACGCTCGAACTATGCACTGGAGGCGGGGTGAGGCATTTAAATCGTACAGTATGGGCTGGGTTAGGCAGTTATGTCCATTAGGACGCTACGTACGTGTGCGATTACGCATGGAAAAGTTAAAGCAGGGTTTGGGAAGCGTAAAACGGCCAAAGTATGTACAAGCGAGGGGAGTGCACAGTAAATACGCTACACGATGGAACGTAACAAGCACTTCGGTCTGGATCCAGCCCCATGTTCCCACTAGACATAAAATAAAAGTAAGGACTTTACAATGTGATATCTATACATAAACACTATTAATTATATCCACTACAGAGAGAAAAACCCAGGTATCAGAAAATAATATATACTACTTCAGAGAGACTGAACAACTATTCTAACCTCAGGGAGTTGTTTAATCCAGCTGTATAATCTCAGGAAGGGTCCAAAGGATAATGCACAACCCATTAGCAAAGGGACTGCTGTCCAAAGTCTGTGACAATGGGGAATGTACCTTTAATTACCTGCTCAGTCTCAGTTCCGTATAGAAAGAAATGCCTCACAAAATCTCAGTTGTCATAGGTTCCAAATAAGTTTGCTGCAGTAATAGACTGAGTAACGTGTCCTGTGATCACTGGTGTCCTCCATCTGCGGACATTCTCCTGGCTGTGCACGCGCCTTTGCCTGGCAACTACTACTAAAAAGGAACAAAACCACAGCACTAAAATGTGAACTATAAAAATTGAATAATTCACCAATTTGAAAATATACTATTTAATGATCGAGCAGCAGATAAAATTAATCAAATTTATTGGCTAAAAATACATAAATTGCATCAAAATGCACAAGCCACATAATATAACAAAGACAGATTGACAAATGGATTCATCAGCTGTGTACACACGTCACAAGTAAGGCGTTCCCGCGTTCCAACATTACATTACCTAACAATACATTGTTAAACATGAATAAAATGTAAAAAAAAGTGACCCTTACTGTTTATGTAGAGTATAATGATGGGCACCATTTAAAAATGTAAAAAAAAGTATAGGGTGTTTTTAAAATGTTTAATAAAATAATAAAGTAAAGTATCGACTCACTGTTTAGCAGTCATCTGTCTTGGGATGATTTGCTTGGAGTTTCTTTTGTCTTTGAAGTTCTTCTTGTAATGTAGAATGGAGATGCTTGTCAGTTGGCTAGAAGAGGATGGTCCGGTGGTTTATGACATCATAAACACTAGAGCGCTCACTTGTCAGGCTGACGCTTACACTACTATAAGGATTAGCATGGCCACAAACACATGGCCATGCTTTGCCTTATAGTAGTATATGTGTTGGCAGGATAAGAGATAGAATTCCAATTTTGAAATGGACAATCGCCGTGCTTTTCTATTGAAAAGCATGGCGTTTTGTCCATTTTAAAATCGATCAACATCGACGGCGATTATGAATCGCTCCCAAAAATCCGGGCATAGTATATGCCGCGATTTTTGGGAAAAAAATCGCGGCAAAATCACAGCAATATCTAGCGATTCATAATCGCTGCTCAAAATCGACCTTAGTAAATGAGGCCCCTAGAATCTGATTGGTTGCCATTAGCAAAATCTCCACTTTTCCAAACTTGCAGCTTTGTAAATCTGGCCCTATGTGAATACATATGTGCAACAATTACAATAGAAATATGAACAATAGATAAAGACCTACATAAGTCTCAACATTTTCCTTATTCCCCATATACACAGTCTAATAAATCTCACAAAAATGGCAAAACCATCACTGGATATAATGACAGGACAGTGTGTACAGGGTTTTTATCGTATCTTACCATTACATCTCATTGGATGTTCTGCACATGCAATGTCATATAGAGGTATGACATCTTATCCATTCCTTCTGCCTTCTCTTCTTGTACCCCTTTTCAGTACAACAAAACGGCTTTGTGTAGACTGGTCATCATGACCTCTGTCATTTCCTTTTTCATCAAAGTGTTTCGTTAGACCATGCCTATGCAGCATTCCTGTACTATAAAATACATTCTACTGGAAAGTGGAGGGGAAAAAAGGCATTGATAAATAGTAAACTATATGTAAAGCCATATCGACAGGCAGTGTTAATTAAGCAAAAAATAAACCTAAAGACATAGATATAATGTATGGTGGGCATATCACTGAATCTTGTGTCAGTTTTAGGGTTCCAATGAGACACTTCAATTTTACTTTTTACTCACAATGGGCTGGATCCAGACTTAAGTAAGTGCTTGAAATTAGTTACTCCTGGGCTAAACCATGTTGATTGCAGGGGAGTCATATTTCATCTGTTGCAAACAGTATTAGAGTTGAGGTGATGTTTCCTGATAGTAAAGCTGGTCAGTATCTGTGTGCAGTAAGCAATTCAAAGATATATCCCTGAATGCCAAAAATACAATTAACTTGACTCCCCCTGCAATCAACATGGTTTAGCCCAGGAGTAACTAATTTCAAGCACTTACTTAAGTCTGTATCCAGCCCAATGTCCAAATAGAAACTAGATTAATTTGCCTGGGAGCCCACTGTTAAAATGACAGATTAAGAAATATAGAAGGGTAGGTATATGGTGTCTAGTTTGCCTTTGCCCAAATTCTTTCTGGTGTTGAGAAAGATATCTAAGATAAGCAGCCCAGTATAGAGGTAAAACGGTACATTTTTATTGTTACCCCCAAAAATTTCTATGGATATGCATTAAGTGGACAAACACTTGTGCACAGACCTACATTTGGTAATTGGAAGAACTGCAGATAGTAGAGGCTTAGCATGGGGATTTGGAAACATTTATAGTTCTTCCAGCTCATTTTATTGAACAGTCTCTGCAGATGATACAGAAAGTAACTTCAAGATATAGGACATGCAACTGGGACATATAGTTACCAGACTGACCCCATGTGAGTGAAAAAAAAAATCAGCCTCTCTTGCTTGGAGCCCACAGGAGAGAAGTACTTAGATGGAGGTGTAATACTGTCAAGTGAAGATTCATCTTTGACTTACTTCAAGCATGTTGAGAAGCTTGCGTCCTCGGGAATCTTGCCCTCCTTTATGAAAAACAGAACTAAATTTGTCAACATTGCTGGATCTAATAGTGAGGACCAGACTGGAGCTATAACTTGCCAAATGTTATTTATGTCAGATAGAGTAATACATGGACAAGGCTGAAGTTGGCTTCTTATTCATCCAGCTTCTAATACCCCGTTCAGATTACCATGAAAAAGCCGGGGTTTTCATGAAATTGCCGGCTTTCATGAAAACCCTGGCTTTTTCTGGCAATGTGAACGGTGAAGCCGGGTCTCTTTAGCCGGGTCTTAGACCCGGCTAAAAAGAAGGGTTTTTGCCGGCTTTTTTAAAAGCCGGCTTCACCCGTTCACACTGCGATGAAAAGCCGGCTATTTAAATAGCTGCCGGCTTGTAAAAAAAAAAAAAAGAAAGAAAGAAAAAAAAAGCCGGTGTTTTCAGCGCAGTCTGAACGCACCAGGCTAAAATTTTCAAAATTTTGCCCACTGCCTAAAAAGCTGGCTTTTTAGGCAGTGGCAATCTGAACGCAACATTATTCACTTATTATTCAGGCTTTAGCAGCTGTAGTTTTTGCAAGGGTTAAATAGCCTTGGGCCACAAATATAACTCTTGGATTCAATAGAGGGAAACACATGCATATGAGTCACTAGTAATTTGTGTGGCCCAAAAACGTTTAGTTCATCAATTAAGATGGCAAAGAGCACAAAGGAACCATATTTTATGATTTTGAATAAGTACCTATAGTTTTGCAAGGGTTAAATAGCCTTGGGCCACACATATAAAACTTGGGGCCAAATTTATTAAGTTGGGGGTTTGGGAAGGTGGAGACGTTGCCCATAGCAACCAATCAGATTCTAGCTAATATTCTCTAGTATGCAATAGTTAAATGAGATCTAGAATCTGATTGGATGCTATGGGCAACATCTCCACTTTTCCAAACCTGCAGCTTAGTAAATCTTGCCCTAAATGTAATTGGATTGCTAAGAAGAAAACTATATGTAAAGCCATATCGATAGGCAGTGTTAATTTACCAAAAAATAAACCTAAAGACATAGATTTAAGGTATGGTGGGCATATAATAGAATCTTTTGTCAGTTGTAGGGCTCCATTGGGAGACACTTTAATTTTATTTTGTACTCACAATGTCCAAATACAAAGTAGATGATTTTGCCTGGAAGCACACTGTGAGGGAAACACATGGGGCACAGGCACCACATTTCAACATTTTGAATAAGTAGCTGTGGTTTTTCAAGGGTTAAAGGGTTAAATAGCCTTGGGCCACAAATTTGACACTTGGAATCAAGAGATGGTAGCCACTTACTTATGAATTATTAGCAATTTGTGTGACACAACAACGTCTTGTGCATCATATACGGTGGCAAAGAGGGCACAGGAACATATTTTGTTATTTGTCATTTTGTCATTTTAAATAAGTAGTTGTCGACTTGCAAGGATTAAATAGCCTTGGGCCACAAATTTGAAAATTGATATTAACACAGGGTGGTCACTTACATATGACTCACTAGTAATTTGTGTGGCCTAACAACGTTTTGGGCATCAAAGAGGATGGCAAAGTGGGCACTGGCACCACATTTCATCATTTTGAATAAGTATCTGTAACTTTTCAAGGGTCAAATAGCCTTGGGCCACAAATTTGACATTTGAAATCAACACAGGGTGGTCACTTACATATATCTCACTAGCAATTTGTGTGGCCAACAACGTTTTGGCCATCAAATACGGTGTCAAAGCGGGCACAGGCACCATATTTTGTCATTTTGAATAAGTAGCTGTCGCTTTGCAAGGATTAAATAGCCTTGGGCCACAAATTTGACACATTGAAGTACCAGCCCCATAGTTTTTAGAAAAGAAGTGTATTTGTGCATTGATTTTCTGGGGCTTCACCTTCAGACGTCTAAGCCCTGGATCTCACTGCTCTTCAGGTACTATTGATCCAGGATGAAGCAGAGAGCAGGAAAGGATTGCAAACATGTCCAAGGTAGATTCTTGTGACAAGGGGCCTGATCCAGACCTACGACCGCAAGCGTTCGTACGCCGGTCGGGAGCGTAAAACCGGGGGGAAAAAACGCACTGCGCATGTGCAGTATGACAACTTCCGGTCGTCCGAAGGACATGAGCGTACAGCGAGCGAATTTTGTGCGTATTTTTCGCCCAAGGGGCGTGCGTTTTGTACGACGATAGTGCGGACGCTCGAGTTACTACACAGAGGCGGGGATAGCCATTTAAATTGTACAGTATGGGCGTGCTAAGCCCAGTACGACCAGCGTATCGGTACGAAAATTCGCACGTACGCTGGAAAAACTTAGGGTAGGGTTCAGCCGCCGTAAGTAGGTACAATCAATGGGAGTGTCAAGGGCGTGAAAGTTTATACGCCCGGGCAATCATACGCTACGCTCGCGGGCGCTCGTGGTCGTAGGTCTGGATCAGGCCCAAGGTCAGCTTTAATCAGCGGAAATGTTTGTTCGTTCCAGCTTATTGACCATGCAAGATGAAGATAATTTCAGCAATATTCAGTGGTGACAGATCGCAACATTCCACATGCACAACTCCATGCCGCACAGTTGCCGAAACATTCCACAATGCTGAATTTTTGTGAGAAATGCCTTTTGAATATTATGGCTTTCCATATAAGACTCACTCTTATAAGGTAGGACAACATGACAGAATCACATACTACACCCCAGCAGACACAAGAGCATTACTGAACTTCAGTTTGTTATGCACTCAGCATCCTATTATTGTTAGTGAGTGATGCCTCGTGTTTGATTTACAGTTACAGTTTTACACTTATGATTTACAGTTTTAGTTTTGTAGCACACAGCATTCAGGGCATTGTCATCTATGACCTTACACAAATTTCTTGATGCGTCCACTCCTGGCAGTTATTATCATCCTTAACAACTGCTGAAAAATTGTCAATCCAATTCTTGTGTTGCACAAGTCATACAAATTCTTATTATAAAAAGAATAAATCCCAGACAAGGATTTAATTTCCCTTTTTCTAAACACTGCTCTGCAAAGCTGTTTCATTAAAACAAAATGAGTTGTTAAGTAACTATATAACTTTCAAGTGCCTGTTTTTAACTAAATTGTTTTTAAAACCCAAAAATGGTGAGATTCCCCATTTTTAGAGGGTGCCCAGTGTAAAATCACAGCATTGATAGTTATTTGCTTCAAAATTTAGACACGCAAGTATGTGTATAAGAATAGCTACAATTCTGCTATCTGAACTTGAACCCAAAATTTAGCAAGGGCCTTTTGTGATTTGGACGGTAATAACAAGAAACGTGTAAAGGTAATGACAGAGTGGGCAGGGTCACTGTGCCTGCAAGCACCCATCAGGAATAATGGCCATGCAGCAATGATGTCAATGTCAACTCCATGTGACCTTAAACAAGTCACATTGTCTGTTTGTGTCCCAGGCAACCAAAAAAATAAACCCAACAATGGACATGCTAAACACAAGCCAGAAACAAAAAACAAACAAACTGGATGATATTAAATAATTTGATATTAAACTATGTGAGATAGGATTACGCTACATATTATTTTTCAGAAGCAATAAAGTGAAATTCATATAGAGTTTAATTAAATCTGAGACACAATGATACTATTTTTATACAAGTTTAATTTTAGTTAAAAAAAAAATTGTGTGTGTGTGTGAGTGTGTAAGTGTATGTATTAAAGGCCAGAAAGTTTGTATCATAGTGACATCTACTGGACTTTTAGATAAAAGTTACTTCTTCATAAAAAACAGTGGTGGTTTGGAAAGTTCTATTATGTTGAGTATTAAATATTTGCTGTAAAAAAAATAAAAACACAAATGTATATATATACATATATATATATATATATATATATATATATACACACACACACACACACACACACACACACACACACAATGATGCACACACACACACACACATCTATGCACACACACACACATCTATGCACACACACATATACATACATACACACACACACACACACACACACACACAATGCCAGCATTCCTTTATTTGAAAATCCAAGTGCATCTAACTGTATGTGCCAGGGTGCCAGTTACTGAAACATCACAGCCTAGAAGTAGCAGTTGCAGTACTGTTTGAAATAGTATCTTGTAACCACAAAACAAGCGTAGTTAAGAAAACCACAACAGTAAAACAGGTGTAGTGGTTGCTATTAAAAGTGCTCTCTATGCCCCATATTAATGTGGAAGTGACTGCGTGGAAAAAAAATGTCAGGGAAGATAGGAGGCAACATTTATTTTAAAGTCAAAGGGTCTGATCCTGAATTAATAAAGAGCTGACTTATGTATGTGATGTTTGTGAGTCAGTCCCGTGTACAGCCTTGGCCATTAGTTTTGAGAATGATTCAATTATTGGTTTTCACAAAGTTTGCTGCTTCAGTGTATTTAGACTATTTGTCAGATGTTACTATGCTATAGTGAAATAATATTACAAGCATTTCATAAGTGTCAAAGGCGTTTATTTACAATTACATTAAGTTTATGCAAAGATTCAATATTTGCAATGTTGACCCTTCTTTTTCAAGACCTCTGAAATTCGCCCTGGCTGCTTCTGAGCCACATATTGAGTGATGGCCGCACATTTTTACCTAATCAAGGCTCGGATTTTGTCATAATTTGTGGGTTTTTGTTATGTGGTATCTGTCTCTTCAGGATGACCACATGTTCTCAATAGGTTTAAGGTCTTCAAAATTTTTGGGTCCATGGCCAGGAAACTTCTATGTTTTGTTCCCCGAGCCACTTAGTTATCACTTTTGCCTTATAGCAGGCAAGGTGCTCCATCATGCTGGAAAAGGCATTGTTCGTCACTGTTCTTGGGTGGTTGGGAGAAGTTGCTTTTGGAGGATGTTTTGGTTCCATTCTTTATTCATGGCTGTGTTCTTAGGCAAAATTGTGAATGAGCCACTCCCTTGGCTGAGAAGCAGCCCCACACATGAATGGTCTCAGGATCCTTTACTGTTGGCATGACACAGGACTGATGGTAGCGATAAATAGTGCCGAGTGAATACGGCCCCAGCCAAATGGCCGGGCAGAGGAAAAAAATGATCCCGCCAAACCAAAAGGCCAGAGCAAGGGAGGCGAGTGATTAAAAACCATGGGGACTAGAAAAAGTGCCTATAAAAGTGCCTTACTGTGCCACTTGGTGAGTGTGTTTCAGGCACCTCCAGTTCGCCATTTCAGAGGCACTTTTTTCCTGGCTTCCAAAGCATCATCAGCCAAATGACCAGAGGACCAAGGCTTCTCTGCCTATCAGAGGGGCTCTCACCCCTCCTCAAGAACAGATACACTTAGCCAAAAGTCTGAGAAGCGAGAATCCTTCAAAAGTGTTTGCCTCACTGTGCACAGATGCACTCACACCTGCCTGTTGCCATTCCTGATCTAGCTGCACTGGTGGTGCTCCCATCCTGCAGCTGAATCAACTTTAGTAGATGATCCTGGTGCTTGCTGGACGTGCTTGGGCAACCTGAAGCCTTCTTTAAAGACTGCATGTACACAATTTACGTAACGCAATGGTTACGTAGATAGCGTAAAAGAGTTACTACGCATGGGTAGTAGCTTGGCACTTATAACTACGGTCGTATGAAGAAAATTTCGGAAGTGAGAATCTGGTCCGGTGTTTCTAAAGTGGTGATTTTTACACTGTAAGTTACATCTCTGGAAGCAGAGTGATTGTGATTATTAGAGAAAGTAGCATATTTATGTATACTTTGAACATACTTTGCATTTGTTACTGCTGCTACATTCATCAGTGTGTAATATACTCTATAGCAAGCGCTTCCTGATAAGCCTGTTTATTGTGCAAGAAAGGTAATAATGCATAAAATTTAAGGCTTCCTGTTGCCTTAATTAAAATACAGCTGCTTGTTTATCATTACAATCTGTTGATTTTTGTTTTTAAGAGAAAATAGAAAGAAAAGTGAAAGTTAAATCTAGTCAAGAATGCAATGATTTATTCATTGAAACTATTAGATGTACTTGCCAGATATAGAATTAGAATCTGCAAGGGAATGTAAATATGAGCCTGATTCTGAGTACCAATGACTATATTCTAATTTTGACCATTTGAGTAATTACTGATTTTCACAACAGACAGTTTGTCACTGTACTTGGATTAACATTCTGGGTCTGAGAGGTGTATATATTTTTGCAATGAAAATTAAGAGCTTGCAAAGAATATGCAGTTTGTGTGCAATGACTTCCCACATCTATGATGTGTGTATTTGTAATAGCATGGGTGCAAGTTGATACGTCCTAAGCTGGCTTATTTCCATATTTTTCAACTGAACATTGGGCCTGATCCAGAGCAACGATCGCAAGCGAGCGTACGACGAGCGTATGCGAAAATTCGGCCAAAAATTCGCAATGCGCATGCCCAGTATGACAGCTTCCGGTCGCCCGTGCGTCATGAGCGAATAGCGGGCGTACTGTTAGCGTATTTTTCGCTCGCGGGGCGTATTTTTTTTACGATGGTCGGCTGGGCGCCCGTTTTACTACAGGGAGGCGGGGATAGCCATTTAAATTGTACAGTATGGGCGTGCTAAGCCCGTACGCTCAGCGTATTTTCTGCGAATTTTCGTACGGGCGACGGTCGTACCCAGTGTAGGGTATAGCCGCCGTAAGCAGGGACTTTACTATGGGAGTGTTAGGGGCGTGTATGTTGATACGCCCGAGCGTACGTTCGCATTCGCCCGTCGTGCGAATTTTCGTAGCGCTGGATCAGGCCCATTGTACGTAAAATGCGCAAACACAGCTACATTCAACTTCAGAACAGCCAGTACGGCCTTTTGTACATACAGTGGTGTACACCCTGACTGCCTGGAAATCATTATTGCACACATTTTCATGCACTTATTTCATACACAATATTAATAAGCAGATCTTAAAAAAAAAAAAACCACAACATGCACGCAACGGAGATAATCTATCTCTAGGTATTACCCTGGAAAATCAGATTTTTGTATTGTGTTTTCCTCAGCGGTTATTTTATAATTCATCTGTGACATTGTGACTCAGCAAAAGATTAAAACACTACGTCACATGTCAGATATGAGCTAAAGGTTAAGTCTCTGCTTGTGACTTACCGTCATCTTAGATCTATATTGTGAAGTCATTAACTTGTATAGGGCATAGGGCCTGATCCAGAGCTACGACGGTGCCGTCCGACGGGCGAATGCGTACGTTCGCCCGTGCGTATAAACATACACGCCCCTGACACTCCCATTGTAAAGTACCTGCTTACGGCTATACCCTACACTAGGTACTACCGTCGGCCGTACGAATTTTCACAAATAATACGCAAAGCGTACGGGCTTAGCACGCCCATACTGTACAATTTAAATGGCTATCCCCGCCTCCGTGTAGTAAAACGAGCGCCCAGGCGACCGTCGTACTGAACGCACGCCCCTCGAGCGAACACTTCGCTCACAATACGACCGCTATCCGCTCATGTCGTCCAGCCGACCGGAAGTTGTCATACTGAGCATGCGCATTGCGTATTTTCGTACGAAAATACGCAAAAAACGGTCGTACGCTCGCTCGAAATCGGACAATTTCGTAGCTCTGGATCAGGCCCATAATCTTCAAAATTTCAGCACAGCAGATCACCTAGAGATGACCACCACAGTGCACTTTAGTCAGTATCGTTACTCATCGTTACTCATCATTCCTCAGCCAAGCACAAATGAACATATTAGGCATGTGGTAGAGCAAAAGACGAACTAATATTTTTACTCAACACTACTAGAAAATGTTATTTATTCAAAAAATAGAATGAAAAGATGCAATCTTAGATGGCAAACAACAAAATCACTTTTAATTACTTAAATGAAATTATAAATGGTTCCTTTTAACACTGTACGTCATAAACACAAAAAAGCACATTCTGGGTATGATCCAGATTTGTAAGCTACAGCAAAAAAGGAGCAAATTTGCACTTCAGTAAAACCATGTTAAACTGCAGGAGGGGGTAAATTTAAAATGTGCATATAGAATAGAGTTGATGTGCCAGATTTAATAAGCTGCAGGTTTGGAAAAGTGGAGATGTTGTCCATAGCAACCAATCAGATTCTAGCTGACATTCTCTAGTATGTAATAGGAAAGTGAAAGCTAGAATCTGATTGGTTGCTATGGGAAACATCTCCACTTTTCCAAACCCACAGCTTAGTAGATCTGGCCTGATGAGTGTTCCTAGCCAATATTATTGGTGTTATCCTTTGCTAAGAAAGGCTGACGAATCACATCCCAACTATAAAGTAATGGCAATACTATAGCGAGACATCTTCAGTGAGAAAGCGTGAGTCAGTGCTGGCAAAAATTCAAACGGAGACAGGTACATTAACTATCCTCTTACCCTAACCTTCCCCTTCCACCACCCTAACCTTAACCCTCCCTGTCCCGCAGCCTAACCTAACCTTACCTGTCCAGCAGCCTAACTGTAACCCTCCATGTCCTGCAGCCTAACCTAACCTTACCTGTCCAGCAGCCTAACCTTAACCCTCCCTGTCCCGCAGCCTAACCTAACCTTACCTGACCTGCAGTCTAACTGTAACCCTCCATGTCCCGCAGCCTAACCCTAAACTTCCCTGTTTCCGCTATTGGAAACAGGTGCTTATAGAAATAGGGCCATTTTAACATATAACCCGATCCCAATACAAAATTGTTATACTATTTTGGCACTGATAACAGCTGCGATTCAGATGGAGGCAGTATCAGTGCCAAGATTCAGAAAATTCTTACCAGAAAATACATGCCAATATTAAAAATAAATGTTAATTATTTTTATGGTACAAGCAAAAGCAATGTATTTTCTATGTATGAATAAATAAAACAACATTATAACACGTCATACCCTTCAGATGACATTGTTTGTTCAGGAATAGATTTGCACATTTCTTTTGCTAATGAACCCATGGATCAGCCCTCTGAGTTTATATTGATAGTCTTGTGTGTGTTTCCTAAATAGACTTAATTTACGTTCTATTCTCTTTAAGTCATAAGAAGTGATGAAGACACAGTTTGCCCTTTGACCTTGCATATGCCCAAAGGAAGGGTCAATGACAATCCCTACCTCTTCTTTCTGTTGGTTTGAAACTTGGAGCTATAGAAACTTTAAAGGAGTCTTTCACTGGTGATGTGTAGACAGCCTTCTTAAATGATTAACTTACGTTTACTTTTCTATTGACTTTTTAAAGACTCCGTGGGAGGCTTCAGTACTGTTCAAGGTTAGACACAAATATGTATGTGATTAATTACATCTTGTTATTTGAATTTTTATGTTAACTGTTCACAGCTCTCAAGTTCTTTCAGCTATCAATATAATTTACTACAGTAATTCAGTGCACAAACAAAGTGATCTTGTATATAGTAATATATCACCCCACCACTTCTACTACTTGTTCAATTGAGTTATTAATTCACTTACATTCACATCTGTATAGTGGAAGTCAAAAGAATTTGAGCAAAAACAAAATATTTCTAATAATATATTTTAGTGCGAGTTGAATTTTCTTTTATCATACAATGTTCTTATTGTACAGCAATGACATTATTCAATTTCTGCAGCCTTAACATTCAAAATTCTTAAAATTTTTTGATGAGAATAAATATTCACAGGGCCACCCCTAGTAAGCCATAGAAGGCAATGCCCCCTCCCCCATATGTTGTAATCTTAATTCCTACCATTGACACATGTGATACAGTAATAATGTATTCTGTGTTGTGGTGTCTATTGTACAGATAACTGTGTGAAATTTAGTTTTGTATGCTTATACTAAAGAAGCTAGCAGGTGGCCATAGCTCTGTAACTGAAACTGGCGAGGGCCCCAGCCATAGGCTAGAGGCGTTTCTCAGAGGCGGAACTAGTAAGTTGTGGCCCAGGTGCAATAAAATAAGCTTTGGCCTTGCTGATATCCCAGGTAACCTGGTGGAGAGCTTTGGTGATGCGGTGATGACGGCTGTGGGCCCTTGTATCAGCATTGGCCCCGGTGCTGCTGCACCTGTTGCACCAATGGTAGTTCCGCCCCTGGCGTTACTGAGCAAATACACAGTTATATAATATATATGTTGATTACCTGTGCTAACCTCAGATCACATAAACTCTAGGAGGCAAACTATCCGCCAATATTACTTTTGATGGAATTAGTCAGAATATCTTTTATACTCAGTACATCTATGTTGGGTACACACAGTACTTCTCAGTACTTCTCAACCAGGAGTACTTGTAACATAGGTTGCACATTGATTACCATGGACAGAAATTGACCACCAGCTCATGCCCCAAAGCAAGGAGGTGAGGTCCGATTCTGGAAGGGGGCAGGGTGGTAGCAGGTCTGGAAAGGTGGTGGGAAAACTGGGAAGAACTGCTAACAGTGTATTTATAAAGAGCTCTCAGCAAACATGGAGTGCTGAGCACTGTCTTAAACTCCCAGACAACATTCTCAAAGTTCTGTGAATGCAAGGGAATTGGCTGCCACAGGCCCCCCTCTCCTCTGGGCACTGTGGCAGCCACACCCCCTCCACCACTATAAGTTATGCCCAGGAACCTTTTTAACCAATAGGCTGACTAGGCTGCAGCCTTGAGTGCCAGGCTCCAGATGAGCGCATCGCCGACGACCACCCCCCACTACCACCACTGCATTGGAACCAGGGGCGGCCTGGTTCTAGGTTTTCCAGGGCCCTAAGCAAAAATTTTGAATGGGGGGCCCCATCAAACAATATCACATTAAAATAAAATAATTTTTAATTTTCACCTTTCTGTTTAACAATTTAACACCTGCAACCATCCTAGATTATAGTAAGCATCATAAAAAACAATCTTATAACCACAATAAAAGACAGTAAATCAGTGACCACTATACAATACAGACAGTGTCCTAGTCTACGCTATCCCAGCTTAAAAACAGCCACACAATGTTGACTATATATTTTATCATTCTTGTCTCTCCAGCTCCCAGTATCCCCCATAATGTCTCTCCTGCCTTCCAGTATCCCCATCATCTCTTGAACATAATCTACATATCTTTTTCTTACGTAGATTGCGTAAATGCAGTCTTTCAGACCGCATTTACCCATGTCTCTAGCTCCCAGTATCCTTCATCATGTCTCCAGCCCCTCAGTATTCCCCATCAAGTGTCCAGCCCCATAGTATTTTCTGCTTTTTTGGATCTACCTTTTCTGCCCTTCCACTATCTGTTGGGGTACCTCAAGGCTCAGTCCTGGGTTCCTTGCTCTTCCCTATCTATACCTCTTCCCTTGGACAACTGATAAAGTCATTTGGTTTCCAATATCATCTCTATGCAGATGATACACAAATCTATCTATCCACCCCTGAACTGTAACCAACCGTGCTTGCTCCCGTAACTGAATGTCTTTCCGCCATTTCATCCTGGATGTCCTCTCGCCATCTTAAACTTAATCTTTCAAAAACAGAGTTATTAATATTTCCTCCTGCCAACAAGAGCTACCCACCTTGTCTTGTCTATATTCCCTACTCACCAAGCTCGCTGCCTAGGTGTTACACTTGATTTTGAACTGTCCTTCATGCCCCATATTCAATCTGTTTCAAAATCATGTTATATACACTTAAAAAACATTTCCAAAATTAGAAAATATCTCTCACAAGAAACTGCTAAAACTCTCATTCATGCGCTAATTATCTCCCGCATTGATTACTGCAATGCCCTTCTTATTGGACTCCCACAATATAAAATTACCCCTCTACAGTCTTTATTGCTCCCACAAAATAAAATTGTCCCTCTACAGTCTATATTGCATGCAGCAACAAGACTAATCTTCCTTGCAAAACGCTCAACTACAGCTACTTCACTCTGTCAGTCTCTACATTGGTTGCCTTTAAACTACAGAATCAAATACAACATCCTCTTGCTAACCTATAAAGCCATAAGCAGTACTGCACCTGCATACATTTCCTCACTTGTCTCAAAATATATCCCAGCACGTTCTCTCATATCATCACAAGATCTGCAACTCACCTCTGCACTTCATAAATGCTCAGATTTACGGTTGCAAGACTTCTCCCGGGCTGCACCCACTCTCTGGAATAACCATCTTCGCCCATTAAGACTATCCTCGAATCTACAAACTTTCAAGCGTTCCCTTAAAACTCATCTCTTCAGACAAGCTTATCAAATTCCACAACCTCCCTAAGCATTACGTACAATATTAACAACCACTTCTGCCATTTAACACATTATTAACACAAACCCCGCACACTCTCTTTTTTTTCTACAATTCCCTCATTTCTGCTACTAACACTGCTGTGTGGCTGGATCATACAGAGCACTGACAGCACTTTTGTCCTACACCCTGACTGGTCCATTTGTGTGATATATAGCACTTGCCCCAGAGGTGGAACTAGCCAGTTGTGGGCCCAGGTGAAAAAAATATGCTCTGGCCCTGATGATATTCCAGGTAACCCAGTGGGGAGCATCGGTGGTGTGGAAATGATGGCTGTGGGCCCTTGCATTAGCATGGGCCCCGGTGCCACTGCACCTGTTGCACCAATGGTAGTTCCGCCCCTGACTTGCCCTAATGTATCAAACCCACTGTCCTATAGAGTGTAAGCTGTGAGCAGGGCCCTCCTACCCACCCAGTCTGTCTGTTATTACCCACTGTTGTTATAAAGATTGTTAAATTGTAAAGCACTTCATAATCTGTGGGCACTAAATAAAAACCTGTTAATAAATAAAATAATAAATAAATAGTATTCACATCATGCGTCTCCAGTCCCCCCAATATCCCCATCATATGTCTCCAGCCCCCAGTATCCCCCATCATGTCTCCAGCACCCCAGTATCATCCATAACATCTCCAGCCTCTCAGTATCCCCATCATGTCTCCCGTCTCCCCAGAATCCACCGCCCTGTGTCCAACCCCCCCAGTATCCCATTCATGTCTGCAGCCCTCATTATTACCAATAATGTCTCTCCATCCTCCCACCCATCATGTCTCCAGCACCCCAGTATTCCCAATCAGGTCTCTTCACCTCCCCCCAGTTCCCCATCATGTCCCTCCAGGTCCCAGTATTCCTCTTTAGACTATATGTTACTTACCTTTTGCAGTCTTCCCTTCTTCAGTCTTCTGCTCTCATCTGCGATGGGCCCTCCTCCTGTGGATAAATGATGCTGGTGTGACCTAAGGTCACATCAGCGTCTTTCATCCACAGGAGGAGTGCTGAAGGGATTGAGCGCCGCTGTTAAACATTGTAAGGCGCTCTCAAAAGAATGGGGAGAGCACCTTGCAATGTTTAACAGCTGCGTTCATTGAAGCACCGATGCTGGGAGTGGGTAACGGGGTGTGAGCACCGGCCCTTACAGTTCATTCATGCTCTACCCGACGGAGTGTGGACAGGGCATGCAACAATGCGGTATTGGCTGCCCCGGGGCCTTTAGTTATTTAAGTAATCAGCGGCGGGTGGGGGCCGGAGTAGGGACCAACCCACTAGGGACTCCTGACTCGTGGGGCCATAGGCGGCTGCCTATACCGCCTATGCCTTGGGTCGCCTCTGATTGGGACGCCGCTGTTTTACAATGTAAGGTGCTCTCACCACTCTGGTGAGAGTGGCTTACAACGTTTAACAGCGGAGTCCATTCACTTTTGTGACAGGCAGAGGGAACTCTCCCTGCTGTTCAATCTCTGAATGACGCTCACACCAGCGTCATTCAAATCAGAGTCCGCCGCAGAGGAGAGCAGGAAGGAGGGAAGACTTCAAAGGTAAGTAAATACAGAAGTCAAAGGGGGAATAATGGAAGCTGCAGTGACATGATTGTAAATACTGGCAGCTGGAGACACATGATGGGGAATACTGGGGGCTGGGGTAATATGATTGGGGATACTGGGGGGGCTGGAGACACATAATTGGGAATACTGGGGAGACTGGAGTGACATGATTGGGAATACTGGGAGCGTAAATGCGGTCTAAAAGACTGCATTTACACAATCTACACAAGGAAAAGATACGTAGATAATGTAAAAAATGGACTACGCATGCGCAGTAGGAAAAAGTGCTAAACACCTGACCTATATGTTATACGTCCGGTGGTCTGCATACGGCCCACAGTGAGCAGGCTGTAATGTACTTTATATTGTGCAATGCTGAGGTAATGCAGTGGAGCCCTGGGAGAGAGAGAGAGAGACTAAAGAGCTGAGAGCCTGTCTCCCTGCACCCTCTCACTTTCTGCCCAGCAACTCACTGGGCGGGAGTCAGGGAGCAGGAGGTGATGTCAGACAGTCACTCTGACTGGATCTTTTAGGATCTTCCCGCTGTCACCAGCCCAATTTGGATGGTTCTTGTTGTGAGTCCTCATGGCCGGATTAAGGTTTGTGTGGGCTTTATTATAGGGAAATTTAAACACACTGGACCGGATTCAGAGATACGCGTGTATAATGTACGCAAATCTACACACCTACGTTGCAAGCCAACACCCATGATACTCCCCTCACACGGATGGATTTTCAGTGACTTACGCTTCCACACGGCACCCTTAACTCTACATGTGCATTTACATGTGTAAGTTACTTACGTATGTGCGTACATTACTAACCGCACCCTCAAAAGCACACTTAAATGCCTTCCCCACCCACTTTCACGTAACTTCGCATGTACGGAAGACAACCACGCCCCTCCGTATGTATGTCACTAAGTGCGATTCATAAGTCCGAATGGACTTCCGTGCATAAATTGCGTGGAAAAAGTTATTACACTTGCGCAGTTACCCCAATCCTAAAAATATGCACACAAAAACTACCAAAATCATATCTGTGAATCCAGTCCACTGACCCAATAATAATTAAGTTCTGTATAATAGCCAATAACTATATGATAAAGAACAATTCTACAAATAAATTATTGGAAGGACATGATACATTACCAGGGTAAAGGTAAGGATACTATTATGGGTTATCATTTTAAGTCAGTTATGTTAGAACATGAGGGCAAATTACTTCAGTGAAAGGGTGATAGATAAGTGGAATAGCCTCCCATCTGAGGTGGTTGAGGCTAACACAGTAAAACAGTTTAAACATGCTTGGGATACATATAAGGATATAAGTATAAATATAAGGATATCCTAAATCTTAAACAAAATTAAGGTTAATTAGGGTCTAGGGTCAGTATAGTTTAAAAAAAAAACAACTGGGCCATGTGGCTCCTATCTGCCATCACATTCTATGTTTCTATGTTAAAATTTAAATTAGTGTAGTGTATAAAGTACTCTAGTTACTGAAAAATGATTCTCATGCCATTTTTTTTCATGATTAGTGATGCCATGATACCAATGTTTTGTCTCAGGGAAGTGAAGTGGCTAGTAATTGAATATATAGCTGCCAGTACTTTAGGTAACAGAGTATACATTAAATATATGCTCTATTTAACTTAAGAAAAAAGTTCTCCTTTTCCAAAAATCTACTATTTAACCTTTCTGGGGTGCCAGAAATTTTTCAGCCTAGAGCAACTGAGACCCTTAATCAGGCCCTGGTTACGCCACTGTTAGTACACGAGCCACCGGACAAGGTTGCAAGGAGGTAGCCACCATAATTGTTTTTTGAACAGGTGTTATAGCACCTATAATAAGGCAACTTGTGGGCTAAATGACATATGTAAAAATGTTATCTTAATAATTGCAAAATTATGTAAAAAAAAAATGTATAACAGGAAAATATATACAGATAATAGGTATGTATGTACTGTGTGGTAATTAACTCATTTCCATAGTACATAACTGGTACTACCTCAAAAAAATATTGTGAACCACTGCATTAGGCAAATAAGGAGCTGATCAGCAGATAATAATGTGTGTAGTGGAGTGATTGGTCTGAACAGTTTGATTAGTCAGCTAATGGTCTCACCATAGCTGTGCCATTCCTATTGGGTTGGAAAAGTCCATCTGACCACAAACAATAAAACATTTCTTCATAGTAGGAGTGTACACATTCACAAATCTAGGAGACGTTTTATGTAGAGCTTGAGGTAAAAGTACAGTCTAATTTTTCTTCATAGAATTTTTCCTTGAGCCTAGAGGATTTGGAACATCTGTAATCCATGCTCGTCTGTTCAAGACTGTGGAACAATAGCTCTCCAGTGGATCCTAGACTCCTTGGGCCTGATTCAGAAGCTGAAAATAAGAACTTAAAGTTACACCTGGGCAAAACCATGTTGATTTCAGGGGGAGTCAAGTTAATTTTATTCTATGCATGCAGGGAGAATGCTTTGCTTTTACTTATTGCACACAGATACCTGATCAGCTTCACTTTTAAACTGCTAATTAGATTTGAGCTGGGAAACATCACCTTTTAACTATAATACTGTTGCAACAAATGAAATTTGACTCTCCTGAAATCAACATGGTTTAGCCCAGGTGTAACTAAGTTCTTATTTTCAGCCTCTGAATCAGGCCCCTTGTCCTATGAATTACAAATTAGTGATTATATGATGCCATCTGGTGGCTACACAGTAAAGCACCTTTTTTTTTTTATAGGATTTGGCATTGAGTTAGTAGCAAATAATTAACACAAGGTGTACATTTGTAGATTTGTAGGAGCAAACTAATATTATTATTTTTGGGGGGGTTGCATGCAGTAAAATACTGTCACTTGATTCATGCAGCAATGATTCAGACTTTATAATAGACATGGCTACATCTCTGGGCGTTTAAAACTTTTCAACCTGTTGTGCAATGAACACATTGCCTTCCAGCTTACTTACATGGGTCCAGATCCAGAACAACGTTTGTGAGCGCATTTACGCGTGGCAGGGAACCGTAAAATCGCGTTTTTGGTAAGTACTGCGCATGCGCACCATAGAAAATACGCTCAGTAACGTAATTGTGAACATATCGGCCATTCACGTATGTGTCACATAAATACTTACGTGTGGGCGTGCCAATCTTACGTGAGTCCAAAATACGTCTGAAATACGTTAAGTAGGCGGGGGGTTGTAGTTAAAGTGTACAGTATGGGCGTGCTTAGCGGTGTAAATACGTGTTGCCCATATGTACGTGTGCGGATCACTGCGGTTACGTTGGCAAAAGTTAAGGTAGGGTTTGGAAAGCGTATCTTGACAAAATACGTACGTTCAAGGGGTGTGCCTAGGGGAGTGTATAGAAGGTACGTGCGCGAAAATACGCTACGCGTGTAAACGTCCGGCAAACGTAGTTCTGGATCTACTCCATGGATCTTACAATCCAATAATCATACAAGGTTTCAGATCTGTTCTCAGAAGTGTTTGATGTCATGGGGCCAGATCCAGACTTAATAACGACAGCTAGATGCGTAATTCTGGCTGTGGGAATGCAATGCTCATGCGCATGGCAGATGTTATGGGTCATAACTGTGATCGTATGTAACTTGTACGTAACTCCCTACGAAAGGGCGTGACATAGCAATGAGAAATGCAAGTCAGATGCTTGGTTGCATAGGGAGAGGAATTAGTAGCAGAAAGAGAGACGTAGTGATGCCCCTTTATAAATCATTGGTACGCCCTCACTTAGAATACTGTGTTCAGTTCTGGAGGCCATATCTCCAGAAAGACATAAATACATTAGAGACTGTGCAAAGAAGAGCAACTAAAATGGTCCATGGCCTTTGTAACAAATAATACCAAGAAAGGCTAGAGGAACTAAACATGTATAGCTTGGAGCAGAGAAGGGAGAGGGGGGGACATGATAGTAGCTTTCAAATACATCAAGGGTTGTGACCAGCTAGAGGAGGGTGGCATTTTTCAAAAGAAAAGGTGTAATAGAACACGAGGGCATGAATATAAACTGGAGGGTGGTAGATTCAAAGGAAATGTGTGGAAAAATTACTTCACTGAAAGGGTGATAGATAAGTGGAATAGCCTCCCATCTGAGGTGGTTGAGGCCAATACAGTAGAACAATTTAAACATGCTTGGGATAAATATAAGGGTATCCTAAATTGTAGACCAAATTGAGGGTAAATAGGGTCTAGGGTCAGTATAGTTTTCAATAAACAAATGGGCAGACTAGATGGGCCATGTGGCTCTTATCTGCCGTCACTTTCTATGTTTCTATGTTTCTATGACATCCCTACACAAGGCGAAAATAAGAATTGTGGGCAGAAGGAGGCATTTAAATTGAAAGGAAAAGGGTTTTGAACATGTACGTCAGCTACGTTACGTGATTGCAAGGGGAGTGCCCAGGGGAATGCATTATACTTAGTAATGCGTAACTCACTTGCATATGTAAAATGACCTTAAGTCTGGCCCATAACGTTTAATGTCATGCCTTGGCTTTTGCAATGCTCTTGCAGTAAATGAAAGGCATAGTTAGAAACATTTAAATAGCTATAGAGTAAATCATAATTACTTTCCAAATTCTGAAAATAATGCTGCAATGTGAGGGGTGCAAATACATTTAACATCTTTTAAAACAGAGGAAATACTTCTTCTTTACTTGTAGGACACAAATAGTATTATTTTAACACTTTAGAGAAGAAATAGGACTTTTTATAACATTTCTTCCTGGTGATGCCATTTCACAGAGTAGCTATGGTAGGTAAGAAAGAAATAATGCAATGTTTTCCTTACAATATATAACAGGTCGCTCAGTCTACCTGAATACTCAAGACTGCAGACATAGAGCCAGATCCTGAGCTAAGTACGCCAGTGTTTTACGCTAGCCGCTGTCGTAAAATCGTCAATTTGGGCCGGATCCAGAACTACGCCCGTCTTCCATAGACGGACGTAGTTCAATAAACAGTAGCTACTGTGCATGCGTAGTAGCTATTTTACGTAATCTGCGTATCGTTTCGATACGTAGATTGCGTATATGCGGTCTTTTAGAAACGATACGCAGATTACGTACAATAGCTACTACGCATGCGCAGTAGCTACTGTTTATTGAACTACGTCCGTCTATGGAAGACGGACGTAGTTCTGGATCCAGCCCTTTGTATGTACTGCGCATGCGTGCGGCAGATGTTATGCAACATAACTCTTATCGGACGTAACTTTAGCGTAAATATGAACAAAAGGGTGGGTCATCCCTACGACACCCAGAAATATGCTTTGTAGGAGAAGGGAGGCATTTAATTCGTACACTATGGGCCGGGTTAGGCCGTTACATTTGACAATCCATTACGTACAGCCGTAATTATGCTTGGAAAAGTTAAGGTAGGGTTTGGCAAACATAAATCACGTACCAGCTAGGGGAGTACATAGTACTTAAATAGTGTAAATACGCTACACCAATGAACGCAGAAAGAACTTAGGTCTGGATCTACCCCATAGCCCCAGGCTGTGTGCAGTCACTATGCAATGTGCCCAGTGATCACAGAATTATATCAGTCGCCAGGGATGTTGCACAGTGTGAGGATGAGCACAGGCGCATATCTATAGGGGGCGCAAGCGGTGTGGATGCTGGGCCTCCGGCACTGTAAGCAAGCTGTCAGAGGTTGACAGCTCAAAACAGTGCTCGGCACTCCCTGTATGATTGCTGAGCACTGTAGCGCTATACATACATACATACACTCATACATGGAGTTCCGAGCTCTGATATGTTCTTTCATGCAGATGGGCCCGTTCATCCTCCTTGCTATGGGGCCCGAGCCTGTCATATTCCGCCCCTGGATGAGTACTAAACAAGGATTAGCTGATAGGCTTGTTTTTTTTAGAAACACAGGACTGTATCCAAGTCTGGAACTTGTACGGAAGAGGGGAGTGAACTTACGTCACTTACCTCTCTCATATAGAATTTGGAGGACTTCCACTTTCAGAAAACCACCCTAAACTGTTACCATATGGAGTGTGTGTCCCCGTTGCGAATGGCCCTATTTGGATAGGGCCATTCTCCTCTCAGTCAGTCCTGAATTGGCTGGGCTATCGATTGCTTATGCCTCAATTTAATATTTACACTGATTTGGCACCAGCGAGTAACAATCTTTTCTTTTCTATACATATTGTATACTTACCTCCTGTGACTGACCAAAGATAAGTGTGTAAGTTATTAACTAGAGCAACAAATCAGAAAAATCAACATTATAAACAAAAAAGTACACAATCTAATATAATAACATAAAATACAATAAAGTGAACTCAATACAGACAATATTCTAAAGTTCTTTATAAAACACTTAGAATATTTTATTTATCTATAAACAGAGCAAAGAAGATTTTAGTAATCTATTCAACAGAGAAAGAATTTGAGTGGTTAATATGCAATAAAAAAAAACCCAGTACAATGGTGACACGAGAGCATCTTAATTAATAAAATCTGGTAGTGGGAACATTCCATACAACCCAAAACAGGGTGTATGAAAGACGTTATCAGAAAAGGAGAATTTGATATAAAAGGGCATGGTCATTGATAACTAAAGTGTGTTGTCACATACCATGTCCAGCACACTGATAGTTCTAAGCGGACCCTTAAAACTCTCCACTCAGCAGAGTAACTATAAGTTATCTGAATCAAGACAGAGCCAAAATAGCAGGACAGTCCTGCCAAAATGGGTTGGGAACTTTAAAATTCCTAATGAGCAATGTATAATGCAGGGAGTATTTTACACGTGTCCATTACAGACATCCAAACAATATAACTCATCTACTTCATTAAGCTGTTTGCACTTGCATCTGGCCATACAGAAAGACATATTTTTCCTTATCTTTCTCTTAGTCTGCATACAACTGGAATTGAGAGAACACAGTATACTGTATCCTACCTACCTTGCCCCCTGTACCACCCACCCTCTTATAGTTAGATGTAAGCATCTGATTCATACGTGAGTGAGTGGTGCCAAAACGCACACAATGCAATATGCAAACTGGTATTATACCCGTCTATAAACACAGGGGAAAAATATATTTTATATACCAAATTTTGTCTCATTTGAGCCGAATTATGTTATATGAGCATATACAGTTTGGGAGTACAAGTACATAGAAGTAATGCTACCTGGGAATTTACTAGTTAATGTTTTGTGCATGACATACTTATAATACCAAATGGATTTATAAACTGCAAAGGCATTAAAAGAATCCAAGCATATAACACGCAGATGGTTTAGAAGTGGTGAATGTTAAAAGTTGCCTTTGATATTTTTATCTGAAAAATAACCCATTTCACGCTTCCTTGGAGCTTGGCCTTTTAGATTTCCTCCTGTGCCCAAAAAGCACAAAAATTATTTATTCATGTTTTTATTCTCTAATTTAATATATACTCCCAATGTAGTGATATCTTTTTATATTACATTAAACACATAATAGATATTATAAGTAAATAACAAAAAGTTAATAAAAGGTATTCGTAAACACCTCAAAAAGTATAACAAAATTTTCAACCACAATCTATAAAACCTATTCTCAATAAAGTAAAAATATTTCATTATATTAGGCTACATATATTTTTGGCTTATCTGCTGTTACTATAAAAAAAGCAATATAAAACATTGTATTTTTATAGATATGTAAATAACTATATTAATCATTTTCCACTTAAAAAACTGTAAGCCAAGTCAATGCATTGTAAGTAAAAACTGATCACGGGTTGCATAACAATTCAGAAATTGAGTTCTGTTATGAGCTCCTGGCCGAGCTGCCGTTACCTTGCCGGTGCTTAGTCACTCTGACAGTTACGTCATCATTCCTCCGGCGAAAGGCCTTCGGAAGGGTTGTAGTCTTTTGGGAGGCCTGGTCTCACTGCATCCTCTGATTGGTCCCCTTTTACTTCCACTTTTCCTGCATGCTGGCATGGGTTATAGCGTCTTCTTAGCATGTCTGCAGCTGCCGTGTTCCCTGCTGCAGGCTTCTCCGGCGGCCACATGGGTGCTGGGCACCGCCATCTTGCAGAGCACCAAGTGTTCCTCCTCGGCCAATCCGAATTCATCTTCAGCGCCCCCACCCTCTCTCCAACCACAACTAATCCAGTCTTTTCCAAGGCCATGATAGTTAGTTCTGGTCATATGGATCGGACCGGACAGAATCCTCAGGAAGCTTCTTCCGAATTTAATATCCCAGAGAGAATCAAGATGCAGGAGGCTGCCATGTCACAAGTAGTATCCTGTCTTCAACAGATGACTAACCAGATGGGAGCTTTCTAACAAGTCATGATGGATCAAAGTCAAGAATCGGTTCCAGTGTGCGTTTCGGTACCTAGTGGGACCAGGATTCCTTTGTCTACCCCGGCCAAATTTACCGGAGACCCTGCTCTATGCCGCGGTTTTTTTAATCAGTGCAAACTCCTCTTCGAGCTTCAATCAGATAGCTTCCCGTCGGAGCGGGCAAAAATCGCCTATATCATCTCTTTTATCTGGAAAAGCCTTGGCATGGGTTTTGCCCCTGTTGGAGAGATCCAGCCCAATCTTGTCTTCTCTAGCTGACTTCATGAAAACCTTTCAGACTATTTTCGACGAACCAGGTCGCACAGCTTCTGCCGCTTCAGATATCCTCCGTCTCTGTCAGAGAGATCTGTCTGTTGGGAATTACACTATACAATTTCGCACCTTATCTTGCGAACTTTCCTGTAATGAGAGGCTCTAATGTCAATATATCAAGAAGGACTTTCTGATCGGATTAAGGATGGGTTATTATCTTGTGTCACGCCCACCCACCGGGTCATACTCGTTTACAGTGCACCAAGCGCCCGGGAAACGCCCGCTACTGATTGATTCCGAGGAGGTCAACCCAGGAGCTCCTGTTCACTCCTCAAACCATCTGGACTGTCTAATTGCCTTAACTATTACTTTGAAAAAATCAACGGTTTGAATTCCTCGCTCTATTAGACTCTGGGGCTGCCGAGAATTTCATCACTGCTCGCATTGTGGAGGAATTCCAAATTCCCACCGAACCTCTTCCTGCTCCCACATATCTCACTGCAGTAGACAGCAATCGTGTACCCGGAGGATCTATATCTCATCGGACTCTACCACTCACTCTCCATATTGGTGCTCTTCATTCCCGAAACCATTCAACTTCTTGTGCTTGCTGAAGCTACCTCCTCTCTCATTCTAGGATTACCCTGGCTCCAAGCTCACAATCCACATATGGACTGGGTCACATCCCAAATTATTAGCTGGGGATCCGCTTGCTTCCAGGGCTGTCTGGAAGAGCATTGTGTTCAGGTTAGAGAGGTTCTGTCCCGACTTCTGTATGGTAAACTGGAAAAGTGTATCTTTAAGTGAGGTTGCATTCCTGGGTTTTATCCTATCCGATTCTGAAATCTGTATGGATCCCACCAAAGCAGTTTTAGATTGGCCACAGCCCACTACCACCAGGGGTGTCCAATGCTTTATCGGATTCGCCAACTTTTATCGAAGATTTGTCGGAGGTTATTCCACAATTATGGCACACATCACCTCTTTAACTAAAAAAGGGGCCAACCTCTCCAAGTGGCCTTCTGAGAGTACCACCGCACAAATTAAAGAAGCATTCTCCAGGGCTCCTATTCTTCATCAACCGGATCTCTCACTACCATTTCTAGTAGAGGTCGATGCCTCCTCTGAGGGAGTTGGGGCCGTATTATTACAACGCTTTTCTGAAGGACAGATCCATCCGTGTGCTTTCTTCTCTCAAAAATTCCAACCTGCCGAGAAAAATTATGCAATTGGAGAGAAAGAGCTCATAGCTATGAAGTTAGCACTAGAAGACTGGTCCATCCATTTACTATTCTGACCGATCACAAAAATCCATTGTATCTTCGGACTGCCTGTTGTCTCAACCCTCGCCAAGCCAGGTGGGCCTTATTTGTCTCTCGATTCAATTTCTCTCTGCAATTCAGACCTATAACTCAAAATCACAAAGCGGACGCTTTCGTTCCTTTCAGCTGAGGATTCTCAAGTAGAGAAAGTTCAGCTCATTTTAAATCCCATCCAAGTGACAGTGGGCCTGATCCAGCGGTACGAAAATTCGCACGACGGGCGAATGCGAACGTACGCTCGTCGTATCAACCTACACGCCCCCAGCACTCCCATAGTAAAGTCCCTGCTTACGGCGGCTATACCCTACACTGGGTACGACCGTCGGCCGTACGAAAATTCGCAGAGAATACGCTGAGAAAATACGCTTAGCACGCCCATACTGTACAATTTAAATGGCTATCCCCGCCTCCCAGTAGTAAAACGGGCGCCCAGCCGACCATCGTAATAAAAATACGCCCAGCGAGCGAAAAATACGCTAACGATACGCCCGCTATTCGCTCATGACGCTCGGGCGACCGGAAGCTGTCATACTGGGCATGCGCATTGCGAATTTTTTGCCGAAAATTCGCTTACGATGAGCGTACGCTCGCTTGCGAGCGTTGCTCTGGATCAGGCCCAGTATCACAACTTGTCAAGCCTTCACCACCTAGTAAGACGTTTGTTCCTCAGTCCCTTCGGCGAAAGATATTACACTGGGCTCACGCTTCAAAGTTCTCAGGACATGCTGGAATTAAAAGAACTTTGGCCCTTCTCAATCGTTCTTACTGGTGGCCAACTCTACACCAAGATACCACTGAGTTCATCGCTGCCTGTTCTGTTTGTGCACAACATAAAGTTTCTCACAAGTTACATCTTGGTCCTCTCCAACCACTCTCTGTTCCAAAGATTCCTTGGATCCATCTGTCCATGGACTTTGTGACTGATCTTCAACTTTGCGACAAGTACAATACTATCTGGGTAATAGTAGACAGGTTTTCCAAAATGGCTCACTTTGTTCCCCTCCGTGGCCTCCCTTCTGCTCCCGTCTTAGCCAAACTCTTTGTTCAGCATATCTTCCGGTTGCATGGCTGTCCTAAAGAGATAATCTCTGACCGAGGAGTTCAGTTCACAGCAAGATTCTGGAGAGCCTTGTGTACCAGCCTCGGAGTGAATCTGAAGTTCTCATCAGCCTACCATCCTGGAAAAAGGTCAGGACATCTTTACTGAAAGAATCATAGCGGTATAAGATCCAAGCTGACCTTAAGAGGCGGGCAGTTCCTCTGTTGCATCCAGGAGATAAGGTCTGGTTATCATCCAAGAATCTCCGCCTCAGAGTTCCCTCAATGAAATTTGCACCTAGATACATCAGTCCTTTCAAAATCTCCAAAGTCATTAATCCTGTGGCGTATCAGCTTGATCTTCCACCCTACCTCCGAGTGCCTAGAGTATTCTCCCATTAAGAAACCGTTGTTGGAGCTGCAGAGAATGAATTTGAGATCAAGGAGATCGTGGATGCTCGGATTCGTACTGGTCACCTCAAGTACCTTGTTGATTGGAAGGGTTTCGGCCCAGAAGAGCGTGCTTGGATTTGTGCATCTGATGTTAAAGTGCCCAGACTCATTCGGAGGTTCTTGGCTAAACATCCTTTCAAGGCTCAGCTAAGGTATCCAGAGGCCACCTCTATGGGAGGGGGTGATGTCACATCCAGCGGTGGGCACCGCCGCACTTACCACATTAGGGGACGTCTGGTGGCTACTCTCCCGCTCCGTCCCCGCCATGCTCCTAGCTCGCTGCAGGCTTTTCCGGCGGCTGTGTCTCCCGCGGCCCTCCAGCGTCCTCATGGGTGATGGGCGTTGCCATCTTGCAGCGCACCACGTATTCCTTCTCAGCCAATCCGAAAGCAGGCCAGGGGAGCACATGCACAGGCGGACCAATCATGAACAGGAGCGGGGTATTTAAACCCCAGGCACTGATCCCTCAGTGCCAGAACTACTTAGTCACTCAAGGACCATGGTTCTATTGAAATCCTCAAGCCTGCTGATCCCTCGCTTGTGAATCCAGTCCAGCCTGCCAGCTAAATCCAGTCCAGCCTGCCAGCTGAATCCAGTCCAGCCTGCCAGCTGAATCCATTCCAGCCTGCCAGGCCTCTCTGACCCACAACTAATCCAGACTTTTACAAGGCCGTGATACCCAGTCCAGACGTCTAGATGAATATGGGGATGTATATGATCCCAATCCTGTGGAGGAGAAAAGTTGTTATATAACCCGATTCCATGGGACAAGGTAGTGGTGTCAACTGGTAAAACTACTTCTTCCACATGGCACAGCATTGGAGATCCTGGGTCTCACTACAATATAGGTGGCCACCCCTCCGATTTTGAGTGTCAATAAGCAGTCTCTCCTCAATTCATCTCGATAATTTCTAAATATAAAAGCTTGTCAATAAAGGACTCAATTCAACAGAGTATACACCTGACGCGTTTTGTCTGCCCAGAAGACTTTTTCAAAGCAGTATAGCTCAAACACAGCAGACGAATTGAGGAGAGACTGCTTATTGAGGATCTTTCTGATGGAGCGGTCTTGGCTACAGAGGTTCAGGAAAGAGCCCAAACTCAGTATACATTCTTTATTTGTAGAATTACAAACTGTACCAGACAAATGTTCAAAACAGTTGTAAAACACAGATGGTGTACATAGCATAATGACCAGCCTAGGCCAGCAACAATTCGCAAAAGTAACAACCAGAAACCAATAGCCTGTAAGGCATTTTAGGTAACAAATTAAGAGGATAGAGAGAGGAGAAAAGAACAGGGAAAAGAAGAGAGGAAGAGGAGAGATGGAGAAGAGGGAGGAGCAGCAGGCACTAGTGGCAGTTAGTTGGGATTTAAGTTAACACATGGCAGGATGTATGAGGTGGAGGCGTTGATGGTTTACAATAATTTGGCCAGAGGAGAGGTATCCAGGAACAAAATCCACGGTAGCCAGGTAGTTTTGTACTCAGTGAACTTATCGGTGGCTAGAGAATCAGATCCTCCATTGAGCTATAAAACTCCACTCAGAGATTGAGGGGATGTTATTAGGCCGCCAGTGAACTGGGATTACAGGTCTTGCAGCATTGCTGAGATGAAGCAAATAGGAGTGCTTTAGGGAGGCAATAGGCTCATATGGACTTCCTGCACACCATGTGGTGTGTGACCACATGTGTCTACCTGGCTGTAGACAGAGGTGTTGTTAGTGATAACCAATGCTGTGTAATGAGATCTGGTTATCCCAGCTGGAGACCCCAACAAATAGTTACTCTAACCATCTGACTGGACTTAACCTGCATTAGACAAACATAACACAATAAACATTGCTGTAAATACATGCTACATAATCCTATAAAACATCACATATTACACACATGATTCATAGCACACTTCTATAGCTACAGAAACTTCAAATGGTATATGCAAAGTATAATACACACAGATTTTATATTCCTAGAAGTTACAGATATGAATGTGACAATAAATGTCCATCGTAAATGTCCAAGATGATAGGGATAAAAGGTAATGTCAGGGGATCCCAGCCATTTCTTCACAGGGAGTCTTATGGTTAGGCTGGGAGCGGGGAGTCTTAATGTTAGGCTGCGGGGAGCCTTAGGGTTAGACTCTAGGTTAGACTTAGGGTCAAGCTGCGGAAAAAGGTTTGGGGTTAGATAAAAACTCACCACTCATCGCTGCATATTCTATCTGGGGATATATGATTCCTTGTCCCTGTCGAAGCAGCATCAATCAATAACAGAGCTAGTTTGAAATTGTCTGCTATAAAACGGCCATTCTGACCGCTGAATCACAGCCTATGTTGAAATAAGAGTATTTGACATTGTACCCATTCCTGGATTGAAATATTCTTTATTAAAGAGGTAACTGCACTGATAGAGCCACAATTAAGCTGTCGGCTGTTTCATTGCTGAATACGGGATTGCTGAAGCAGCAACTACATTCTGTGGGGGGTACATTAAGAGTATTTGTTTTTTATTTATTAGGAATTATGGTTTATAGTGCTATTGATTAATTTCCATGACATTCTTTTTACCAAACAGGGCCTTCAAATTTTAGAGATAAAGCAAGTGTGACACCAGCAGCAGGGAAAAAGTAGAACAAAACAACAATNNNAAGAGTAGAACAACCAGACAATGGTCATGATTCTGGGTGGATAGCCAAATATGGGTGAGAATCTTGATTGCTCTATTTACTTTGTGCCACTAATTGTACTTTTTATTTTTCCTTTTGATTTTATATGGGTTATAGTATATACCTGAATTTGGTAGCAGAACATTTTTACATAAATAGTTAATTATTGAATGTAAAATCATTTTGTGATATAAACTTCAAATTTTATAAATTTTATAAACCTTCCCTAAGCCATATAAAGTATTTTTTGTAAGGTTCACATCCGGGGAAATATTGTACCCCTTTCACATTGCCCCATAAACCAGGGTTATTGGCGGGACAAACCGCAACAACCCGAGTCAAGGCGCAGTGTGAAAGGGTCCGGATGCCTCTACCCGGGTCTAATGATTCAGGAATTGGACCCGGAACAAAAATAGGGTTATTCCCGGTTAGGGGTAGAGTGTGAAAGGTGCTACCTGGGTTTTTCAGTCGGGGGAGCACACTACTGACAGAGCAGATATGGTAAGTTTCACATTGAAAAAGAGTCATATAGAGACTTGAAACGCGTTGGTAAGTGTGGGGTGGTGACCTTTGATGTTTCTATCCGTTTTCTCAGAGGAGGGGCCCCACTTACCGATTACCATTTTTTTGGGTGATTAGATCTGGGAGGGCAGAGCACAACAGAGGCAACTTTGGAGAGCAGGGGTCCCCCTCCAGGGGAAAAAGGATTTTAATATCATCCATTCTGAAGAAATTGTAATCCTTGCATTTTCATAAAAAGATTTTTTAAGTGAACAAAATTTTTTCAATACAGTCGGTTTATTGAGAAGGAAAAAGAAACCTTGATATGCACTTCGGTCTCTTTCCTCTGTTCTGCATGTCCGGTGGAGGACACGGGGGTACACCTGCAAGAAAGGACACCCAGAAGATTGTGAGCAACAAAATTCCAAGTGTCGTTCTGGAAAGAAAAGGTTGAATTATTGGCTGTTAACAAAGAAGGAAAAGTGTGAGTACCTGCCTTTCCTTATAAATTTACCAGATACTTATCTGGCTGCACAAGATTCTGTGTAATTTTTTCCGAGGGAGTTCACTGTGAGGGACCAGTGGATGAATATAAAGGAGGGTTAAAAAGGAGAGAAAAGGACGGACTTCACGAAATCCTGGGAGCTAAAATAAACGACATGCTTGAAACCAAGGAGGAAAAGTGTGAGTAGGATTTCATTATCCCTACATTTAACCCATATTGGTCATTGTGTTTTGTCCTGAGGGGTGAAGTTCAGATGAAAAGGAAAGAGAGGAGAAGGACTCATATGTGGACACATTTTGGAACTATATCACTGTGGACTAGTTGAGATCACAGGGCGTGCAAGAAACATACCTGGGTACCTGTATTGATCCTCTTTTGGGGGTCTTTATTGTTTTATACTGACAGAGCAGACCCGGGTCCTGGAATATCCTGGGTCAGCTCTGCAATGTGAAACAAGGTCTGTGACCCTGGGATCTGGTGACATGGCAATATCCCGGGTTCACAGACCCAGGATATTGGTGGCCGGCGATGTGAAAGGGGTATTAGAAACAGTTGGCAGTTATGTCCACTTTACACTTCTCATAAAGTTGATACTGCCTCCGCCTCACAGTACTGAAGACAGTAGTAGTGCATAGTTGCCAATTCTCCCTGAATATCAGGGAGACTCCCTGAAGATTGGGTAATCTCCCTGACTCCCTGAAGTGTTTGGTAATCTCCCTGATTCTAATTTCATCCATTGAGGTCTATGGAGATGGCCAATTTCATGGAGGCCAAGATGTAATGAAAGACTGCAGTGTCACTTTTATCTTTTCTATAAAGATAGTACTGAAAGTATTCACTGGCAATTTAATAATCAATAAATACTGATACTGCCATTTTTATTGTAAAATAATTTTCCTGGCAGTGCTAGATACACCTATGGGTGGAGCTATTCACAGGACACACCTCTTTGGCAGTACAGGACACACCCCTTGATAGTGGTCTCACAATCTCCCTGATATTTATTTGCAAAAGTAGGCAACCATGCAGTAGTGTTTGGGAGCAAGTATAAAATGATAGCCACATCCTTTTTCTGCTAATCAAGCAAGAGGAAAATCATTTGGAAAAACCACTCTGGAAATACGGTATTTGCTTCTATAACCTATATTTCTATTTTCGAAGTATGAGACCATACTGTGCTACCCCTGAATCTTCCTCTAACTAATCAACCACCCTCGTTTTATTGAGCCTCATACTGAATGCAGACCAGGGATGCCGACTTTTTAAGGCTTCCCTCCAGGAGATCCCGGAGGGGTCATTGATGCCTGCAGGGGGCAGGGCTTAATGACACGATTTATGCAAATTGTGTCATTAAGCCCCACCCTCTGTCAATCACTATTGTCTATAGTGTTATAGGGGGTGGGCAGGGCTTGATTACATCATCAAGTTCCACCCATACCTAGTAACTCTAGGGATTACAATAGAGTTTATTAGGGGGTCGGAACTTGCGGGATATTTGCCGGCTCTCCCATAATACCAGGAGAACTGCCCAAATTTCAGCAGCAACACTGATATAGACACAGATTTTGTGGCTGCAGAAACGGATCTTTTTCATATTACCGGTAATCTGAAACTAATTGTATGAGTTGATATGACTATTTTTAATTGTGCAATGTATTATTATTTGTGTTTCAGATTAATTTATTAAACGTTTTGCTACTTTGGGAACAAGCCCTCATTTTTTATCATATAAAATGTACTTGCAAAACAGATCAATATCAATGCCAGGTAATATGATCAATTCATTCCCTACCAGCAGTAACTGTAATTTCAAATGTTCCTGTGTTAATTAGCCTCCCCTGACACTTACAATTGCTCTCCCCTGTGCAGCACCTGCTGTGTAACTATCTAAACAGTATAAACAGTGTTCTGCCATGTGTCACAAAGTCCAACTTTATAAAAGCATGGTGGTAAAATCCCTTGTCTAGTCACTCATGGTATTTATGCATTATTTGTGTGTGCCTGCCAAGCACTTACTCTTATTACTTACTTACTTACTTACAGCTGTGTATAGAGTCTGTACTGAGCAATATGAAGATGCTGTGACAAGGTAGAGTTGAATAATTACAAAGGTTAAAAGTCTATTGCCTCTGAGCTCTGCACCTAATCTGTCATGGACATTATCTTTTGGGGGCCCTCTACATAACACCGTAAACATAATGGGCCTGATTCAGAGTTTTAAGCAGATCCGGAATGCGGATCCGCTATTCGGCCCATACAGAGTTGTGTGTTTCAGCAGTCATTAGTCATATAAGCTCCGGAGTTGTACAAGTTCCGGCTGTGGGTTAGTCAGTGCCTAAGTCTAAACGAATATAAAAATTTTAAATTTATCCCACCCCCAAATAAAAATAGTAAAACAGACATTTTGAAATGGATGCCATGTCATGCTGAAGCTTGGAGAATCACAAGTGCCAGCATGCCCAGCATGCATCCAGTGCTCACCGCATCATGTAAATGTTCCCCAAGTTACTTCATTAAAAAAAAAAA
>WWET01000497.1:320192-331442 GCA_011038615.1 Limnodynastes dumerilii
TGAAATAAGCACTGTCAATGAAAAAGTACTAAAATATGCAATAACGCTATAAAAATAGCGTTTTATGCATTTGGATATGCAAACATGCAAATGCATATAATCCTATGTCTAATAATAATAATAATAATAATAATAATAATACTTTCCTGCTCTGATGGGAGCTTCTTCTGTATTGTAACCCATCTTGTAAGTTTTTAATCCGAGGGGGAGGGGTCTTGGCAAAATACCCTGGTACTAACTGTGTCCTGCTTCCAAGACACCCTGGTGTTAATGACAATTCTATGCTTTGCCCTATAAAATTTGGGAAATGTTATTTTATGTGTTTAATTATACTTTTTTTTATATATTTTTTAGGAAACGTATAAAAAAAATACATTTAAAAAAAAAAAAAAGCACAACGGTGTCCCTGGGATGATGTAAGTGCATGGCAAATGCACAGGCACCATACACCAATACTGTGGATATTTAAATGAGTAAAACAACCCTTTTCTCATTCAAGCACCTTGGAACTCCCCGTTCCACAGGTGCAGTAGAGGTGAATGCAGACACAGACGGATGGGCAGACTTGTGCCCGCTCTCATTGTGGATATCTGTAGTGCTCAATTTGGCTGCGCTTTCGTCTAAATAGAAGGTGAAAGCGCAGCTCTGAACCCAGTCCAACATTTATTTTAAAATATTACCTGGAAAAGCAGGCGTAGCTATTGCATTAGAAACCACGGCACTTAAGATCTGAACTACTTTGTTCAAAGATGAGAGTTTAGGGACTTTGTAATTCATCCTGGTATGTAATCTCACTCTCATCTAGCAATGCGGCTTTAAATACAGAAACACAATTACTACTGCATTTGAAACATCTCTCAAGCACAAAGTAGACAAGCTGGAAGCTATGATGTAGATTAGATACAAGCACAGAAGGCATATTGAGCAATGTTTCACCTTCCAACAAACTTTTCTATCTCCACGGTGTCCTTGCCCATCATGGGAAATCATGTTTAAAACGTGAATTCCCTTGATGGACAAGGTTATAAATATGCCCCAATAACAGTAGAACTGTCATTAGCGCCAGGATGTCCTGCTTGCAGGACATGTGTTGTGATGTGCTGGAAGGGTTACTGGATACAGGATACCGGACCACCAGCAGAGCAGGTAAGTATTTTTTTATGTACATTTGGGCAATATTTTAACATGCTTGAAATTAATTACTCCTGGGCTAAACCATGTTGATTGGAGGGAGATTCAAGTTACTTGTATTCTATACATGCAGGGATATATCTTTGAATTGCTTGCTGCACACAGCAGGGCAGTTGGATGCGCAGTTAGACGGATGTGTACACTTGCACCCATCTCTCTGTGTGCGCTCCCTATCTCAGCATGCACAGTGCTCATTTTTATTGCGCTTCCAACTCAAAAAAAAAAGCCGGAAGCGCAGCTCTGAATCCAGGCCTTTGTCATTTGGCATAATCTGTTTTGCGATACCTGGAAATCTGGATATTAAGTACATAGGATTCAAACAGTTCTCAATATTGCAGAATTACAGAAATGCTTTTCCTAGTGTCCCAATATTAAGGTAACACTAGCGTGGGTTTGAAGTACAATTTGCATTACAGAAGATAGGGAGCACATCCATACCAAAATGTCAAGTAATAGTCATTCTATTTCTCTCCACATAGATCTCAAGACAGAAGGTATAGTTGTAGTAACAACATACGGACTTTTATTCTAGAACATGAAGAAAGATCGGCAGGGATATATAGTGACAGTAGGCTTCGCTTGTGGCCTTGTAGAGAATAGAAGTGGAAGCACTCACTGGCAGGTAAGTCAATACTGGCAGAACAATGTGAGATTGTATTATCCTTTCAAACCATTTCTTTGAAAATGAGCTCAATAATTTAGAGCAGTAAAAATGACCAATAAGGCTGACACAAGAATCTAGTTTAATGGTTTCTAAATAATCCAAAACAGGTGGATTATATATAAACAACTGACCATTTTGTTTTGGACACTTGCAAGGAAAAGTGATGAAACACTATTGGGACTGCACCTACTCCTCTGATATTCACATATACAACAATAACAATCTGTAATTGAGGGAGAGGTAGCACAACATTTTTCATCTTCAGCTTACACTTCCATAAGCCTGCCTTATGGCTGACCCGCACCAGTGCCGGGCAGAGGGGAAGCACAGTCCATTTGTTTGCAAATGGGCTTGTACGGAACTAAGTTCCGTATGAATCGTGATAGAATTAATTTGATAAATGGTCTATTTCTATTTATTTTTTTAATAAAGAAATGTGTTATTATTTCCAGAGACACAGACACAGCACAAAAATATTGTTCTTGGATGAGGTAGAAATCACACCCAAAGTTTAATGAATGCAAGAGCTCTAAATAAAATGTGGACTTTTCAGTGCACAAAGCTTATTTATTTGACTGAACAATAAAAAGAAAAACACAGAAACCTAAATACATGTAAAAGAGCATACTTAAAGAAAAAAAAAACACAGATTCAGCCAGTCTTTAGCATCATCAGTTGCTGAATGAGAACATTTATGTACAAAGATATGAAAAAAACTAAAACAAAAAAAACCCCAAAACTTTGTTCTCAATCATCTTTAATAATAGTTCATAACACTGAAGTTGCTAAAACTTTTTTTATGACAATAAAATGCCCAACAAGATAATCCATAGGGCTTGTGCATGCATGTTAAAAGACAATCACTTTGCCTTTCTTGCCTTTAAAATCTGGTATAAGAAGCAATTCTATTAGAATGTCTCAAAGCTTTCACCACAGAATTGTGTACTTAGTATGCAATAAACACTCCCATAAAGCCAGGCTATATTTTAACAAGGACTAACTTCTCCGCAGATGTTTTATATTATATAAATATGTAACCATCAGTACCAAAGTGCATTTAATAGGCTCGAAGCTTCACACATGGTAAACGCTTACAATTAATGGCTGTGTTAATAAAGCTTAAAGGAACATACATTAACCTTAGCACAGGATACCATGTACATTTGAAAAAGAAAAAAAAATTTAAATGTCAGTATTCTTACAGGACTATTCAATTCATCACAGCAACATATGCTGGAAATATCCATTAGACTACATTACCTTCAACATAAAGATTACATAGTATTTCCAAGTCAACTGACCCATGCAAGCATTTCAATGCCACATACATTGAATCGGTTAATTACCAAGTGTATTCCTTGACCCTTCATGGAGAACATAGTATAAAGTGCATTTGGTGAGGCACAGAAACCACAGTTTAAAGACAAGCCTATATGACAAACATTATTAGCATGGTATCAACTTTACAATAAGTCAAGTAAGGACACAACAAAGCCTACATACCTAAGACAAAGCCTAGCTGTAAATCTAAGTAGAGGTTTGAACAGCCTCAACTAAATATTATTGCAGTCAAATATAAAATTATATTATTCTATATAAACATTTCATTGTAAAGCAAGTCGTTCTACTAAAAATGCCACAAAGCACAGTATGGATTTTAATATATCCTGCTCATATTTCACAACAGGAATTTTTGAGAAACATAACATCTACATAGAGGTTTTTACAGCACAGAATTATTCAGTACTATTTGTGTATAAGAAATGATACTAGGAAGGACTTTCCAAGTGGAGGAGGGGGCTGAGGGGACATCTACCAGGATGTTCAAAAATATCAGGAGAAACCCCCTCATTGTTTGATAATATTGGTCCAGATTCAAAGTTATGTAGTTTTTAGACACATGCGTAGTAGCTCAATTCTTAAAACAACGTAAGCAAGACCAAAACTGCGTAACTGTGAATCCCGCCCATTGTTCTCAAAACTTAACTCCATAGCTATGCTGTTGTGGTGCAAGTCATTCACACCGCACCATCTGCCACTCGTATGCAGTTATGGTGTTTATAAAAACATTTCTCCATAGAAGGCTTTTCATCACCTCAACTAAAAAGTTAAGTTAAAATTATAGAGACCAACACTTGCTAGAGGGGGGGTTATAAGTCTTATAGGCAGCCCTGAAATAAGGTGGCACTGAAGTTTCCCCCATTGCCTCCCAAATAGTAGAGAAAAATAAAAACAAAGGAGGAAAACCTTTGTAACCCTCTTCCCCAAAACACCTAGAAAAAAACCCGCTTGCTTTTAAAGAAAACGTATTCATATGCAAATATTGGTTTAGTGCAGTCGAACCAGTCAGTGTGATTATTGCAGGTATATATACAGCTATACAAACACTATATAAGCCATTCAAAACTATTTTCATTACCAGCTATAAATATTTTGCGCTTGTGTTAAAGAACATTAGTAAAACACACTGACATTAGGTATTTGCCATAAGTGGTGACCACTTTTGGATCAAAATCTATATTTTCCCTCAACAGATATGTGTTTAGTTTACCAAATAACATTATTCCATTATTTGGAAACAATTACATTGGTTTTAAAATAATTGTACTCTAAATATAGGCACTGTAATTCAAGTGTCATGATCTTAGCTTCTAAATAGATACATATATCTAAAACAATTAGTAGTAATACAATATTCAGATACTCTATCCTAACTTAAACTATAGACATCCTCAAATGCCAGAAAACTGAAGTAAGAAAATTGAATAAGCAACTAAAATGTTCCCTGCTGGGATTGAATTATATTGTTGTTGTTTGCTGGTTAACTTCTAATAATGGCTAGAGCAAACAAAAAAAAACCAAAAAAAAAAAAAACCATGCACAGTTTTATCAAGGAACTATGGTAGAACACTATTCTATAAAGCTAGTTATAATGAGAAAAAATATGAAATAAGTGTCAGGTTACCTTAACTTATATCTGTCTTGTGTATTACAATATGTAGATAAGAATGTCTACAAAACCATATGTATTGGTATTATGAGCATACACTGACAAATATACCAATGGTGTACACAAGACCTGTGAAGACTCAACATGTATGACAAACAAAAATGTTTTGCAATATAAAGTGTCATTTGTAATGGTTACAATTCTATCATATCCAGTGGATGAATGTTTCACAGTAAGAAAAGTGACCAAATGTTCGAATATGTACAACTTATAAAATGAACCACCTGTTCCACTGCTTGGGTATACATTAACATGGGGGAAATTATGTCAGATTGGTTATAATCTACTTCTATGTAAGACAAGTGCATGTTATGATGTAATATCCAGTGTGATCAAATAAATCCACCCTGAAGATCTTAAATCCAGGATCAAGAGAGACAAAGACAGTGCCTTGAGCCTGGACAATGGTCATAATATTTGTCTGACATAATAAATTAGAAAGCACCTGATAAAGTTTTCCTTATTTAAATAAAAATGCAGTTATAACTGATAATCATGATCGATGATGTTTCCAAAGCATTTTGTTCTTACATACACAATGATAAAAAAGACCAATGACAAAAGACAAGGCAGAAGTGCAGCAAATGGACATAAACCCACACTCGAGGCTGCAGTCACTGTACATTTTGCAGGACACCATGGCAGAAGGTTAAAAGTCATTGAATATATAATGTCATGACGGATTAAGTTGGTGTTCCTTAAAAATTACAGTAAATCCATGAACACTAAAAGTGCTACTGGAGGCTACTGGTCATGACCAAATATTTTCATCAGCATATATGTAAACACAGGCAGAAAATGTTCAAGCAGCTACGTTCATACGCTGAAGCCAAATAAACAGTAGGTGCAGCTTCAAAGTGTACATTTGTCTCCAAGTCAAAGGGCATGCAAATAATGCTTTAGATACATTGATGAAGTATCACAGGTATGTTAGGTTTGATGATTGATTTATAAGTCTTCTTCCTCTTCTCCACTCAGTATTTCCATAAGTCATAAGGTGGACCCTACAGTGCACACGCTGAAATATAGTGTCAGATATCCTGGATAATGAGGCTGGAACAGTCTTGCTTAAGTTGCTTCTTCTGCTGGAGGTCTCCTCTGTCGTACAGACTTTGGTCTTGCTCTCTGCGGAGTGGATGGAGAATCCGACTCAGTCACAGATTCTGATGACTCACTATCTCCTTGAAGGGATCCACTGTCACATACAAGTTCTCTGAGGAACTTAAACTTGGACAAAAAGAGATGCCAAACGACATACCAACCTAAGAAGAACATTGGGTTGTGTTATCATGGAAATTAATCAGTTATGTCAAAAACTTAAAAGTTACTATAACATTCATATTGTGTCATTTGAGAAAATTTACCTGTCATGATAAGTGTCAATATCTTTAATATAAAGAATGTGAGAAATATGAATTGACCTTTTACGGCCCTGGCTGGAATCACCTTTTATTGCTCTGGCCTTGGGAAGTGTGTATGCTTGAGGAGTGGGAGAAGGGCATTAAATGTCTGATGGAAAAATATAGTTTTGTTTATTTCTCTGAAAAAATGGGTCATATTTTTGCTCGTCCCAGAAAGTAGCTTTCCACAAGTTCTACTTTCTGCATTTTCACCCATTTATTTTACAAGAAATGGTTTGCATTTTATTCTAATAAAGTATATTGTGTTAGATTTGTTTAAAGGAGAACTGAAGACCCCCAAGGACAGTTTCATACTGTTCACACTGTGTTGGTGGTAGCAGTTTATCAGTAATAATTCACATTTGAAGTGAACAATTGGCATTATTCATTATAAAACAGACCATGTGGATGTTTTTGATTAACCCCTTGTCTAACCTGAGTCACAAGGCCTCAAGTAGGGTCGTGAAGTTACCCATCAAGGTATATGATTTTGTCTAAAAGTTTATTTTTACAGATCTTGTAAATGCATCAAACAAAATGTAAAATATAAATAAATAATATAAAGACCACTAATAGTTCACACCATTAGAGCCTCACAAAGCTTATGGGAGAAAAAAGCAAAGCTATGGAGAAAAAGTGTCTTCTTTCCGCAGTGATGATACAAATGTTTGTTATAACTTGTAATACTTGTTTAAAATGTTTGCTCTAATGTTATTATCCAGTATAGTTGCTTCTTTCTTTAATGAAACATATTGTTTTACCTTGGTAAAAGCTTAAAAAAAAATAATAAAAGCAGTACTTGATTTAAAGAAATATATAATAAAATTGCAACATAAAAAATATCACTATATAGGTGTTTTTTCTAAAAAATATTTTTTTTTAATATACACTGCTAAAAAAAAATAAAGGGAACACTTACACAACACAATGTAACTACAAGTCAATCACACTTCTGTGTAATCAAACTGTCCACTTAGGAAGAAACACTGATTGACAATCAATTTCACATGCTGTTGTGCAAATGGAATAGACAACAGTTGGAAATTATAGGCAATTAGCAAGACACCCCCAATAAAGGAATGGTTCTGCAGGTGGTGACCACAGACCACTCCTCAGTTCCTATGCTTTCTGGCTGATGTTTTGGTCACTTTTGAATGTTGGCGGTGCTTTCACTCTAGTGGTAGCATGAGACGGAGTCTACAACCCACACAAGTGGCTCAGGTAGTGCAGCTCATCCAGGATGGCACATCAATGCGAGCTGTGGCAAGAAGGTTTGCTGTGTCTGTCAGCGTAGTGTCCAGAGCATGGAGGTGCTACCAGGAGACAGGCCAGTACATCAGGAGACGTGGAGGAGGCCGTAGGAGGGCAACAACCCAGCAGCAGGACCGCTACCTCCGCCTTTGTGCAAGAAGGAACAGGAGGAGCACTGCCAGAGCCCTGTAAAATGACCTCCAACAGGCCTCAAATGTGCATGTGTCTGCTCAAACGGTCAGAAACAGACTCCATGAGGGTGGTATGAGGGCCCGACGTCCACAGGTGGGGGTTGTGCTTACAGCCCAACAACCTGCTCTTCACAGATGAAAGCAGGTTTGACTTCGAGAAAGGGCTCAGCAGAGCCTGAAACGCGTCAGTCGGCCGGTATACAGCACAGCACACGTCACCATCTGCCGCGACCGTAGGAGACACCGCGCCCGGGAACTTACATCTAGCGGTGAAGCTACCCGCGGCTGTTTGCCATCTCTCCCTGGTATGACTTGTCTGTTCCGTTTGAAGTGGTGATTTTATGTATTGCATGTATTCATTAAATTGTTTTTTCTTTTTACCCTATGTCCTGTGAGCCTGGAATATCTTTTTGCGACATATGAAATCCGGATGGGACTCTGATAGGATACAACATTTATTTATTCATTCATTTATTTATTTCCCCACTGGCATTGGCTTTTACCTTATTTATTTATTGGTATATGTTTACAACTCCATCGCTTATAACATCACACCCACTGACCCATATGTTCATACATAGGGGTATTATATCATTTGATTACACAGAAGTGTGATTGACTTGTAGTTACATTGTGTTGTCTAAGTGTTCCCTGTATTTTTTTAAGCAGTATATATTATCGCTGCATTTTTTCTTCTTTTGCTGCTTTAGGTTAACGTAAAAGTTCAGTTCTTTAGTGCAGACCATGTAATGTACAGTATCTAGTTGCCCAATGAAGTGTACAAAACAGTTAGCTAAGGCAATCATGTTTGGCCAAGGAGGAAGTAGGGGAGATAAGTGCTGTGTATGTAGAATAAATGTGGATGTGGGTCTGCAGTCACAATGACACGTTTTCAAAAGGGACGTATTTTCCCAGCCAGTTCCGATTTGGCTGTCAAATCAATAGCTTCTACAAAATACAGAATAGGGCTGATCCAGAGTTTGAGAGTAAGAGCAAAACAGGTGCAAGTGTACAGGTCAGATAAACCATTTTGCATTGTAAGGTAAAGTATTTTTGTATATAGGGAAAATACTTTACCTTGCACAAAGAACTCAAATACTGCATAGCTTATGTTTAATCTGTAAATTAGAGTTGCGTCCGGAAACTTCACCATTCTAATTAAATTTTCATACTTTAAATTTGCCTCCCCTTGCAGAATAACATAGATTTCCTCAGGTCTACACTTGCACTTGTTTTGCCTTAAAAGAAAAAAGGTGTAAGCGCTGCTCTGGATCATGTGTCAAAAGTACCAAAGAAGAGAGTTTACTTACCACAGAGCATAAACAGCAGGACACAGATTAATGTGGCCACAAAGACCAGAAACGTTAAACCAACACTCTGCCACATTCTTCTAGATTCTGAAAAATGAGAACACAATAAAATGATGTTACTTGCTATAAAATTGTTGTATTAAAACTTTTAATTAGGTTTGCATTTAGCTTACAAATATTTACCATATTTATATTTACCAGATATATTTACTACCCATGCAACTCTGCCTGTGGGAGTAACGGTCTGTCCTTTTTCTCCACGTCCTATTTAGTGTTGCTTGTTTCTGTGGAAACATGCAACCTGCGCAAACTTTCAGGTTGCGCATGAAAGCTCAGAATCAGGTCCATGGTCTTTGGAGTTTAGATAACTTAGGGCCAGATTCCATTAGCGTTGCACCGGCGTTATTTGTGGTGCAAAGCTAATTCATGCTGCGTGCACTTTTTCCCGTCATCGCGGCTAATTGAATCGGTCCCTTATAGTACAAATTCGTACCACCTAATCTGGTTAGACTTTGGAACACTGGAAAAATGAATTTTTTTTACTAATTTCCAAAACTTACTATAACCATATTAACTTTTTACAAAAATTAAGAATATGTAAATAATACATTGTATATTGTATCCTATAAGGAAAAAAATGACAAACTTGCTTGTTGTGCAACACACTTACATGCTATTCAATAAATAAATCTTCAGTCATGGAGCAACAATAAAAAGCAATGCACTAGTTTATTACAAATTAAAGGGTTTAGGATTGTTAAGGGATATCAAATAACCTAAAATAACTAAAAATGAATGTATATGGACATGATTAAATAAACTGACTGCGGTACCCAAGATAAAATATATGTACGTAGATAAAAATCATTTTGAATAAAATATAAGAGGTTAGATATAAGTTCACATCCGATATACTTATCAGACTATCATTTCAACCAGGGGTCGAAGAGGAAATTTAGAAGTGGCGGTATGAAAATATAGAAATAATAGATGTGAATGTGTATTTAATGCTTTTCAGTTAAATCAGTGGGAGAAGTCACGGTATGGCAAACCCCTGTATACCCCCTCACTTCGAGCCCTGATTTCTACAAGAAGTACAAATCTGGTGACCATAGGCTGTCTCATAGGGATGGACAGGATACAGGCTCCTGAGAATGGTATATAATAGAATTTACACAATAAGCTGGATACAAAGCAGTTTGTAAATCTGTTAACAGAACACAATCACACTTTACGGGAAGCAAATTAGTGAGCTAAGGCAGTGTTTTCCAACTGAATGTAAATTTTTTTCCAGGGGCCAGATTTACTAAGCTGCGGGTTTGGAAAAGTGGAGATGTTGCCTATAGCAACCAATCAGATTCTAGCTCTTACTTTCCAATTACATACTAGTGCAGTGCGCCTCAACCAGTGTGCCAACTGATGTTGCCAAGTGTGCCGCAGTAAAATGCCTCCAACAAAGCACTGGAAGACCTTGCCTTAAGAAAATCAGGGGATACTGGGGAGGCTGGAGACACATGAATGCGGACTACTGGGGAGGTTGCAGACACATGATGGGGGCCAACATAGTTAAATTAGTTATAAGAAAAAAAAGTTATTAGCTGTGTTTTTTAAATTTATCAAATAAAAAATAAAATATCTGTGTATGTACTTTGTAATCTCTGCTTTTTTTTTTTGTATATTTTGCTTTTGGTGTGCCGTGGAATTCTGGGAAGGGCTTAGGTGTGCCGAGGGTGAGAAAAGGTTGAGGAGCACTGTACTAGTGAATGTCAGCTAGAATCTGATTTGTTGCTATGAGCAACATCTCCACTTTTCCAAACCCCCAGCTTAGTAAATCTGGCTTCAGGTCTCCTCACAGAGTGAAGTAAAGAAGTGATATAAAGAGTACCACCTGCAGAACTGTTAATATGTCAGTAACAAACTCACTGTGCTTCAGCAAGGAGTCCTAGAACACATGCCCTGTTAATGGTTTGAGGCAGGAAAATGATCCACACCCCCACACTGTTTGCGTACATGCGGGGGTGTTTAAATCCACACTTTTGCATAAGTGTGACTCACACTGCCAAAAAGCATCCTTAAGTCACACTTTCATGTAACACCCACACTTTAAAATTGATATCTTTCCGCCGCCCACATTAGCGTGCGGAGGGGAAGCACTGCCCAATTGTTCTTAAATACAATTGTTCGTAAGATCTGTACTATAGTAGTTACATTAGAAATACTAATGTTATGTTAT
>WWET01000497.1:420191-430308 GCA_011038615.1 Limnodynastes dumerilii
TGTGTACAGTACACAGCGCTTTTCCGTGTCCCTATCACACATTTTCTTAAAAACCCTCCCTGAGGCAGCATTAGCACGTCTCTTGCCTACTAAACTACTCTGTGTGGTCTTTACAGACTGCACAATGGCAATCTATGTAACACAATAGGTACGTTCTTAAAAATACGCACCTAAGAAGCCGAAGCTTCTTAGGTGTGAATCCGGTCCAGCATTGCTAAGTTTACAAGATTAAATTGTTCTAATAAGGTTAATCATCTTTACATTTACAATTTTATTTGCATTTACCTTACCTGCCTCAGCCTCACCAAATCTCATACATGGTATTTGGCAGTCTATCAGACATTCCTGAAAAGGAGGCATCTCTACTGCCATGACAGCACAATAAACTGATGTGCAGTCCTCAAGCCCCAGTCTGGGTCAGCTGCAGCTACTGCACGTTTCCTGTGTAATATACAACTTGTAAAATGTGAACTCAGGTGTTATATCATAGTGTAATGTTAGTGGACAGGCATCATCTGACAGTCAGTCTTTCATTACAAATGACAATCTCATTTTGAACCCAATCACTAATTAAATGACAACAGGTGGCAGCTTAGTATGGGGGAAGGAAAACTGCTCAGACAGTGATGTGCTCTTAAGTCGAGGCTTTTTTATAATTTAGGAACCAGAACAAAACATGATGGACCTTTCCTGTTAACTGCCCTCCATTTTGTTTTACCTGCCTGGGAAAGGTTCTGGGTGCCTAGAGCTGGTCACGGACAGAGCTGATTTAAAAAAAAAGTGACAGTTGGTGTGAGGTAAGTGACTGGGAGAGACAGGTTCCTGTCAGCTCCCTACATCTGTTGATCGGAGACAGTGAATGTGGAGACAGGATTATGTGGGGAAAGGTGAAATTTAAGAGTAAAACCCTATGGGGCACACATAGGAGCATGCTGGATACATACCTATACGAATTTATGTGGCGGAATAGTGATGAAGATCTATCTCAATTTTTTTTTGAAAACTTGTGTATTGGTCCCCAAAGTCTTACACCAGCGGTTCTCAACCTTTTTTTGATAAGTACCGGTTGCTCATTATGGAATCATGTGAATCATGGGGCAATTTGGGAAAACATGCCGCAAGACAGTATTGCACATTGTCAACTAACAGTCCTGGGAGTACTCAGGCTTCACATGAGAGGAGCAAAATGGCTGACTACTCTGACAGACATTTGTCTGTGTTCTGGGAACAGGGAAATAAGCCAAATGACCTCACTGTTGTGTTGGAGGGTGTTCTGTGGTTGAGGGGCACACCGTTTATATCTTCTAAATCAGTGCTCCTCAACCTTTTCTCACCTTCGGCACATCTAAGCCATTCCCAGAATTCCACGGCACACCACAGGCAAAATATAGAAAACAGGCAGGAATTGCAAAGTGCATACACAGATATTACATTTAATTTTTTTATTTCATAAAATTTTAAATCGCAGCTAATAACTTTTTTTCTTATAACTAATTTAACTATGTTAGCCCCCATCATGCATCTGCAGCCTCCCCATCCCCCATCATGAGTCTGCAGCCTCTCCAGTAGTCCCCATTCATGTGTCTCCAGGCTCCCTAGTAGTTCCCATTCATGTGTCTGCAGCCTCCACAGTATCCCTATATAGTATCCCTTTATTTCTTTAAGCCAAGGTCTTACAGTGCTTTTTCTCCTGTTGGAGGCATTGCACCGCGGCACACTTGGCAACGTTCTATGGCACACTGATGTGCCATGGCATACTGGTTGAGGAGCACTGTTCTAAATGGCTGTAGCAGGCTCCATTTTGAATACCCCACCCACTCACTGAGCACCAGATCCAGACTTATGAACATTTTAAGTTCACACGTAAATGGCTGGTGCACTCCCATGACTCTTATGGACGGAATTTAACAAACTTAAGTGTTCATAACGCTACCTTAACTTCTCTGCGCTTATCGCTGTTTGTAAAGAATGCAAACTGTACCGTACAATTTACATGCCTCCCCCAGCCCACAGTGCATATAATCTATCGTACAGAGTGCTGTCCTGCCCTGAGGTACGGAACTCTGAAAGTACTGAAATCACTTCCATACGTTTGGGGTTCCGATGCATGACACTCGCTGTGCAGCGTACTTGCACAGCCTGACATACGCACGCCAACTGCGTAATTCATCTGTCGTTATGGATCTAGTCTAGAGTGAGATGTAGGTGGAAAGACCCAGCATGAGCACCTACAATGTAAGGGATTTGCTGGAGTACTGCATTGGGCTTCTACAGCCCTCTTCTGACATTGCAAGAAATGGAGCTGTCCATCGGTGGATGTCATCTGCATATCCAGAGTGGCCCTCCTTACCCCCCTCCCCTTTATAAGAAGAATCCAGGCCCTCCACACTAACCAGCACAACAGAAATGACTGCTTGTATGAACTCAATTTTAATAAGCTATACAGACATGATATACAATCAAATCCTGTGGTTAGCTGTTGATTCAGCACTAATCAAGGAGTGAGATTGCTGCCAGTTACAAAATGGTGGAGCTGCCATACCTCTATTGTTATGCATTTGCTCTGCTTCATCCTTCAGCACCTGGTGATATTCTCCTATTGTCATTATGGAGTTGCTTCTTATTTATAGTTGCGGACATTTTAGACCGCATATACGTAATCTATGTAGGGCAAAGATACGTAGATTACTGTAAAAATTTACTACGCATGCGCAGTAGTAAACATCGCTAAACACCGGACGTATATGTTATACATCCGGTAGTCTGAATAGGGACCAGAAAGTGACGGCAGATAAGATCCACATGGCCCATCCAGTCTGCCCGGTTGTTTATTTAAAATTATACTGACCCTAGACCCTATTTAACCTCAATTTATTTTAAGATTTAGGATATAATTATATTTATCCCAAGCATATTTAAACTGTTCCACTGTGTTAGTCTCAACCACCTCAGATGGGAGACTATTTATCTATCACCCTTTCAGTTAAGTCATTTTTCCACACATTTCCTTTGAATCCACCACCCCCCAGTTTATATTCATGCCCTCGTGTTCTATTACATCTCTTCCTATGAAAAATGCCATCCTCCTCTAGCTGGTCACAACCCTTGATATATTTGAAAGCTGATATCATGTCCCCCTTCTCCCTTCTCTGCTCCAAGCTATACATGTTTAGCTTCTCTAGCCATTCTTGGTATGTTATGTGACACATGCCATGGACCATTTTAGTTGCTCCTCTTTGCACAGTCTCTAATGTATTTATGTCTTTCTGGAGATGTGGACCGGATTCACAGATCCGGTGTGAGTTAGGTGTGGACAGACCCACACCTAACTCACCTGTCATGCCCCCATCCCGCCCCCCTTTTTAGGTACCTTATGGCACTTACAAATGCCTTAACTATCCGTGCAATGTCCGCATAGACATTGCCACTCCCACCCTCCCCCCGCTCTCCCGTACTAATGTAATTACCTCCCACTTGTACCCAAACCCTCCCTAGGCGGCATTATGCCACCTCTTTTTACCAAAAATACCCTGCGTGGTCTTTAAAGACCGCACGGAGGCAATCTACGTACCGAATTGGTACTTAGATTGGGAAAAGGACCTACTACGCATGTGCAGTAGGTCCTTTACTAAAGATACGCACCTAAGAAGCAACTGCTTCTTAAGTGTGAATCCGGTCCATGGTCTCCAGAACTGAACACAGTATTCTAGGTGAGGTCGTACCAACTATCTATAAAGGGGCATCACTACTTCTCTCTTTCTGCTACTAATTCCTCTCCCTATGCAACCAAGCATCTGACTTCCCTTTTTCATTGCTTTGTTATAATGGTGCCATTAATGATATATTGAGCTTTTGGATATTTGTGCCCCAAGTGCATGATTTTGCATTTTTGCCATTAAACTGCAGTTGTCAATCTCTTGACTGTTACTCTAGTCTACCCAGATCATCCCTCATATTGTGTACCCCTCCTGGCATGTCTACCCTGTTACATAACCACAGGCAAAAATATGAGCTGCACAGGTTAGGAATATTAAATATAGTAAAGCGTGCAAACCAATAAGCCTAGAGAACATCAAATTCAAAAAGTTGTGGTCAAGAGAGACCAGGAAAAAGAAAGGCTTTTTATGGTGCACAGCTGAGTATCGATTCTACTCCAAAAATGAAATAGTCACAATAAAATTGCTAAATTTTATTAAATACATTATAAAAGACATACAAAAGACACCCTGTAAAACCAAAAACCACCCAGCGAAAATATACAGATGGAGGGATCTCCTGTGTATCAACAATATATTGGTGAAAGTCACAATGAACACGAATCCTTGGGTAAATAGAATACAAAAAACAGGTAAATACTGTGGACCTGATTCAGAGCTGCGCTTCTATTTTTCAGACGGAAGCGCAGAGAAAATGGCCACTGCGCATGCACAGCATCCGACTGTGTCCACATCCGACCGGGCTGCGCCTGTGGAGGAATATTTAAATGAGAAAAGAGTCGCTTTTCTCATTTAAATATAATTTTCATCGTGGTCCGCTGGCTGCTTAATTAGCCTTACACTTGCACCATCTCAAGAGATGGTGCAAAGTGTGGACACAGCTCAGCAGAGCTGAAAAAAAAACAAAGTTAATTAAAGTTTAAAAAAAACTTTTAGTAAAAAATGAACCCCTTCCACCGCCTGCCCCGCAGCCGCCACGACCGAACAATATAAATAAATAAAGAACGGGCCGCCCGGGCATGCCGCCGCTAGTAGAACTACTGGTGCAAGCATGCCCATGAATGACAAGGCATGCTTGCTCTAGTAGCACTACTATCGGCAGCATGCCTTGCCACAAAAAACCTTACTGTGCCCTTGCAAAATATAAAAAAAAAAGGCCGAAGTGTCCCCTATAATAATAAATGTAAAAAGAATGTAAATGCCCCGTCCCTAGTCCCTATCATTAAAAAAATTTCAGTGCCCACATAGGAAAAGTAAAAAACATATGTGCCCCTTAAAAAAATAAAAATAAAAACAATGTGCCCGTTACAAAATAATAAAAAAAAATGCCCACATAAATTAAGAAAAAACATACTTACCTGCTCTGATGGGGGTCCAATTATGTATCCTTTTATTCCGGGGGGGGTATTGGCAAAATAAAAAAAAGCCTACGCACAGGACAATGTCCATGTCCTGCACGCAGGACATCCCGGCGCTAATGACAGGTCTACTGTCATTGGGGTCTATTTATACCCTTTGGGCACTGTAAGAATTATCGAGAGAACGAGAATTCAGTGTCAGTGCCACTATCCTTTGGTGCATGGACGTCACCAACTTGGCTCCTGTCGTGATTCCCAGCAGCCACTCAGATACTCCTCTGCAGCACACATGATCCCTCAAGGCAATCTGTGCACTGGATGGGCTATTTAAACCCTGTGCACTGATCCCTTAGTGCCAGAACAACTTGGTTCTTCAAGGTGCCTGGTTCCAGCCTGTCTTGCATCCTGCTTCCTGAATTCCTTGCCAGAGAAACCTGCTTCTCCAAGCCCAGCTGCTTCTCCAATCAAGCTTGCTTCTCCAAGTCCAGCTGTTTCTCTAATCAAGCCTGCTTCTCCAAGCTTACCAGCATTACCTGCACTACTGTCTCCAGCATTACCTGCGCTACTGCTACCAGCATTACCTGCACTGCAGTTACCAGCAATACCTGCACTACTGTTACCAGCCTGCCTGCTCTCCAGCAGTCCGCTGCCCAGTTCAGTCTCTGGAGCAATCTAGTCCAGTCCAGCAGTCCACTGTCCAGTCCAGTCTCTGGAGCAATCTAGTCCAGTTCAGCAGTCCAGTCTCTGAAGCAATCCAGTCCAGCAGTCCGCTGTCCAGTACAGTCCAGCAGTCCGCTGTTCCGTCCTGACCCTCCTAGTCCCACCTACTTCGTATGCACAAGCACTACCTCTGGCCTCCCAGCTTCCACTACATTGCCTGTCATCTCACACGTCCCTCGGAATTCACCACTGATCCCAAACATACCCAGACCGTGACACCTAAGTTATTAGTGACTGATTTAATAATTCAGTTGGTTTTGCCAGCCCCCTCTAAGCTCTTTTAGTATCCTCAGATGTATCCCATCTGGTATTATTGATTTGTCCACTTTCAGCTTTGAAAGGTCTTTTAATACCTGCTCCTCAGTGAAAGTAGTACTAATTTCCCCAGTTGTAATAAAGCCTTTTTAGATCATAGGGCCCCCCTTTCTCAAGTGCCCCAGGCCCCCCGAAGGCTTAATCCGGCCCTGCTTCCACTACGTTGCCTGTCATCCCGCACACCCCTCGGAATCCGCCACTGATCCCAAACATACCCAGACCGTGACACCTAAGTTATTAGTGACTGATTTAATAATTCAGTTGGCTTTGCCAGCCCCCTCTAAGCTCTTTTAGTATCCTCAGATGTGTCCCATCTGGTATTATTGATTTGTCCACTTTCAGCTTTGAAAGTTCTTTTAATACCTGCTCCTCAGTGAAAGTAGTACTAATTTCCCCAGTTGTAATAAAGCCTTCCAATTTAAAAGTGGTCCCTTCTCCTCTCTTTGTGAATACTGAATAGAAATACTTTTTACGATTATATGCCATAGCCCTTTCTTGCTCAACAAGAATCCCACTCTCTCTTTTGAGCCTTACTATACCCTCTTTAGTTTGTCACCTTTCGTTTATATACATAAAAAGCTTTTGTCCTTTTTCGTACCAAGTGGGACAGTTTTTCCTCAGTTTGTGCCTTTGCTGCCCTGATAACTTTTTTAGCCTCCATCTGCCTTCCAAAATACTCCTCCCTGTCATCATTATTTTGAGTTTGCTTATATTTCCGAAAGGCCATCTTTTTTGCTTTCAGTATAGTTGCTACCTCTTTTGTAAACCACATTGCCTTTTTTTCCTAACCTTTCTTACACAAAGGTTTGTTGCTGTTACTAATGCATTTTTTTTCCCCCCCACTGCTCCTGTACCCCTTTCATGTACCTCCACTCTGCCAAAGAATCACTTACACATTTCCCCACTTCCACAAAATCCACCTTACTAAAGTCTAGCACTCTTGTCTTTGTATGGTACCTGTATCTCTGTCATAATGCTACACCATTCTGCTTGATTCTCATGCACACGTACTTCTGAGATTCTGTCACCATTTGTAAGTATCAAATCTAAGATGACCTCTCTGTAATGAATTTAAAATGTCTCCACTTCTAGTGTCGCTTGCTGAAGACTCACCCCAGTTTACATCAGATAAATTAAAATCTCCCCTTTTAATGGCATTTTAGCAATGTCTTGCAGTAGGACATTGTCCATTTCCTCCTCTTGTCCCAGTGGCCTATATATCACTCCAATACGAAAAATAACCCCCTGGGTTTCTATGGTTACCCAAAGTGCCTCAGTTTTTTCTCCAATACTCCCTATTAAAGTTAAATTTAACCCTTTCTTAACATACATTAATACGCCTCCTCCAATGTTTCCTACTCTATCCTTCCTACATAAATGATAACCTGGTATAGCTAGGTCCCAGTCATAATTTTCGTTACACCATGATTCTGTGATTTCCACAATATCCAGATTATCCCTTGACATTATTGAATATATATATTAGCTAAAGTACCCAAGTTTAAATCCTCATGTTATTAAATTGTTAGAGTTGGATGTAATGGTTAATATTTAAAAAATAATTAGCAGCTCTTCCAACACACCCATGAGGGGGCTCCCCAGTATGGTTTTTGTATTTGGAGTGTCACCAGTAGCTCTTATCTCCAGCTTTACTTTCTGTTCAGTTTTATAATCACTTTTACATTACATAATTTAACATAACATTCCCTCCTTAATCAGAATGTCATGACATCCAAATCCATCCAGTGAAAAAGCTAGAATGGTCTTACTGTGTCAAAGTTCTGCCCAGCACACACCAACATGAGGTCTGACTTAACACACCTTCTTTGCATAAGCGACACACAAATCGGGACATTTCCCCCCGAAATCAGGATGTGATTAATCACAGGTAGTGCCATCCTCACCACTGCTAACTGCAAAATCCATTCAGTGATAGACCCAGAATAGGCTCCCTGGGTAAGCGGGGAGCGTACATAAAAGAGAGGTCCAGTCCTGTCATGTATTCACAGCATTTCTATTATTACTGTACATTTTCTTGTTAGTGTCTTATATGATAAGTTTATGTTCTGCACTCTGCTAGTAAAGTCTACTTAGTTCTGTAAAGATCTGCATTTGTTTGCTTATGCCTAGCTGCCTTATACCATGTGACAGGTCAAAGGGTTAGATCCTCCATTTTGTATAACTGCTTCAGTTAAACTGTTATTTGGCTGCCTACAGGTGTGTTTAGCCATCCGAGCCCTACAGGCTTATATCTTCTTAGCCATTTTTGTTATTGCTCTAACTCTTATACTACTCAATTTTGTCAACATATAGTCAGTGATCTACTCTGCAGAACTACAGTTATGTTATATAGAAAATCATTCAGTCTATATTAATAAAGTTCAAAAGTTTACAGAAATCGCACTTGACGTTTCCTTTACGTTTCAACGCATAGTTTATTTACGCTATCATAATTGCAATGCACTCCCCTCGGTAGTATGTACTTTTGTCGTTTTACGCTTTCCAAACCCTACTTTAACTTTACACAGGTAACTCCTGTCGGCCGTAATGGTTGCACGTACTTATGCGCCTAAGCCCGCCCATACTGTATGATTTAAATGCCTCTCCCCGCCTCCAAAGTGAAATTACAGGTGTTGTATGGTTGGCACGCCCCTTCGTCCGTAGTCACGTTCCTGATACTAGGATGGTACGTACGTTCAGAGTTACGTGCCATAACATCTACCAGTACCTGCAATATAGCGTTTTTACGACCCCGGCTGCCGTAAATACGCTAGCGTACATAGCTCTGGATCTGACTCTCTGTGTATAAAGAGATGGACTTGGTGGTTAAGCTATCTGAATAATTACATACTCCGTGTAATGAGGGTCAGAATAGACCCTAACCCCCTCCCAAAGCCTGGCAAGGATCCAACTGGACCACCTCACATTAGTGTCATCCCAGTGCAGGGTTGTCCAAATGCATAACCTAGAAAGATAGAAGGACCAATGAATTTTATATATAAGAAAAAAAAAATGATATTTATATATATATTTTCACTGAACATGCCTGGATCACTGTGCAGAGTATTTTTAGCAGCTGCAGAAGCTGTGCTGCCCAAGTCCAGATACCCAGTGCAGCCGCATCGCTGGAGTAGCACAGCACTCTCCGTGCTCACCTCATGAACTATCTGGCCCTGACTTCTTATGGGCACAAAGTCCAAATTTGTGGTCGCCATGGCGTCATGATGCCCAGGTTTTGTCAAGCCCTGCTATATGGCATGCGTCAGTTTGGTGCATTTATCACATTTATCATTGTGAGCCACACTAGGACAGTCACATAAACATTTAATTATCTGCAGCACAAGCTTCTGCTCCCTAAGCATTTAGACTTTTTTATTTACATTGTAATTGGAGCGCTTCATATTGTAAAGCAGTGCAGGTAATAAATGACTGAGATTTAGAACATTTAGATAATGGCTAGTGACTAGTCCTTTTTTTGCCAGTTCAGCTTCTGTTGATGTTTGTTGTGTCATGTAAATGTTCTTTGTGATACCAATTATTCAGCATTTACTTCAATGGTCATTTTTTTCCCCACAGATAATATATGCAGAGGTGTAGCTAGCTGCCATGGTGCCCAGAGCATGGACATGTTGCAGCGCCCCAATGCTGTATTAAGGGCGTGGCCAACATTGGGGGCGCATGCTGCATTTAAAAGGATAAAAAGAGGAAATTCCTAAATTGGCGAGAGTCTTTTGTATTAAGCATTTTTAACTGTTGAAATTGACTCAAAACAATGCGTGAACAGTTGTTTATAATATTTTTTACACAAAAAGCTAAATAACAAAGAACTGTATAACTATTACATAGTTATGCAAGGTTACCTCATTTAGATAGGTCCCTACACTTAAAAATAAAATTCTCTAATATGGTACTTACCTCCCTCTGTAGCAACTGCCTACAGATTATAAATTATTGATGGCAGGACCCAGCCACCTTTTAATACAACACAATCTATGTAACACAATCTAT
>WWET01000497.1:432737-455593 GCA_011038615.1 Limnodynastes dumerilii
CCCAGGAGTAACTTTCCTCTCTTAGGACCTGATTCACACTTAAGAAAGTTCTAAAAATAAGAACCTAAAGTTACTCCTGAGCAAAACCATGTTGTTTTCAGGGGGAGTCAATTTAATTGTATTCTTTGCATGCAGGGATACATCTTTGAATAGCTTACTGAAAACAGATACTGACCAGCTTTACTATTACACTGTTATTTAGACTTGGGCTGGGAAATATCACCTCTCAACACTAGTACTGTTTGCAACAGATGAAATATGACTCCCCCTGCAATCAACATGGTTTAGCCCAGGAGTGACTTTAAGTTCTTATTTTAAGAAGATTCTTAAGTGTGAATCAGGTCCTTAATTTCATGATCCTTCTCAAGTCTGGATCCAGCCCTATGTTCTTAAAATTATTGTACTTTTCCTCCTTTGTGGAATTTACAGAGTCACAGTGGAGAAATTACTGAATTATTAGATGCTAGATTCAGCTTCTCCAGAGTTCTGATAGGTTTGTTACAAAGCCACTGCCTTAACCAATCTCTGATTTTTGAGTATGAGAGTGTGCAAATAAACTGTGCGTGACCAACATGCAGCTGGTGTGGAATTTTAGACAGTACTAGGTTGTTCTCCAGACTGTTAATACATATGGGTAATAACTGATTGTACTACTCAAGATGTATGCAGCTGCTCCTTCATGACCAGCTGTCTGTAAGTCTGTACAATATCTGAATGCATACATATTAAGAGTTGAGTTTTTTTGTTGACTACCACTCAATCGATAAGTAATCTGTTGAAGTACCACTGTGCGTAAAAAAAAGATCTGTTCGTTAAATTCAAAATTAACATTGACAAAATATAACTTTTAACAAAATGAAACAAATGCATAGCTGAACATAACATTTGTATGTTATTATCAGCTGAGGGTAATTTTAGACAAAGGTCAGGCTCAAAATTTGTTACATGTCTCATGCCACGTTACATTTTATACCATCCCCCTTCAGTTACATACCTTTCCACATATTACATATTACACCTCTGCCACTTTTAGTTACAACCCTTTTCTCACATCACATATTATTGCCCCACCCCTTCAGTTACATGCCTCATCTTACATTGCATATTATAACCCTGCCTTCAGTTACATTCCTCATCCCACATTACATATTATACCTCTAACCATTTCAGTTACATGCCACATCCCACATAATAATCTAATTCTACCCCCTGCACTTCATGCCACATTCCATATTACATAACATTACATTATATATAATGTAGGATGAGGAATATAACTGAAGGGAGATATAATACATAATGTGAGATGTGGCATGTAACTGAAAGGGGTAGAGGTAGAATATATAATGTGAGATGTGGCATGTAACTGAAAGGGGTAGAGGTAGAATATATAATGTGAGATGTGGCATGTAACTTAACTGAAGGGAGATATAATATATAATGTGAGATGTGGCATGTAACTGAAAGGGGTAGAGGTAGAATATATAATGTGAGATGTGGCATGTAACTCTGGGTTGCCGACTTTTTAAAGCTTCCCTCCGGCAGGGCTTAATGATGTGATTTACGCAAATAGTGTCCTTAAGCCCCGCCCCCTCTCACTCATTCCTGTAATCCCTAGCATTACTAGGGATGTGCAGGGCTTTATGACATCATCAAGCCCCACACATCCCTAGTAACACTAGGGATTACAGTTGTTATGCACTGCTGGTGGGACTTGCGGGAGATTTGCTGGCTCTCCCGGGATACCAGGAAAACTCCCCAAATATCGGGAGTCTCCCGAACTTCCCGGGAGAGTTGGCAACCCTGATGTAACTGAAAGGGTTAGAAATAGAATATATAATGTGAGATGTGGCATGTAACTGAAGGGAGGCAAGGTAGAATCTACCTCTGTCCCCTTTAGTTACATTCCCCTCCCCACATTACAAACTCCAGTCACACCTCTATCTTTACTCCAGCTTCAGTATGACACAACTACTATCCCAGCTTTTGTAACAATTACAAAGTAGTTTTATTCCACATATTAAATATCTACAAATACCAAAATGTTATTTAAAAAAACAAAATAACATATCAATAATCATCCAATATGATGTAACAGATCCCACTGACCCTGCAGGGATTTTAAACAGCGAGATAATAATTCGATTAAAAAAGTGTATATATAAGGCCCGTCTAATAATTAATAGCCTTACAAAAGGATATCACTAAAAGGCAATGGTTTCAGCGGTCTTGAGGGCATCCAGCCCACTTTTGTATAAATGAGTGTTCTCTGAACCACACTTGTATAAAGATAGTCACTGATGTGGAACCGCACTTGATTAGTTGTAGTCACGTTAGAATAGATTGGCTCATAAAACTAATGGTGTTAATTCCAAATGGACACAGTAGGGCTTGAGGCCCTCAAGACTGCTGAAACAATTGTCTTTTAGTGATATGCTCTTGTAAGTTTTAATAATTAGATGGGCCTTGTATATATACTTTTTGAATCTAATTATTATCTTGCTGTTTAAAATCCCTGCAGGGTCAGTGGGATCTGTTACATCATATTGGATGATAACATTTTAATATTTTTGGATATTTTATATGTGGAATAAAAACTACTTTGTAATTGCTACAAATGCTGGGATAGTAGTTGTTTGTTTTTATATTTATTTTTATAATAATAAATAATAGCACTCACCATTTGTGTTTTGTTGTGTATATCTTCCTTACAATGACTAAATATTTCATAAAATGGTAAATATCAGGATAGGACTATGGCTTGCAAATATGATAAAATGATGCTATTACAAGAAATGCATTTTTGCAGGGTCATACAGGAACCCAATACTGTCTGTGTGGTGCGTAATTTAAAGCCATAGACTGTAATATGGAAGTCATCTGTTAAAGTTGATTTGTCAGCATGTCAGCAGTTTTAAAAGAGTGTATTATCTATAATATTTAAATAATGTGTTGGCTATCACTATCTACGGTTACACTTTTTTTTCTAGTAACAGGAGAAAAGTATGTACAGCCCAAAAAAGCAGTGTTATGTGAAACAAGGTCAGGCAATGCTGGACTGTTCCTGCAGAGGAGTCCTGGCAGCATGTGTTCGCAAATCTCCTGTGATCCCACGAAGCTGTAACAGGAGGGGTTATCTACTGTTCTTAATCCCTGTTTTTGGGGATGTAGTATTACCTTCCTGATTTGCACTGGTAAATCTTGCATAAAAAGTTCATTTTGTTTCTGGATTTATATGAGCATACAAAGGAAAAACACCTTATTGGTGTTTTGCTTAATGTTGCATAGCCACCAATAATTGAGGGAGTGAGAATTCCACTCCCTCAGTTGAACCAGGAAATGGTACTTTACCTAGACCAGGGGTAGGCAACCTTAAACACTGAAAGAGCCATTTGGACCCGTTTCCCCCAGAAAAGAAAACCTTGGGAGCCACAAAACCCTTTTGACATCTAAAATGAAGATAACACGGCATATATCGTTTTTTATATTTATGCTATGTATAAAAAAAACTATAGTGTGTTGCATTTATGAAATCAATGAACCTACTCCTTTTGTGCTCCTTATATGTGCCCAGCCAGTTGCAATCTCCGCTAAGAACATGTAATTACCGTAAAAGGGGCATCCGAAAGTTCCTTTTCGGATGTCCCTTTTTCGAATACTTACCTTTTTCTACTTTTTTTTAACATGAACGGGTGAGTATGCTGTTCGGCATACTTCACCCATTCACTTTCGCAATCCACAATATCCCTACGCTGCACCGCGATATCCCTCCGCCGCTGCTCGCTGGACCAGGGACAGGTGAGTAAATAATCTGTGCGGGGTAGGGAGGGTTAGGGTCAGGCTGCAGGGGAGGCAGGGTTAGGGTCAGGCTGTGGTTGTTGGTGGGTTAGGGTCAGGGTCAGGCTGCAATTAAGGGAGGATTAGGGTCACGCTGCCAGGAAGGTAGGGTTAGGGTAGTGAGAGGTTAGGGTTAGGGTAACAATTAGGGAATGGACTGGGAGACTATTTTTTAATAACTTTTTGGTGCTCCATGGATCGATTGCAATGCCTCCTCGAGGCAAACAGGCTGGGAGAAATCTGAATATTCGGAATTCAGATTTTCATTGCGGGTACCCACACCCGTGTCCAGCCTCCTTTTGTGCCACCTTTATATGTATCGGCCTCTGTTTTTGGCCCCTTTATAAGTATATCAGCCTCCTTTGTGCCCCCTTTATATGTGTATTAGCCTTTTGTGCCCCCTTTATATGTGTATCAGCCTCCTTTGTGTCCCCTTTATATGTGTATTGGCCTCTTTTGTGCCCCCTTTATATGAATATCATCCTCCTTTGTGCCCCCTTTATATGAATATCAGCCTCCTTTGTGCCCCCTTTATATGTGTATTAGCCTTTTGTGCCCCCTTTATATGTGTATCAGCCTCCTTTGTGCCCCTTTTATACTAACAACCTCTGCAGCGCAGATGATGAGTACTGAATATACAGGGCTTCTATGGGAGATATGTAGGACCAAATCTATTTCCATGAATAATGCTAACTTGCAAAGAGCCATTGGGTCCCCTTTCCCCCAGAAAAGAAAACCTTGGGAGCCACAAAACCCTTTTGACATCTAAAATGAAGATAACACTGCATATATCGTTTTTTACATTTATGCTATGTATAAAAAAAATTATAGTGTGTTGCATTTATGAAATCAATGAACCTGCTCCTTTTGTGCTCCTTATATGTGCCCAGCCGGTTGCAATCTCCGCTAAGAAAATGTGATTACCGTAAAAGGGACATCCGAAAGTTCCTTTTCGGATGTCCCTTTTTTGAATACTTATCTTTTTCTACTTTTTTTTTTAACATGAATGAGTGACTATGCTGTTCGGCATACTTCACCCATTCACTTTCGCAAACCACAATATCCCTACGCTGCACCGCGATATCCCTCCGCCGCTGCTCGCTGGACCATGGACAGGTGAGTAAATTATCTGTGCGGGGTAGGGAGGGTTAGGGTCAGGCTGCAGGGGAGGCAGGGTTAGGGTCAGGCTGCGGTTGTTGGTGGGTTAGGGTTAGGGTCAGGCTGCAATTAAGGGAGGATTAGGGTCATGCTGCCAGGAAGGTAGGGTTAGGGTAGTGAGAGGGGAGGGTTAGGGTAACAATTAGGGAATGGACTGGGAGACTATTTTTTAATAACTTTTCTCTGCGGTGCGGTGCATGTAATGGATATACAGGACTCATATTTTAGCCCTGTAGGACCAAATCTATTTCAATGAATAACGCTGCCTCATAGAGCTATTCAATTAAATAGATTTGGTACTACAGGGCTCCCATAGGAGCCCTGTATATCCAGTACCATTATGCCGGCATCGATGCGGCCGGTGTCTGTGTGAGCCGCAGTCTATGTGACCACGGCTGGGGGGGGGCAGCGTGACCTGAAGTCCCCTAGGAAGGAGCCGCAGCAGAAGGCTGAAAGAGCCGTATGCGGCTCCGAAGCCGCAGGTTGCCGACCACTGACCTAGACATTAAAAGCATGATAAAAGAGATGGTACATTGTGAAAGGTAGTGATGCTATATTTTGCATTATGACAGCTATTACTGTGGTTTTATGGCCAGTTCTGGGTCTTTACAATTTCATGGTGAAGGCAGTACTGCTTTTAGGGCTTTTGAGCCATTCTGGGGGTCCTAACCACACGCCTTAACCCTGCCAGCTTCATATACAGAGTTGCAGCCTGTCTGCTACAGGCCCATTAGAGTGCTGTGTATGATGATGTGTATGACCTACCACAGCCAATGGTAGGTGGACACACAGTTCAGTCATTGCTTTGCCCTGGGCCCGTTCCAGTGCTAAGGGCAGCACTGGCTGAAGGGTTAAAGTTTAATGTGGATGTAGCCATTTGTCTATTAATTAATGGAACAATACTTTGTTTAGTTCATGTAATTATAGGTGTTGCCAAGTGTGCAGCCTAGCAGTGTCGGAAGTACCAGAGGCTTACCAATTAAAGGATCCGGAAATGGGCTCTGTTAAAAGGATTCTACTTACCTCTTCCCAGGAATGCACTGCGTGAAGTCATGACATCACACCTGTGCAATGCCCTGCCTCCGGGCACCAGGGAAGAACTTACGCCATTGTATAGGGGAATTTTCTCTTTTACTATTATTCATGTAATAATACTCAGCATATATCAGTAGTGGAATAGCCTGGTGGTTTGTGTAACTTTGTACAACTCCTCTTAGCTCGACTGTTAGGTAAATTGTGGTAAATGGACATGGGTTGTGCTAATTTCATGTACAGGAATATGAAAGTAAACATATTAAGGCAAGAAGTGGATATGATTAAGTCTTCTAACTAAACTAATTATTTTCCAATTTTTGTTTTTCGGTGTATCAAACTGTATATTTATGACAATAAGTAACTGCAGTCACTTTTAAGAGAAAACCTTTAGTTAGGAATTGCTGCTTTAAGCTAGGCGCCATACTGTCCCAGGAATCCCTCTGGGTGTATTTCTTTTCTTTCCGCATGAGCTGTTGAATTATCAGCAGATAAAAGTGTACTACTATCCGAACTTCTCCTGAGATTTAATTGGGTATCATCAGAGTATGAGTTCAGTAAACAGTGGAATGTACAATCCCAGTACACCCGTTAATGTCTTTTTTTAACAATTCAGCATAACAAATCTGCTTTTTTCATGATGTGCAAAGCAAAAATACATGACAGCTATATTTTATAGGATTACTTTTCCCATGGATTTGCTTTAATAGTACACATTTACTCAGCATCTACAGCGTGTTATACCATTTGCTACTTGGCAACTTTTGAAAAGTAATTGCATGGAGATGGTAAGAATTGCTGGTAGGTACTACACTGAGCTTGTGTAACAAAATAGCTTTCATTAGCTCCCAGTGAACATAACTTGTACTGGCAGAAAAATATATGTATCAGTAAAAATGTCATGAGTGCATATTTTTTTTAATAAAAGGGCTGGAAAAATGATAATTGTTGATAGATGCTCTGTACTAGGATAAAGCAGGAAAGAATTCTGTAGCATCACTTATAAAAGGATTGCATTGATTTGCTTTGTAAGCACAATTGTTCTGTAGGTACAGTAACAAGTACTGAAAGCCAATAGATTATGGAAAGACAATATGATGTTTGTAAATAGAAAATGCATAGTGATACTCTTTTATGCTAAAAATCCATTAAGAACAACATACTGTTAAGATGTTGATATTTTAAAGGTAAGTGGACCATTCTTTTCCTTTGTTGATAGAATTGACCACTTCCAGCTGCTACAAAATATTGCTTGATTTAAAGCTCAGTGATATGTCCATAGGCCAGTGTTGATTATGTACTGATGTTATTTTAATTCACCATGCCAGAACTAAAGTTTAATTGATGGAGCATATAATCCAGTTGACTTCCTTTTAAGAATCATTGGACCCGATCATCATGTAGGGTATGGGCACACAGCAGTAAGCAGATATGTGCCCAAATTCACAGCAGAAGGGCAGTGTACTATACTGTATTTAAATCTGGTAAAATCTGTTATAAAATACAGTCAACAGTCCAGATGATATATCAACAGAGTAAATAAATAAATGTATTGTTTTTTTAATAAAGTAAAAAAAAAATGCTCTTTTTATAACTGTATATTTATAAAACAGCATTAAACAGTAACAGCAATTTCATGATTTTATATATGATTTTCTAGGTGAAAATGTAAAGAAAAGTGTCTGTAACAGGTTTATTGTGTGCCCTAGGACTTAGTTATGATCTGCAGAAGGGGCAAATATTTTAAGGAAAATAGACCTTTGTAACGTCTGCGTTATGACTAGGATCAGGTGCACTTGCCTTAGCACGCCCTTAATATACATTGACTACTTCCCTCCACCCATTCCCTTCCCCAATACGCCCCTCTTCCTCTATCAAGAAAACTGACCACAGCAATGGTCAAAGTTGCTGCTGAATGAATTAGCCTGCTCAAAGCTCAGCTGCACTAATTGAAGGGCAAAAATAGATTCTGTGATGTCATTCACTAAGAAAAATGGAAACATTATTTTCTCTGTTCTTTTTCTTCCGAGGGTCTGGCTCCACTTTAATATTTTATTAGTTATTAATGTTGCTTTGTTGCAGGCTTAAGCAACCATTGGCACACCAGGTATTGCGAAACTACAACTCTAGCATGCTCCAACGGAATAGTCATAGCTAGTGGCAAAGCATGATGGAACCTGTAGTTTCACAAAAGCTGGCATTCCAGTGGTTGCTTATAGCTGCTGTAATGGCTGTAAGGTGAAAATATGTGAAAGCAAATTACATTTAACAGCTGAAGCTGATGTGAAGGGTAGCCAGAATATTCATGCATATTTTAATTGTAAAATTTATCAATAATTAATGAGGGACTTGCTTTTTACTTGTTTCTTGAACATTAGGTGGATGATTTACGCCAGGGCGAAAAAAGGACTAATTAAGAAATTCCCTGAGGGGAGGATCTGATTTTGTAGCATAAGACTTATTAGTCTCACTTTTCATTAGCATTGTTTTGTCATCTTATGTGCTAAATGTGTAAAATAATTAGGATTTTTTAATTACTATGCATATTATATACATGGCAAATATGTATGAGGTATGTAAATAAAAGGTATAAAATAACGGGACTGTGAGACCACCTAGTAAACAAAGCAGTCAGAACTAGTTATAACTGCATACGTAGTGATCTTGAACATGTGGCAGAATTGGTTCCAGAAGGCACAACAGTTAACCAGATTTATTATTATTTATTTATTAGCAGGTTTTTATATAGCACCCACAGATTACATAGCGCTTTACAATTTAACAATCAGTATAAACACTGGGTAATAACAGACAGATTGGGTGAGTAGGAGGGCCCTGCTCACAAGCTTACACTCTATAGGACAGTAGGTTTGATGAGGGAATTGTAGAATAGAGAGAGAGAGTGTGCAGGTATGTGTTAATAATGTGTAAAAAGGCAAAAGTGGTTGTTAATATGGTACTTAATACTTAGGAAGGTTGTGGAATTTGATAAGCTTGTCTGAAGAGATAAGTTTTAAGGGAACGCTTGACAGCGACCCTGAACACAACCATGGGAAGGACAACAATGAACCAGTCCTGAACATTGGTAAGGAATGGTTTTCATCCCAGTGTAGATTTCTGGATCATGACGCAGGTAATTCCAAGCACTTGGCCCATGAGTCCAGATAGAAGCACCACTGGACACTGGAGGAACAGCTGTTAATGTCAGTGTGAGTCTTGGGACCTCTCTGGCGGGGAGCAAACTGGATTGTGACAATTTCAGGGTCAAAAATAGGATAAAATAGTTCTCTTGGTAAAAAGGATCAGCTATTTGTTATTACTGTATATTTATGTAACGTGCGGCATAAATGCATAATTTACTGAATTAATGTCTTGCACGTTATTCTTTCAGGAACACATACAGACGCTAGACCGAGATCTAAATGAATTTGTGGATTATTTGTTTGGCCCAAGAGGTTAGTAAATGTTCATTTTGGATACTTCGTTAATGCATTGCATACAAAATATTTTTAAAATGTCACACACATAAAATGATGTATTACCCCTGACTAGACTAGATTTGCTATATTATATACCAAACGTTTTCAAAGATAATAGGATATAGAAGTATCTTTTAGGTGTTGTAAGTCTGCAGCTACTAATGGCTGTTTTAGATTTTTAGGGTTAGGCCCTGGGGAATGGAGGGTTAGGGTCATGAAAAGGGAAGGTTGGGGTCAGCCTGCAGGTAGGGGACTCTATAGGGGACTATATTTAGTCTGTGGGGATGGGAGAATTAGGGTCAGGCTGTGGGGATCGTTTTGATACATAGATTGCGTATATGCGGTCTTTTAGATTCTCATCAGCTCCAGACCAGAGACAATACTCCCAGCTGTCCCTCCCCGATAGCCGCCCTTGATGTGTTGCATGCTGTTTCCGCTATCAGGGAGGGACAGCTGGGACTATTGTCTCTGGTCTGGAGCTGATGAGCCCACCAATTCTTCCCTGCGCACCGGCGAGCTGTTAACGCAGGTCCACAGGTCCCGTGTGAAATCAAATAGGGGGAAAGAACCCGCAAATGTGTCCCGGGCCCCACGACTTCTGACAGCGACCCTGAACACAAGCAACAATGAACCAGTACTGAACGTTGGTAAGGAATGGTTTTCATCCTAATGTAGATTTCTGGATCATGACGCAGGTAATTCCAGGCATCTGGCCCATGAGTCCAGATAGAAGAACCGCTGGACACTGGAGGAACAGCTGTTAATGTCAGTGTGAGTCTTGGGACCCCTCTGGTGGGGAGCAAACTGAATTGTGACAATTTTAGGGTCAAAAATAGGATAAAATAGTTCTCTCTTGGTAAAAATGATCAGCTATTTGTTATTACTGTATATTTATGTAACATGTGCGGCATAAATGCATAATTTACTGAATTAATGTCTTGCACGTTTTTCTTTCAGGAACACATACAGACGCTAGACCGAGATCTAAATGAATTTGTGGATTATTTGTTTGGCCCAAGAGGTTAGTAAATGTTCATTTTGGATACTTCGTTAATGCATTGCATACAAAATATTTTTAAAATGTCACACACATAAAATGATGTATTACCCCTGACTAGACTAGATTTGCTATATTATAGAACAAACGTTTTCAAAGATCATAGGATATAGAAGTATATTTTAGGTGTTGTAAGTCTGCAGCTACTAATGGCTGTTTTAGAAGTAGAGACAGCTAGAAGATCATTTTTGGCTGTCTCTATTTTGAAAGACGGCCATTGTAGAATTTTTTTTAAGTGGGTAATTATGTCGATCAGTATACTTACCTATTCCTTATCGGAAGGCACTGCCCGCCAGACCATCGCACCTGCTGGCGCCCGCCGCAGACCCTGCCGGAGAGGTGAATAACTTTTAGTGACTTTTAGGGTTAGGCCCAGGGGAATGGAGGGTTAAGGTCATGAAAAGGGAAAGTTGGGGTCAGCCTGCAGGTAGGGGACTCTATAGGGGACTATATTTAGTCTGTGGGGATGGGAGAATTAGGGTCAGGCTGTGGGGATGGGAGTCTTAGGGTCAGGCTACAGAGAGTGGGTCTTAGGTTTAGGCTGTGGGGAAGGGTGGGTTAAGGTCATGGAAGGGAAGGGTTAGGATCAGCCTATAGGTAGGGGACTCTAGATTTAGACTGTGGGGATGGGAGAATTAAGGTCAGGCTGTGGGGAGGGGAGTCTTAGGTTTAGGCTGTGAGGAAGGGAGGGTTAGGGTTAGGAAGTTCGGAACTAGCTGGTAGAGAACAACCCTATTAAAACAGGGCTGCTCTCCTATTTTAGGACAGTGGTTCTCAGCCTTGTTTTGGTGAGTGCCAGTTACCGAATATAGAATCAGATTAAGTTCCATTTTGAATTTCCCTTCTGTGCCTATTCCCCATTTCTCAGTACTTCAGCACTATCCCTTCCTCCACACTCACTTTAGCCCTGACACTACTAAATGTAAGTAAGGAAAGTAGGTATGTGACGTTCAGGTAAATTGTATCATACATCCTGCGAATTCAAAAGTTATTGTTTTGTTTTATCCAGAGGTTTTGTATGTTTGTACAAATCTTCCCATCTCTTAAATTTAAATACATGTGTATATGTGATTCAAATCCAGTTCACATCAGATGTATTTTGTACACACATTTTTGATCAACATAGATTGTAGTAACTGCTTTTGATTTGCTGTCTCTTGCCTTTTAAAGAACTGTCACTCTTAGTACCCTCTGCAACAGTGTCAGTTGCTAACTATTGATTAAAAGTCATTAAACAGTATGGTAACTGTTACACTTTTATTGAATATTGACACCATACAAAACTAAACATCATTTATTGGATCATGTGTGAGAATGGGGTATTGAGTGAATAAAACCCCCTATTCAAAGCCTTGCAAGATCAGTTTGAGAAGTTTCCCTATATTCATATTTTGAGATTCTCATCATACTGACCTACAGGGAAAATTACAAACTAAACATGTTCACTTCCATTAATTACAAGCTAATATTACATGATCAGTGAGCTAAATGCTTCACTTAATCAATTTCTCTGTATAAGCATCGTAGAAATGGCAAACTGCAGTCAGCATATTTAATTAAACACATGACATTTTAATTCAATATCAGAATAGTGTAGGTTATGACAGTGGTGGAACTACAATAGGTACTGTACAGGACTTGTGTGTGTGTGTGTGTGTGTGTGTGTGTGTGTGTTTATGTGTGTGTAGGAAAGAGACACAGTTTTGTTCCTCATAAAAAACCCTAAACTTTTAGTTACCAGCTGCTGTTCCCTTTTATATTTATGCATTAAAGTGTCTATTTTATGTAAATGAAATTTACCATCTTCTGTCCACAATTCATGTGTTATATGCCGTTTTACAACATGTAAAAGAACTGGGAGTATGTAGCCAGTAATCTCTGCTCAGTACCGGTATATTAAAGTAAATTCACAATGCACTGGATCCACACTTTTGATTTGCATGTGTGCGGATCTGTACCCTACCTTAAAAAAACCTACTCCCTACCTTAAATTTTCTGTCTTGTGCAAATGTAAAATGGTGGTGGTTTGGATGCCTGGATCAGTAGGCAGTACCTATACTATACACTGTTATACAGACTCAGGCCCTTTTATGAGTGTGTTCTCAATGGAACATGAGGGTTACTTAAATACCAGGAGTTAAAGGAGACAAAACAAGGCAATTCCTAGTCCATAATATTTAATAAAGAACTAAGAAAAGTACATGAATAATAATTAGCTTTGGCTGGTAGTGATTGCTTGATAATGTTCAGCTGGGGTCCAGGAGTCTCTATCTTGATTGTGATCAAACTGGACATGTCAAAGTAGGCACTTCTGCTGTCATTCAATCAGTCCCCTGGCAAGGCTGCTCTTGTACTAGACCTATATACCACAACAGCAAAAGAGTTGGGATTCCCTACATTATTAGGTTATAAACATGTTTTAAGCAAGTTAATTCTAATAATAATAATCTTATGCTGCCCAGAGACAAAGTGCAACACGGCTCCCTTATGGAGTTATCCTTCTTAAGTCTAGATAGGGCGATTAAATGGCACGGTTGTTTGCGCATGTGCAGAACACAAAAAAAGCCAAAACCTGATCTGAACACATTAATAAGGGGGAAACCGGAAATCTGGTCCAGTGAACCTTTACAGATTAGGCTCGTACACAGAAGATCATATCTCATAATGGAAACACTGTGATACCTAAAAGCAGATAGTCACATAGGGCCAGATTCAATTGCCGGCGGTATTTTCAAAAATATTGCGTCGGAGAAAATAGGACGCCTTCGCTGGCTATTTAGCGTTAAAAATTTGGAAATTCAATTGTTTTTTTACCACTGCGCAAAAAGAGCAGGCAGTGAAGAAGAAATTTAACGGGGGAAAAAAAAACTTTTTTTGAACGTCGCAAATCACTTCCTGCTAGCAGGAAATGCCCGGCGCTAATGACAGGTTATTGGCCAGTATCGTTCTCACAATATTTCAGACACTGGCCAATAACCTGTCATTAGTGCCAGGCATTTCCTGCTAGCAGCCAAGGCACCTGCGCAGCGGCCCCTGGCATCCATGGGCATGCTGATGCTTGTAGTTCTACACGCCTCAGCATGCCCTGTCGGAGCACAAGACAGGGCATCGTTAAAAATCCGCACCTCTCATGGGGCGAATTTTTTATTAACGATATTGTTAAAAACCGGCGTATTTTTAACGCAAAAAAATAATTGAATAGGAAAAAGTAGCGTTAAAAATATGCCGGCGAACGATTTTAACCTGATTGAATCAGGCCCATAGAATGGAGGTCACATTGTAGAAAACAAAGGGCAATGAATTTATCATACATCATTCCCAGACAGGAGATAAAGGAGAATACATGCACATCTTCCATTCTTCTACTTCCCAGATGTCGCCATAGCTTTATAATCAGAGACCAACCACACAGTGTAATAACAATTTCCTCAAATTACTGCAGGCAGCAATGGTGTGTTTATAATCAATGGGGTAGATCCAAAACTACGTTTGCCGTACGTTTACTCGCGTAGAGTATTTTCGTGTGCGTACATTCTATACACTCCCCTAGGCACACCCCTTGAACGTACGTATTTTATCAAGATACGCTTTCCAAACCCTACCTTAACTTTTGCCAACGTAACCGCAGTGATCCGCACACGTACGTATGGGCAACACGTATTTACGCAGCTAAGCACGCCCATACTGTACACTTTAAATACAAACCCCCGCCTACTTAACGTATTTCAGACGTATTTCGGACTCACGTAAAATTGCCACGCCCACACGTAAGTATTTACGTGACACATACGTGAATGGCCCATACGTTCACAATTATGCTACGTTACTGAGCGTATTTTCTATGGTGCGCATGCGCAGTACTTACAAAAAGGCGATTTTACGTCTCCGCCACACGTAAATTCGCTCGCAAGCGTTGTTCTGGATCTGGGCCAATATGGTCAGTGCAGAGGTTAGAAAGTTAAGGCATGTTCAAATCAGAGCATTGGTTCATCAGTGTATCATTGACTAGATTTGTTCTAGTGACCCCCACTGCATTTTCCCAGGAGTCTTTTTTAAGAAGAATAAAGTTTGTCATGCACTTTTGGAAAGCCGTAACACTAGAGGTGTGATAAAAGACTAACACTAGATGGACAGACAAAATGACACCTCTTTGTTATCATATAAGATAATGCACATCCAGATAGCTATGTGTGAAACTGGCAACAGGTGGTGAAATCCTTGATTTCATGGCTTATATGGCACTATGAATGCATTTCAGTAGTAAAATAAAACCTCCTCAACTATATTTTTTTCAAAAGCTCTGTTAAATGAATCCTATTTTAATGACCTGTTTCTAATTGCATTGTGCCTTTACACTTCAGATGAGTATTTTACATGGTAAGGATGAAATACACTTTTTAGAGAATATAGCTGTGGGATTGTAAGACATGAGGTTTTTGTACTTTCTTCTTTGTTCTTATGACTTTTTCATCTTTCCAGATCCAAGGGTTAGAGGATGGTTTCTGTTGGACTCCTGCCTTCCCACCATTTCACTGACTATCCTATATTTAATTTCCATATGGCTGGGGACTAAATATATGAAGAACAGGCCAGCGTTCTCTCTCAGAGGCCACTTAATTGTTTACAACTTTGCAGTCACTTTGCTTTCCCTGTACATGTTGATAGAGGTGAGTGTCCAATGTATAAAATTTTCTTATTTTAAGTACGCCAGGTACACACTTTCAGTTTGATAGGATTGACACCGCTTCGGGATTGTTTATATAAACAGAACAATTCAAATATTGTGCTGAAGTGTTTGTGGACCATTTTGTCAGCGCTCCATCAAATTGGTCCAGCATCCACACTACGCATTTATCAGGCTTAACCTTAAATCATCAGCTGATCTGACCAATAATTTTACAGTGTGTACCTGGTTTAAGACTCAAGTGGTAAATAATATATGATCTACTTCTTTCCTGCAAAGAGTTGCATTCAGTTTTTTTCTCATTTAAGTATGAACTACAGTCAAATTAATAAAAAGTATTTGCTACTTTATCTGTTTTCAAAATGTGGTATATTAAGCTTTTATCTGCTGTAATCTTCATTAATTTGATGTAAGGAAATGTAGCCTGTTTTTAAAACTTGCATTTAACATATTTATCAAACAGGAATTTCTCAAATTAAAACATACCATGATAACATATGGAGAACATTAATTCACATCCAACCAAATTTTCACATTATTTAGAATACGTAATCACATTTACTATTAATTTGTCTAGTGGAAAAAGAATGAAACCACTTGTAATCTTATTTTTATTTTATTTTTTTGTTATTTTATAAATGAACTTCTACAAGTTTGTTAATATATGTCCTTTATTCTCAGACACACAACATACTTGTTTCTTTATCTCCTACACAGTCACCGGCAACTGGCTGGTAAATTCAGGCAGCCCATGACAAATGTTTTTAAATATAAATGGTCAAATCCTACTCCTTCATCTGACTGCTCTTATTAGTAGTATGGTACTGTAGTACCTTGAAACATCCTTGCATGCTATGAAAAATGACAAGCATCTAACTGTATATACTATAACATTAAAATATATATATCTCTCTATTTGTCTCAAAATGTTAGTAAATATTAAAACAATGTAACTCCTATATTAAAGAATACCTTCTTTTGAAGTTCTCCATGGAATAGCTGACTACTGAACAGTGGGAATCAAACATTGTACATTTTGTAGCTTTCAATTCAGCGTTCTCACTTTACACAGTGCTCTGTGTGTGGCTGAGTTATGCAGAAATGACATTTCCAAAGCTCTCACTGTGCTTTTGTGAGAAACACAACTTGAACAGCACACAGGACAAAATGGCTCAATGTGTTCCATTTCTGGGCTGCAGAAGAGGCTTTCTATTTAAAATGCATCTGTTGGTCGAACATTTCTTTCACAATAAAGTGACCTCTGGGTCCATTTTTATTCAATATTCCATTGTTCTGATAGCACTCAGAACAGTCTATAATTTTTTACGTGATGAGAAAAGAATGCAAGAGAATTGGAGAGGAAATATATAAGCTCACAGTCTCCTACTTATTAGGACAGTTTAAAAATATTTTAATAGTTAGCACTACAGAAAGCATTTCACATTAAATTGAAAGAAAAATGCAAGACATTTCTAATTATTGTTAAGTAGATTTAGTTGTGGTACTGTTTATAAGTACCATGAAGTGCTACATTTGATTAGTATTCCTTGGTTTATTCATGTTTTCAGTAATATAAAATTAGATGTCAGTGCCTAACACTGCAGGAACATTAGGGGGTAAATTTACAAAAGGTGTTTTCTTTTTTTAAACGCCGTTTTTAGCAAATTTTTGGGCGATTTTCTGTTAGTTGCATTTACTAAATTAAAATCGCCATTAAATCACCCCTAATGGTAATAAAAAAAAATAGTTGTTTGTAAAAGGCAGATGATACAAATCTCAGGGCGTGTTGTTAATTCACTGAAAAATCATCCAAAAATTGCAAATTACAAAAGAGAGTCAGTTTGGTGAAAATCGACACCCACCTGAAAAAGTCATAATTTTAAAAATATATCTTTAATTGTTTAAAAATAAGTAAAAATGTCTTTAACAATAAAAAAATACCCCTTCTGCTGCATGCTATTGACCCTTAGCATGTCTAGTCCTATATCCTGGCTGGCTCCTGCGAGATGATCCATCCTCTAATGGGTCCCTCCAGCTAATGACTCCTGTCATTAATGGTCCCCTATTTATACCCTCTGATGGAGCTGGTGTAGAAGCATTTTTTTCACATTCTATATCTATTTATTTTTGTATTTATTTATATAATTTATTTATTTACCAAAGGCCATGGAGTGCGGCGATTATAGAACAGTAATCACCGCAATTTTACCCTTCAAAAATCGCCAATCGTCGCTGTCAATTAAAAATCACCAGCACAAAGCTCCCCTTAGTAAAACCGGCGATTTGGGTTTCCAAAATCACACCTTAGTAAATTTACTCCTAGCTGTTTGTGTATATCTCTTATTCATCAAAAATACATGGATTATTTCCTGATAAATTCAAACAAGAGGGTAAATCTTCTAAACAAGCAATTGTGGAGGTGTTGCCCATAGCAGCCATTCAGGTTCTAGCTATTATGTCCCGGAATGCACTTGATACAGTATTGGCTACTTTTCGTGTAGTCGGACAATATATTTTCTGATTTTGTGATGTGGGACCAGATTGTGACCCCCGCATGACAGCCAAATTCTGCATGCTAGATGTGAAGTTTGGCTGCCTTACTGGCAATGCGTCTACGCATTTCAGATGTTTTCCGTAACAAATCTCCAGGAACTTAAACAAATGAAAAATAATAATAAAAAATAATAATAATATTAATAATAATGAAAAATTGAAAGAAATATTATACATAATATATAGATATATTAAAACATACGCATACATACACATATACATACACACACACATACATGTATATATACATACATATATACGTATGCACATGGAATAAATAATAATAAAAATATATAATATTGACGTATGATATAGAGGACAGGAATGGACGTAAATTCCTATCTATCATATCTATCATATTTTAATAATCAATTGCTTTAATAATAAAGAGTTTGTTGAGTGATTGAGCACTTCTGTTGATTGTGTTTGTGTATATCTCTTATTCATCAAAAATACATGGATTATTTCCTGATAAATTCAAACAAGAGGGTAAATCTTCTAAACAAGCAATTGTGGAGGTGTTGCCCATAGCAGCCATTCAGGTTCTAGCTATTATGTCCCGGAATGCACTTGATACAGTATTGGCTACTTTTCGTGTAGTCGGACAATATATTTTCTGATTTTGTGATGTGGGACCAGATTGTGACCCCCGCATGACAGCCAAATTCTGCATGCTAGATGTGAAGTTTGGCTGCCTTACTGGCAATGCGTCTACGCATTCCAGATGTTTTCCGTAACAAATCTCCAGGAACTATCTTCCGTACACATGAATATCCGTCCAGCAGGACAGGGCATCCCCTCTACCTGCCTAAACTCCGCAAGGTGGGTGGGGGGAGCGTTTATATTATACAGCAGGGTTGAGTATATAAGTTTGCATGCGGCTCAGTGGTTGAATGGACGGATGACTTAAGGTTGCCTTATGGTAGTGTAAGTCACCTAAAGTCCGCATGAGAAAGTGAGAGAGTGGAGAGTGAGAGAGTGGAGTGACAGAGGAGTTCACTCGCCTCTGTGCGGATCCGTTTCATAAATGCTAAGTCTTGCAACCTGGTCTCCCTGTCTGAAGCAGCCCCAAGTGTCCTTTAATGTTTGGATAGAAAAGACTGCGCACCAATCATGTAGCACGGATGCACACGCATAATAGGAAAACAGACAAAATAACATATGGCTGCACACAAAACAGGGGAACGCTAGAATTCTGTATCTGGTCTAATAAGAACAAAATGTATTTTGTTGCTAAAGTTTCATTTTTGGTATGAAATATTTCCCCGTCACTAATGAATTTTATTAGCAGCAAGAGCAATTGTTTCATAGGGAAAAGGTCAATATCACTGTAGGACCCCGAATCACCCTGTGTACAAAGAGAAATGCATTGCTCTATCATTGTTTGCTTAGCTAAGTACATGGTCCATGTCACTGTAAGTTTTGTGCCTTGCTAGCATTCCTCCTAGCTCTTCACACGCCAGCTAGTTACAAAGGTAGAAGGCCTGGGCGAGCTGCCATAGGTAGTATTCATTTTCTATTGCTTCAATTATTTGTAGAATCCAGTCACTTTCAAGGACACCACAGTTCATTGGTAAGAAGATGAACTGTAATAATGGGGATTTGTATCAGGAAGGAGGTGGTAGAGTTGAATATTTTATGCCAGTATTATTTACAAGGACATTTTATGCTGCGGCTAAAGTGGAGCTAATTCCTTTATAGAGATTCTTTTGTTCTATAGTGGATATCATTGAAAGACAATCTAAAGCTTCAGTAAGAGACAGGATTTCAGTTGTATCTGAGTATAGTCCACAAATCACTACTGTGTTCAGACTAGAAATTAAAGGGTGTTAGGTCTAGTGTAATGTTAAAATATATGTTTGTACTGTGCATGACAACATAAGTATTATGAAGACATGAATAAAAAGTTATAGGAGTAGAAGAAGTAGTAGATAAGACAGTATATGAGCCTGTATACATATATTGTCCTTTTTTCTTCTGTTGTCATTTATAGTGCATGTTTTTGAATGTAAATTGTAAATAATTATTGTTATTTCTGTTACAACAAAACTAAACACAAAAATCTACTCACCACTCATTACTATAAAACAGCAATATAATAGATAACATAACTATTTGCAGCTCGGTATTGAGCCACTGTCCTTTTCTCCAAACATTCTTCAGGCCTGTAGAATTATGCTTTATTCACCTAGAGAAAGCGTGAATCTCGTCCAACCGAGAGATATCTACTACATAGACATGGGCTCTGCAGAATGCATAATTAAGATGTATCCTGTTGACTGCTAATTGGGTCTGCTTGGTTATAGCCCAGTGGTTGTATGAGAGAGAGGAAGCTCAAGCTTCAACCTAAATGACTAAATGTATCTATAATAATCTAGATTTTAGAATGTGCTTGCATATCAGAAGAGACTGTTAAACATGTTTTGCTTACGTTAGTTAGCATTACAATTAGGTGCCCCTTATTCTTTCACACACAAAAGCTGCCCCTGGTGCTTACATGCAAAGCATGAACAATGGCTGCCCCGTATTAATAGTCTGGCTGTATCTATGGGTAATGCAATGTGTGCCAAAGGTCGTCAGCCACTGAATACAGTGATGAATGGCAGCTACATTCAGCTCATACAATCTGAACAATGAATATCTTGATAAATAGTAAAAAATAAAAATAAAAAAAAATATGAAAGTCCTGTTAATTGTAATTTTTTTAAAATATATTTCTATATTAAATTTATAGACCACCCATCATTATATATGTGCTTTGTTATTGCTGTTTAACATGTGCCACATTCAGCAGACCAGTCATCCATTTTACACCCACCAGAAATTCACAGGGTCTTCTCTAGCCATGACAACCTTTGAAATTTGAAAGCCAGAGAGTATTGCATCCCTTTCTAACTGCCTGAACCAGGCTGTGGGTCTACAGCACATTTTCATACAGGGGTTATTAACTTAATAGCCTTGAAGGCGTTAGTGCTCCCAAATAGAAATTTCTTTCATTGTAATAGTTCACAACATCAAAGTCAAACAGCAGTCCAAATCAACAACTGTAAAGTGAAAAGACACTTAACTCCAGTATCCTTGTGTGAATATCCAAATTGCAGCCTCACAAACTACATCCAGCCTACAATGGGAAGCCATTTCTGTGTATCGATCTATCTATCTATAGATATGCAACATTATGGAACATTCTTTCAAGAGAACACAACTACTATGTTATCATAGTAACTTCATACACAATAGAACAAGTTTTAAATAATTTTGTGATTCATAGAACAAATAATACATGGTGTTATTTAACTTATTTAACTGCTTTTAAACATACTTGCTAAATAAAGGATTATTATGCTGAGTAAATGCAGCACATCCCTTTTATTGTTTTGTTTTTGTGATTTACTTCAAGAATAAAAAATCGAATACATACTGTATGGATAGTTGAAGCAAAGGTTTTAATAATACTACTGGACAAATATTTGTACATTTAGATTTTTTTAATTTACATTTTTTGTTTGACACCATTCTCTGGAATGTTAACGTTAAATCCATGGTTCATTTGTATTTTATCTTCCTACTATACTTTATTAAACAATATTAATACAACATAAAATGTTACATTTACACACCTTTGACTTACAGCAAAAGTCTTATAAATATATATATACAATAGTTGTTTGTTTTACAATTGGATCTTCTTTCTCATAGCTCATTCTCTCAACATGGGAAGGAGGTTATAACTTACAATGCCAGAACCTGGACAGTGCTGGAGAAGCAGATGTGCGAGTAAGAAACCATATCAATATTCATATGTGATCGTAGACACACATTCTGACATTACCAGACCTATTAAAGGCAGCAGTAATTACAGAAGTCTAGAACACCTTTCTTGGCCATTGGCAAAGTTTGTTCACAGTGATAAAAAGCAGACCTATATAATTTCCAAACCTTGTGACCACCTTTCATAGTTGTAGGAGATTGCTACAGAGTAGTCTCATCATGAAACATTTTTTAAATACCTCCTATGTTTAAGCAGAGGGTTGAAGAAATATAGGTTAGATAATGTCATACAGGGGACAAGGAAGCAAAGAAATGCAGGACATGAATGTGCATCAAGGTCCTCACACAAGAGAATTTGGGAAGAAAACAAGGGCAGATCGCCTAAAATCATGAGTAGCAGTGAGTACTAGAGTTAGACAGAAAGATAACATATGAATGAGGTTATTGTGATGTGTAGGGATTTTATTTTCAAAATGGTAAATATACCTTCTCATGTAGCTTCTTCCTGACTACTTTCAATCTGCGTTGCAGGTGGCCAAAGTTCTTTGGTGGTACTATTTTTCCAAAGCAATTGAATTTATGGACACAATTTTTTTTGTTTTACGGAAAAAGAACAGCCAAATCACATTCCTCCATGTTTACCACCATGCTACAATGTTCAATATATGGTGGTGTGTAATGAACTGGATTCCTTGTGGACAGAGTAAGTGTTCATCAGTGATGTAACAGTAGGGTGTTAGTGGCTGCACACTCGGTACTGGTTTAAAGACCTTGCTTTTGACTCCACCTCTGCTAGGTGATACTTGAGATCTTAAAGCATGCTCCATGCTGAAAATCTTTATTAAAATGACAGGGTTATGTTTCTCACTGATTATACATTCAAATAAGTGACTTACCCAGAACACTTTAGTAAAGCAGACAAACTTACTGCTCAGCTCAAATGGCAATAGATCCAAAAACACACTAAAGCTGGGTACACACTATGGCCCAGATCCAGAACAACGCTTGTGAGCGAATTTACGCGTGGCGGAGACGTAAAATCGCCTTTTGGTAAGTACTGCGCATGCGCACCATAGAAAATATGCTCAGTAGCGTAGCGTAATTGTGAACGTATGGGCCATTCACGTATTTGTCACGTAAATACTTGCGTGTGGGCGTGCCAATTTTCAAAAAAGTCCGAAATACGTCTGAAATACGTTAAGTAGGCGGGGGTTTGTATTTAAAGTGTACAGTATGGGCGTGCTTAGCTGCGTAAATACGTGTTGCCCATAGGTACGTGTGCGTA
>WWET01000497.1:516875-528265 GCA_011038615.1 Limnodynastes dumerilii
TATTTTATTATTATTATTATTTTATTATTATTATTATTATGATTATTATTATTTAGGACCTGATCCAAGATTCTTGGGTAGTGGATGTGCAAATATTATTTTATTATTATTATTATTATTATTATTATTATTTAGGACCTGATCCAAGATTCTTGGGTAGTGGATGTGCAAATCCACCGCCCTCAATGGGGCTGATCCAGATGTGTACTTACCCCTTTTTTTCAGGTGCAAGTGTAGACCTGAGCAATATCATGTTGAACTGCAGGGCTCAACTCTATTTGATAGATTAAACATAAAGCTATGCAGTGTGTGATATCTATGTGTAAAACTAAAGTATCTTCTCTGCATGCAAAATAATTACTATTAATTAGCTCCCCTCACATTGTAAAATGGTACCTGGTTAAACAGCCAAGCTATACACTGGCACCTCTTTTGCCCTTACTCCCAAACTCTGGATAAAGTCTAATGCTATCCAGAGTTGCAACTTTTGAAAAGGTGCATTCGTTTGAAACATTCAAATAAATTTAAAAAAAAATTCCAGTGTGTTATATAATGCCTGCTTATAATCCGCAGCTTATCAGGCTTAAAAAAAATCACAATCCTGAATTTTATTATAAAAAAATGTTTTTAAAAATAAATGATGCTTCAGCTCATTTATTGCAATTGAAATACTTGTGTGTGGCTGATTTTATAATAAAAACAAGGCCGTTTATTGAATACAAATACAGTCCATTTTATACTTAAACCAGAGCTGGTGTAAAAGTTAGGTGGAAGAGCAGGGACTCTGGATGTCTACTTGCACTCACAGCAGCACTAAACCAGACCCTTTAAATTTAAATAATGTGCAACTCCCCATTGAGCTACTGCAGAGCATGGGTGTGGACCCAGGTGGATGGGCAGCAGTGTGCCCATCTTTCCACACTCACTCCCGTACTTCACATACGCAGAGAGGTTTTCCGCTGCACTTCCATATGAAAAACACATGGAAGCACAGCTCTGGATCAGGTCCATGGAGATGTGCTTGGATGGTGACCACTCAACTATTCATTCTGTTTGCACTGTTATCATTTGCTCTTTTTTTCCTGCAGATCAACATGGTTTTGCAGATGTGTAGATTTTCTCATTTGTTTGTGTTGTTGATCCCCAATCTGGATGACCTCTCTTTATTAAATAAGTCAATAGTAATTCATATCATAGCATCGGATGTGGGGTTTTAAATCCAAGAAAAGCTAAACAATTATTTATTGTCCTCTATAAAATGAAAGTGTTTTTTTTTTAAAGAAAACAATGATTGTTAAAGTCATATTTAATATCATGAATTCATATGATAACAAGCAGCTGTCCATATTAATGTGATGTTGGCTCTTGAATGCTGGGTGTTTGGATAAGGGCAACATAACAATCTAGCAAAACCATGAAAGAAATCTCTCTGTGAAAGCAGAGCACAGGTCTGGACATTAAGGACCTGATGCAGAGTTTTTGCATAGTGGATTTGCACACAAAGCAGTGACACTGTATATACACTGTATGAGTACGCACTTAAAACATATAAGCCGATATATCTAGGCAAAGAGGTGTCACTTTTGTTGAATTATAATAAAGGTTTTTAAATCAACCCCCCCAAAGCACATGGATTTGATTACAGGAATTTTGCACTTTGCAAAATCACTTTTCAGTTGATTGTTTGGACTTGCTTTCATTATGAACTTGTGCAGTGCAATTATTTATAATTTACACCTAAAAAAAACTATGGATGAAATACTATGTGTATATTGGACCTCACCACTATGCAGTTCTGTTGTTTAGACATATTGGGGCTGATTCAGAGTTGCACTTACAACTTTTTTTAGATGCAAGTGTAGACCCGAGCAATACCATGTTGAATTGCTAGGGGAGGCAATTTTAAATTGTGAAAACAGATTTAGAATTAAGAAGTTAAGTTTCTGCGCTTAACTCTGTTTTATAGAATAAAAAAAGTTATGAAGTATTTGAGTTCTATGTGTAAAAGTAAAGTAATTTCCTTGCATGCACAATTTTTTTAATTAATTAATGCCCCTTACTTTGGAAAATGGTTTAGCCGAGCTGTACACTTGCACCTTTTTTACCCTTACTCCCAAACTCTGAATCAGCCCCAATTTCCTCTTTTTGTTTTCTTTATGTATTGTTCTATAAACTATTTATGGATGTGGTGTAACAAAGAAGAAGCAAAGTTAGTAGAATCTGAGCACTTTCCAGTGTATTTGTTTCTGTTATTGGAAGTTTACTTGAGTTAGCTGCCACTAGAGAAAAATCTGCAACTGTACAAATGCTGATATGTGAGGGGTGAAAATGAGTTTTATTATTTTGCATATAATTAGTGCACAAATACTGAATAGCATTTATTTTAAACTGTAATATAGTTAAATTGACCAGCAGTCAACTCTAATTTAAATTAGATCTATCCCATAGATGATACAATAGGACAATCATAAAGGATTATGGATTGAATATTTAAATGTACAAAGTTAACATTTTCGGTTTTCTGAATTCTTTGTCATGGTGAGCTAAACGAATCTATATAATCTGTGTTTCTTGTATAGTTTAATTGATGACATAGTTGTATAACAGATAACACAATTTATATTGAAAAGCTTCTACATATGAGGCATCTTTAAACATTAGTGAATGCAGCAGGTGTAAATAAAGCCTTTTATTATTACAGGATCTGAAGCAGTTTGACACTTTCCAGGAGTGGACAGATGGCTATGTTCGATTTGTATATAGTGGGGAGGACAAAAATGGCCAGCGTCACCTTAGTGGATGGGCCATGAGGAATACCAACAACCACAACTGTCAGATCCTGAAGAAGTCATGCCTGGGAGTGGTGGTGTGTAGCCGGAATTGTACCTTGCCAGATGGTGGAAAATTACAGCTCAGACCAGCCATCTGCGATAAAGCACGGCAGAAACAGCAAAGTAAGGGACACTTTAATACACAACAGCAATCCTACACTCCCTGTGACTCTCCATGTGTTGTGACACGATGAGATCCACTATGTTTCACCAGGTATCAGCTACAGCAATGCTTTTAGAACATAACTGTTGTTTCACAACTTCTGATTCGTAACTGGCTAATCAAACCTGCACTGCATCCAGACATTAGTTATCTTACATGTATATTTGGTTAATACATACTTACTAAAGTATTTGATACAAAAACTGGTTATTAAACATTGGAGGCATATGATTTTAGTGGCTGTACATGCACCAGGCCCAAACCTGGACCTATTGTTCTGCAAGCCAATTTTTCAATAATTACTCAATGCAAAATGTACTTTTTTGCTGGGTCAAGTCTCCTATTTAGTCTATGCTCATAAATATTTAATTACGCCAATTTGTGTATACTTTCAACAATATATGCTTCCACAATAGACAACGGTATGGGCCTACATTGTTCAACACCCAACACAAAAACTTCTATATTAAGGTCAGAAAAAAGTTCTTTATGGTAGAGTTAAATTGTGTATTTTAAAGTCCCTTGCTCCAATGAAATCAGAACATAACTGATTTTCTTTCAATAAAAGCACTTATACATAGTAAAAACACCACACCACAAACATAACAATTATTACACTGTCTAATGAAAGAAACATTTTAAGTCACACTTCATACACTACACTATACCGACTGAATATAGCCTAAAAAAATAAATATATATTATATTTAAATATTATACAATTATATTTAAATATTATACATAAAGTCAATTTAAATTAAATATTTCTTTCAAAGAATTTTTGGAAGCATGCAAACTTATATAGGCTGAGTGAACGCCCCTGTCACTGCCCTCACTTGTGCGAAGCTCTGGACACTTATGTTTCTAGAACCCTACCTTAAGTTCTCCGCAGAGCTCTATGTCAGTCTAAATTCAGATCTGTGTGGAACTGCCTACTGCCGCCCCTCACCTTAATACATGCCCTTGCGGGGATTAGTCATGTGGATTTGATTGAACACCCCATCTCCATACAGACTGAGTTCTGTATGCTAGGAGGTCTGTATCGTGCCAATCTGCTGTGCTAAAACACTGCATCAGGTTCTATATTAGCTCTGAATCAATACTGCCAAAAATTTTGTAGATTTTTATTTTTTATTTTACTCCAATTACAATTGTTCTAAGTATATTATGTATTATGAATGGAAAGCATTTATGTTAGACTAAATAAATAAATATAGTAATCTGCTGTGTGACTGGATCATACAGAGCATTAGCATTTTTACCATACAATGTGGATGGTCCATTGTGTGATATATAGCACTTGCCCTTGTGTATCAAACCCACTGTCCTATAGAGTGTAAGCTTGTGAGCAGGGCCCTCTTACCCACCCAGTCTGTCTGTTACCACCCAGTCTCGTTTATAGTAAATGTTAAAACTTATAAAGCGCTATGTAAACTGCTAGCACTATATAAAAACCTTTTAATAAATAAATAATATTTATTTATAAGTATATATGTGTGTGTTTGTGTGTGTGTGTGTGTGTGTGTGTGTGTGTGTGTGTGTGTGTGTAAAAAATAAGGGTGTATGACATCAATATACTCATTTATGTAATAATGCACATACTTAGCACAGTAGTACATGGGAAAAATAAAAATATAAATAACATACAACTTAACTATTTACATTTTATATTACAAAAAACGTATTACATTACACAACACAGAGAGACACTTCCGGAATATTTTCTATCTTGTAATGTAGCAGAACAATTAATTTCAGGGTTGCTGACTCTCATGGAATATTCGGGAGACTCCCAAAATTTGGGCCGTTCTTCCGGGAGAACCTCCCGCATGCGCCAACACCTAAGCAATAAGCTGCAATACCTCCCAACCGCCCTTGCAACGTTTGAGATATTGCGGGTGATTGGCAGGGGCAGGACTTAATGCCACGATTTGCTTAAATCGCATCATTAAGCCCCCCCTCTCTGTAATCTATGGCTTCCCTCCGGGTTTCCTCGGCAACCCTGATTAATTTGTCTCAGGGTATATGGTATGGTACTCCCCTGCATGACTCCCCTGCAATCAACATGGTATAGCCCAGGAGTAACTAATTTCAAGCACTTACTTAAGTCCGGATCCAACCCATTGCCCCTAACTCTGGATCAGATCACAAATATTTACTGGATTTTATGTGCTAACTTGCATTTCAGTTTTTAGACCTATCTGCCTTTATTTTTTTACAAATTTGAGATGTTTTCTATCATTTCATCTTTTTTACATGAAAATATATTCTTACAAAATGTATTTTGTTCCTTTATATTTCAGAAAAGCTGTGCTGTAACTGTAATTCTGCTTTAGAGTTGATTCCATGTCGAGGTCACAGTGGCTATCCAGTCACAAATTTCTGGCGTCTAGATGGAAAAGCTATGTTCTTTCAGGTATATTTATTATTATTAATAATAATAATAATAATAATTATAATAACAATAATAAAGGGAAGAGATAGTCACTTCTTATAATCACACAATTATTCACACCTATAGTTCTTTCTATTATTTATTGATTCTTATATGTATATATTGTGGATTATAAGTAAAATTGTGATCACTTAACCTCACAAGTCAAGTAGTCTTCCTTGCTATGCCTGAGCACCAAGAATGCAGAAGAGCACATCCTATAAAAATAAACACATAGGCTAATCAGTCAAGCAAGGTATACAGAACATCCTGATTGTCTAACAAAACTAATAATCTGCAGTCAATCTCTCTAATCTGAACATTTCTTTTACTTATTCTAAGGCAAAGGGAGTTCACGATCACCCAAGACCTGAAAGTAAGTCAGAGACAGAAGCTCGAAGAAGTGCTGTGAAAAGACAGATGTCATCATCTCACTTGTCGCAGAAAAAGAAGCTTCTGGAATCTGAGGTAAGAGAACCTGCTCTACAATGTACTTAGGTTTTGATTTATGAAGCACATGAGGCACATTGACTTTGTCAATCATGGTTCTGTTATACAATCAAAGAAATTATCTGCCATGTTCATTCAAATCAATAAAAAAAAACCTAGATTAAAAACATAAAACAGGTCAAAATTACACAATATTTCAAGAAAGTAATTTTTTAATGCAAATAACAGGGAATTACATACCAAAGAGTATAAAAGTAATTGTTGTAGTCTTAGCACAAATATCCATGGCAAACCAGCAAGCATATTATAGCTAGAATAGCTATAATATAATATAATATAATATAGCTAGAATATAATTGGAAAGTGAGAGCTAGAATCTGATTGGTTGCTATGGGCAATATCTTTCCTTTTCCTTTTCTGCAGTTTAGTCAATTTAAACACACAATGAAACATAGCCCATAAAAAAAGAGACAAAAGACAATTTAAGAAGAAAGAAGAAAGCGATAATATTTTCCACTATATTCTAATAATGACCACAAAAGACTGTGTAAATATATTTTACTACACCACAAATAATCAGGTTGCCTCTGGAGAAAACTGGAATCTTGACCAAATCAGGGTACTTGAATACTAGTAATGAGTAACTTTTACAAGAGGAGCATTTTTAAGACAATTAAGAAATTCTGAATTTATATCTGACATCTGAAAACAATTTAAGGTTCTTTTATGTGGTATTTAGGATGTTGATGTATGTTGCACACAGTGCTGCCTGAACTGGTCTGCAGAAGTTAGAAAGTACACAAGTTATCCATGCACATGCAACCATGGAACTAGGCTTATTTGTTTAGGGTCAGGGGATTATAATCTGGGGCTGTTACTGAAATCTTGAGATAACTGTAATAAATAGACTTGTTAAGGAATATAGGACCGGATCCAGATTTCAGAAATGTGGGTGTTTTCCGCACTCTGGGCTGAATCCAGATCTAGAGGTCATTACGGCTGTTCTGGGAGCGGGGAGTGTACGCCCCCTGCACTCCCCGCTCTCGGTAGTAAATCTGATCACCTACGTGTCCAGATTCCTACCTTAACTTTTACAATCATGTGTGTGGCCTTACGGCTGCATACCTTTTCATAAGAGCTGGGGTACGTAACGATTGTTACGTACGCCGACCCTTACCACGACTTTAGAAGGTTGTGCGCATGCGCATAACCTTCAAACAAGGGGAATTACGTACGAGCAGCACGTAATTCCCCTCCCGGACGTAGCCGAGGATCGGGCCCTCTGTATGTGAAAAACGTCTGCATTTCAATACAACGCATGTGCACGCAGAAGACTTCCAGCATGGACCCAAGCTTCTGTGCTGGAAGCCTTTCCGGCAGTGGGGTGGGTGGAGCTGCAATGCATAAAGCATTTACACATGGTGGAAGGGGAGATGTATTTAAATTGTACAGTAAGGGCCTTGTTAAGCCCTTATGTATGATTCTCATGTACTCACCGGCCAATTTTCCATGGGGCTGTTGCGTAAATTTTAAGGTAAGGTGTTGGGTCTTGACATATGGAATTTAGGATCGTGCAGTTATCTCCTATCGGAACTCTGCTGCCGCTGCTGATGGAGTTCCAACCACAGTTTTGCCGGAGTTCTGCAAAACTGCCTTTAATTACTACTAATTATTATTAATATACACATTATGGAAAGTATCCATGATAAAAATTAGTTTAGTGTCTAAAGAAATGGTCTAATAATTACTATAGTTGCTCCAAATTTTATATTGTCGGGCTTGCAATTTTATAGTCATGCATATTATTTTTTATATACTTGCATATTTGGCTTATTTGGTCTTTATATGGTGTTCTTATTTAAATTGTTTTGCTCACAAATAAAATATACAATCTTCCATTTCAGGTGGGAAGATACAATGATAGTGGTGGACATTTCCTTCATCCTGTACCTTGCTTAGAAGGATCTGAACGATTTGGTCTTGTTGCTGATGGCAATTTTACACTTCCACCTCAACACTACTCTTCATTTCAAAATGCAGATCCTTTCAAAACCAGTTATGATCCTGTAGGATATCAGGGGGATTCTGTGACACCATTCTCAAAATGCCATAATAGAATTTATATGCCCAGGGCACCATGCAGTTATGATTTTCATGTTCCTGGATACATGAACTCCAATACATACCCACCACTTTACAAAGACTCTGTAAGTAGTCTGCCAGATAGTGACCGAGTTCAGATAAACGGACCTCAACCAAACCTTGGCGTGTTGAATACACATGAAAGGAGTTATGATGCTGCTGGCAAACATCAAGGGTGGAAACAGATTCTTGCAAAAGGGGGCTATGTGGACAGAAATGACTATGGCCAAATTCAGGCAAATGCTGGCCATTCTTATTACAATGCAGAATATCCATGCAGATATGCCAGGTCTCCCTCACCAGCTTTACAGACAGTTATAACAACCACCACCAAGGTTTCATACCAAGCCTACAAACCACCTGTGGTAAAATTCAATGACAGCCTATGTGACGTCAAAACTCTGCAAAACTTTCAGGACAGCATATCAGACGGTGTCTATCCTGATGTAAAAGCTCCTGATGATTTCACTGTCATCAAAACAGCACTGGGTTACCAGGACCAAATTCCCTCAAAATCCGAGCGCACAGACAACCTGGACTTCTATCGATATTCCTGTATGGGTAACAACTTTTCAGGACAGCCCTACAGATATGAAAATGTAGAATACTAAAATTAGAGGCCAATATAATTCAAATGCAAGTTATATGATTTCCAAAATCTGAACAGAATGTAATGCGTTAATTAAATGTTTGTTTACTTATGATTAATTCAAAGTAACTAATATGTACCCTGTAGTCAGTTATAGCATTTATATCTGTGGCTAAACCAATATTCAGTCTCAGTTCAGTAAGAGCTCATGACATCACTAGGGCATATATGGGTTATACACTGTATGTAATAAAGGGAACGGTTGCTAAATCTCTAACCACTTACAGGCTAAAATAGTCGGGTGGTACGTGTGATTCACAAGAGCACAGAAGAGGACCTCTGGGTGGGATAATTATCGGATATAGTGTACGGCCACCAACCATCCCAGCTTTTTGCTGCTATGTGTTGCTGCTATGTGACAAAATCCATAGCACAAGTGTAGAGTAGTACTGTGTAATTATAAGTTTTAATGTAGTGAACACACCCAGCGTGATGTGCCTAAAACAGAAATAAAGGTGTTCATTCAAACCGTCTTTAGGAGCGTGAAAAACAAACCCATGGCTACTAAATAGCTCTTATATTAAATGCTCTGGACTTAGAAATTACCTACGAAACTACTTTTCTCCATCCCTTCCCTTTCTCAACATGCGCATGCGTATATGCACAGTTTGAAAGCATGTACAAATATGTTGTGTGCTCAGATGTGGTACCATTACTTCACTAACAGGGTAATTAATAGGTTAAAAACCATCAGAAGCAGTAGAGGCTAACACAATAGGACAATTTCAACATTCTTAGAAGAAATATAAGCATATTCTAAGCCTTGCACTAAATTTTGGGTAAGATAGAGTCTATGGTAAGTAAACAACTGGGCAGCCTTGATGTGGCTCTTATCTACCTTTACCTTGTATGTTTCTATGTTTCAATGTAACTTTGACAGGCTTTGCCTTTAAGACCATTTCTGCATTAAAAGTTTTTGCTGAAAGTGATGAAGTTGTAATCTCTCCCCTTTAATACATTTAACCCTAGTTCTTATAGAGTTGTCAGAGTGATTATTGTTTCAGCATACAAAAGGCACTCTCCACTTTTAATAGACAACTTGGACACTGTAAAGTGAAAAAAGTCACGTCTTTCTGAGAAAGTACTTCACATGCAAGGTATTTGGAAATTAATTGGATGGTTATTCAGGAATTTTCATATTGATATAATTAGCACAAATTCACTGTTTAATGCTACAGTTTATCACAATTCTAATTAACTAAGGAAAAATACAATTCCTTTGCAACTGTGCAATTTGTTTATAATGTGAAAATAAAAATTGGGCCTAGTGTAATAACACAGATATATAATTTGCAGATCGAGATTAATTACAGTTGGAAGAATAAGTAATGAAGCAGATATAATAAAGATAGTACAATCTAAATGTGCTTCAGAAAAAACACGAAATATTATGTGGAATGTGCAAATTTGTGTAGCAGTTTTATGTTGGTTATTTAAATGAGATATTATTTCACAAAAGACCATACAAATGCAAGATATCAAACTTTTTCAATAGTAATCAATCTCATTACTGTGCCTAACAAACTTGTAAATAGCTTGATTGTTGCATTATGAAATTGTTATTTGTATTGTCTTGTATATAATGTTTGCTAATAAAAGAGATATATTGATGTTATGATGTTCTGCAATCTTTCTTTACTACCCCAGTACATTGCTGAGGCTGTGGGCTGCAACAATAAACTATATCTATGTTGGATAAATTCGTATTTACAAGTCTGAAACAGAAAATAAACTGTCAATCTCTGAGATTATTCTAGAGAGAAAGACAGTTGGTGGAAAGAGAGAAAACAGAGGGACAATTGTTTTTAAAGGAGAAGAGGGAAACAGTTAGCCGAGAGTACTGTATGTTGGTAGATAGAGATAATTGGTAAATAGAGAGAAAAGAGGGACCGTTGAGGAAGGAGAGAGCAGTAGAGTGGGATAGTTGGTGAAAATAGAGAAGAGGGACATTTAGTGGAGAGAAAGGAAAACAGTTGGTGGGGAGAGAGACAGTTGATGTGAGATGAAAAGAGAGTGACAGTTGGTGGAGACAGAGAGTAGAGGGACAGTTGGTGCAAATCTAGAGCAAAGGAGAGGGATAGTAAAGAGGAGAGGAACAAATGGTGTAAAGGGAGGAGAGGGGCACTGGGTGAATAGAGAAAATAAGGACCATTGATGGAGAGAGAGGAGAATGACAGTTGATTAAGGGAGGTGAGAGGAAAGGTTGGAGAGAGAAAAGAAGAGTAGTTGAGAAGGAGAACAGAAGAGCAAAGGTGGAAGTGCATAATGAAAAAATAGTCCCTATAGTTGGATAATCTTGGTGAGTAAAGTTCCTTAAAAAGCAAATTATTGCCTACTTAGATAGAGGGTGATAATTGTGGACATGCAAATTAGAACTGCAATTTAAATTATGTTGTTGTGTTTATCCACATCTTCTTAAGTGCTGCCCTTTTAGTAAATGACCTACTATGCATGCGTAGTAGGACATTGGGCCTGATCCTGAACAACGATGTAGCGCTGAGCGTGCTAACGCTCAGCGTTACATCGCTGACTCCCCCCTGGCACTCCCCCTGTGCGGGCGTATAGCCCCTTCCTTACGCCGGGTGAAGGCTACCCTAGCTTCGCCCGGCGTACGGAAGGGGCCATACGCCCGCACAGGGGGAGTGCCAGGGGGGAGTCAGCGATGTAACGCTGAGCGTTACGACGCTCAGCGCTACATCGTTGTTCAGGATCAGGCCCATA